>OZ012668.1:0-350000 GCA_963942505.1 Lordithon lunulatus
TTGGCCTTGTACGTATCTAGATTTCGATCTTATTAGAACTCATCAGTGCAGCTCATAATGAATTAATAAAATCCCAAGTGGTTTATATACAAAGTAATGCAACTTCCTCTCTATAGAGAAAATTTAACACCATCTGGCGATAACTACATTAATTAATAATAATACCTATATAGTAACAACGAACTCATGCCACCAGGATTAGTGAGTAGTGTCCCCTATTGGAAGTAGAAAGGAGTATTCGAGATATGTAATAGTGAATTCACGTAATCAGCTCAAAACGGAGTCAAAGGGTTGGGGTATACCTATCCCATACCTGTTATGTGTTATGTACTTGAAACAAATAAATAAAAAACCAATCTTATTAGATTAATTTTGAGCTGATTGTGTGAATTCACTATCATATACTTAATAAAGTATATAATAGTGAATTCACGCAATTAGTAATCTACAGATCTGTATTTCGATCTTAAGGTTATTACCATATGGCTGTGCATCGTTAATTAATGTGGTTACCGCCAGATGGCGTTAAACTTTCTCTCTAGAGAGGAAGTTGCATTACTTTGTATATAAACCACTTGGGATTATATTAATTCATTATGAGCTGCACTGATGAGTTCTAATAAGATCGAAATCTAGATACGTACAAGGTCAATTTACACTTAACAATTATACACTTATAATATACAGAAAGTCTAAATAATTTTGAAAATTTTTGTTTGTAAGGATTTACGTTTATAAATTCTTTAACGTTACAACATTTTGTATGTGAAATTATTCTCCTCGGTGTTTCTTTGTGTATAAAAAGGTTGCGTCTCACTTTTAATTGAAAATAAATTATCTATTTGTCTCTATACGTGTACACCCGTTGTCAACAATGTATGTGGGGGCCAATTTGCAAGCAATAGGGTTTTATTCCGTCCAGCATGTTTATTGCGTACATGCCCGATGGACATAAATTCCGATCGCTGTTATTATTCGCGTGTGTTAACCGCCACCCCCGCGCGCGCTCTCCCCGCCGCCGCCGACGACGGTCGCTGTTTACACGGCCCTTTCAAGGCGCCGTTTTATGTCGCGCACGTTACGACCCCGTTTTTTTACTGCCCGCCCACCCCCTAATAAGATCGCACATTTTACGAGCGCGAACAACAAAAAAATATATATAGATGGCTCTAAATGCCATTAGAATCATGTTCGGTCATTTGAAAACGAAAAACGTGTACGTGCCTGGAGTGAGATACAAATAATTATCTTTTATGGGATGATTTTATTGGGTGATTTTAGTTTTAACTACTGTGTTAAAAGATTTAAAGGGCAGAACGGTTTTAGCATGTGAAAATTCGAAGAAACGCGATTGAGTTTTAAAATATTTATTATAAAATTCGAATTTTAACGAGTTCCAAATTTTTACAAATTGTATATATATATATATATATATATATATATATATATATATATATATTATATACATATATATTGAATCAATTTAGGTAATTTTTAAAATTTCGATTAATATTTTTATTATTATTTATTATAAATAAATATTATTTATTATAAAAATATAATATTATTTATTATAAATTAATTTATATTTTGAATCATTTTGGAAAATTTGTAAAAAATTCGAATTAACGATTGTACGTCAAAATTCTGTAACTCTAAAAATTTGATTTAATATTGCCAAGCCCTGTAGTTGTACTGATTCAATTTGAAACATTCTCGAAAAATGTTTCGTCATCAAAACTATATTTCCAATTAAATGATATTAGCTACAGTGTCAAAACCACTTCTAGGAAGATTTCAATTTTGATCTAAGGGTAATTTTGGCATTTTTACCGATTTTTATCACTTTTATAATTTATCATCTAACAAGTTTGCCTTTTGTTTTAATGAAAAATTGTACTAAGATTTTAAAAATATTTATTATAAATAAATAAATAAATATATATATATATATATATATATATATATATATATATATATATATTCTGAATCATTTTGGGAAATTTGTAAAAATTTGTAATTAACAATTGTACGTTATTCTGTAAATAACGTATAATTGTTAATTCGAAATTTTTACAAATTTCCCAAAATGGTTCAGAATATATATATATATATATGAATATATATATATATATATATTTATAATAAATATTTTTAAAATCTTAGTACAATTTTTCATTAAAACAAAAGGCAAACATGTTAGATGATAAATTATAAAACTGATAAAATATTAAATATTAAATCAAATTTTTAGAGTTACAGAATTTTAACGTACAATCGTTAATTACAGTACGTACAATTTTTCATTAAAACAAAAGGCAAATCAGTTCGATGATAAATTATAAAAGTGATAAAAATCGGTAAAAATGCCAAAATTACCCTTACATCAAAATTGAAATCGTTCTAGAAGTGGTGTTGACACTGCAACTAATATCATTTAATTGGAAATATAGTTTTGATGACGAAAAAAATTTCGATAATGTTTCTAATTGAACCAGTACAACTACAGGGCTTGGCAAATTTTTGAATAACGCACAATTTATTTCATGATAGAAAGTTGTATTTGGACTCATATGAAACGTCTTTTAATTCCAAAGAAATCTCAATATTGTATCTATAAATGTATATAAGGATCACGTTAATGAGTGCAGGGTAGTTGGTGTATGGTCTTACATATAATTTTCTATACAATTCTGTACGAGTGAATTTCATACTTTAAACCGATTAAATTTCACTTATAACTCTTTAAAATACGACCCAATTTTCTCAATTAAGTTCCAAGTCCGAAACATAATCATTGTTTGTCACCCTGTGCACGTGCGGCCGAGCCCCATTAGCGGCTTTGCGAATATATCGAGGTCACGCTTTAGCTTCCGTGTCGCATCCCGCACATCAAATTATAAGGACGAGCAACTCGGTCGGACGGGCGGGGAGTGGGTGGTTGAAACGAATCCCGGATGTATGTATTTCGTCCCCACCAAACGCCCACGGGGTCGTAATCCAAACTCACGTTTAAAACTGCCCCCTCGCTTCTACGCACGGCGAATTAATCCGATTGCAACCGTTTTCGTATGCGATTAAATTCAGAGTCGGTTTAATGAACTGAATTAAGGGTGCGGAATTATTGATTAGATATGTTTAATTTTAGCATCTATAAACTGGCTACACTATAGTAATAATTTAATTTATTATTTATTTAAATTCTAAATTTTATTATTTATTTTCATTTCAAATTTTATTATTAATTTAATTTTAAAATTTTATTATTTATTTTAATTTAAAATTTTATTATTTATTTAAATTTTAAATTTAGTTATTTGTTTAAATTTAAATTTTAATTATTTTTGTTTAAATTTTACATTTTATTATTTATTTAAATTTTAAATTTTATTATTTATTTAAATTTTAAATTTTATTATTTATTTAAATTTTAAATTTAGTTATTTATTTAAATTTAAATTTTTATTATTTTTGTTTAAATTTTACATTTTATTATTTATTTAAATTTTAAATTTTATTATTTATTTTCATTTAAAATTTTATTATTAATTTAATTTTAAAATTTTATTATTTATTTAAATTTTAAATTTTATTATTTATTTAAATTTTAAATTTAGTTATTTATTTAAATTTTTATTATTTTAGTTTAAATTTTACATTTTATTATTTATTTAAATTTTAAATTTTATTATTTATTTTAATTTTAAATTTAGTTATTTATTTAAATTTAAATTTTTATTATTTTAGTTTAAATTTTACATTTTATTATTTATTTTAATTTTAAATTTTATTATTTATTTAAATTTTAAATATTATTATTTATTTAAATTTTAAATTTAGTTATTTATTTAAATTTTAATTTTTATTATTTTTGTTTAAATTTTACATTTTATTATTTATTTAAATTTTAAATTTTATTATTTATTTAAATTTTAAATATTATTATTTATTTAAATTTTAAATTTAGTTATTTATTTAAATTTTAATTTTTATTATTTTTGTTTAAATTTTACATTTTATTATTTATTTTAATTTTAAATTTTATTATTTATTTTAATTTTAAATATTATTATTTACTTAAATTTTAAATTTAGTTATTTATTTAAATTTTAATTTTTATTATTTTTGTTTAAATTTTACATTTTATTATTTATTTTAATTTTAAATTTTATTATTTATTTAAATTTTAAATTTAGTTATTTATTTAAATTTTAATTTTTATTATTTTTGTTTAAATTTTACATTTTATTATTTATTTTAATTTTAAATTTTATTATTTATTTTAATTTTAAATATTATTATCTATTTAAATTTTAAATTTAGTTATTTATTTAAATTTTAATTTTTATTATTTTTGTTTAAATTTTACATTTTATTATTTATTTTAATTTTAAATTTTATTACCTATTTTAGGGAGTTTTAAGCTCGATTATACAAACGAACGTTTTTTGTGCATGAAATGCATTCGCTGGAAAATACACACAAAAAACGTTTGTTTGTACAATCAAGCTTAAAACTCCCTGTTACATAACAGAGAGTTTTAAGCTTAAATGTACATACATTATTTTTACTACGAAAAATATCAAAAATGACAAAAAAGTCAAAAATGTCAAAAATTTCAAAAATTTCAAAAATTAAAAAAAAAATCAAAAATTAAAAAAAATGTCCAAAATATCCAAACGGTTTCGGAAAGTTGTGTAATGCCCACACCATATATTTTACTTTTTTTTTAAATTTTAATATAATATTTAATCGATGTATGAATTATTTCCCTCTAGATCGCAAGTAAGTATGAGGTCTGTCCTGGCTCACTTTTCTAAGGGAAAAAATTCGAATTTTCGACTTTTGGACTTTGAAAAAAAAAAGGGAAAAAATTTTGGAAAAAAAAGTGAACCAGGACAGACCTCATACTACTACTATCGCACTGTGCACCGAGGACTGTGTTCTGTAAATAAAAAAATATCGCAATAGTTTCAAAATTATTGCTCTATTAATCATGTAGTATAATCGGTTTCTAAGACATCGCGAGCGATCGACTTTTGGCCATCCCTTATATGAAGGATACTTCAATCAAATATCATGTAATAACATAGAAATTCACTGTTCGAATTGTAGTCACTGCATCAAAAACAGAAAAGTTCTTATAAACAAACGTCTTGAGTTCGTGCAATTAAGAAGTTTTCGTAAAAAAAAACAAATTAAATTCAAGAAACACACCTGTAACACTGTAATTTTTGTACTGATTAATCGTGGCATCAAAGTTAGAACAACTTCTTTTGGGCAGACTAATTACATTTTTGTTCGCGAATTTCTGTCAAAGCGGGCAATTAAAAAATAACTTTGTAATACTTTTCGATGCGACGCAGCGCGGCCCTTTGAGCTAATCGGCTTACGACGATTGAAATTAAAAATTAACTGTAATTATCTTGGGGGGGTGGGGACGGGTGAGCGCTATCCAACTTTAATGAGGTCCCGGAAGGAAGGAAGCGCACGCGATTGCAATTTTCAAAGCCGCAACCCACGCGCGGATTTAAAGGACTGTTCGTTCGTCAAGAAAATATAATAGTTGTTTTCGTTTATCACTCTGTGATGTTACGGGCTTATTGCTTCAAGTTCTATTTGCCACTCCCAATGTGCACAATTCTACTTCGACTCTTATAACCGGTGTTGCACGACCGCAAGACTTGAGCGATATAGCACGCTACGGGGATGTTAAACGAAAGCGTGTAATGATTAACTAGTAGCGGTCGCGATGCAGTGCAGTGAAGTGTGATAAAAAAAGTAAAAACTCGTTTTATTTATCCTTTAAAATGAATTATCACAAAGTAGCCGCCTTAAAAATTCAATATTTATAATTATTTTATTTATATTTAGAAAAGTCATAGTTGTGACAAGATTTCGTGACGAGTAGCTCTGGTGCGATCCGTTATAGGCAGCTAAAAACGATAAACGAAAGCAGCTATAGTTTACAGATCATAGCTATTTGTAAACTATAGCTGCTATAGTCTTTCATTTCTATTTTTATTTATACCTATAGATGTGTTTTTAATGATTGTTGTTTATATAAAGTATACTCGGCAAATGTAACTAAATGAAATTAAGAATATTTTGATATAAGCTTAAAATAATTATGTCTTGTTGAGTATGTGTTTTATTCGGTACATAGGCAGTGCCTTCTTAGTTTGTCATTGTCCAATATTATTATTTTTTTTTTTTAGTATTTCAACTTTTTTTTAAATACATAAATACAATTCAGTCAAAAAAATAAATTGAAAATAATAATTTTCCCTGCGGTTGCTTCAATTTGATTATAAACACCTGTTTTGTATTGGGCATTCAGACAATTTTTTATTTTGTTTAGCATCCATACTAAATTAAATTAAATGATCATTTGCGAAAATAAAAGTTAATTAAAACTATTTTTAATTTAATTCCTGCCTAATTATGTACTTATGTTTTTATATTGACCTGTTTCCTTTATTGTATCTGTATTAAATGTATTTTATTATAGTGCTACAATTTATGAGAAATAAAGTTTATTATTATTATTATTAATTAGTTAATTAGTTAAGTACAAAGTTTTCAAAGCGATTTTACCAACATTTGTATTTTTCGAGTTGTGACTGTCTTCTTCCAAATCGACGTTATGTAAAACTTATCGAGCTGTGTACAACTTGAGTTGTAGAAATTAATGAAAATATATTCAAATTTCAGATTCATCAAAAAAACTGCAAGACGTCTTGGTGGAATTTTGTGGAAACGGCCCCCCATACAAACACAATCCCGATGGGGTGAGTTAACTTTTTTATTTGTCGAATTTAAACCTTCCAGTAGAACCTTTATGAAAAACAAATATTCATTACAGGTTGAAAATTACCCACGAATCCACATTTAATAACATCAAATAAACCACACACACACACACACACACACATACGCAATTTTCTCTTTTCCTTTTGAGTTTATTCACGCTTTGTGCAGCCGTTGCTAGTGGCGGTTACAGCGTCGATGGTAGGCTTTTAATAAATTTCAAAAGCGAAGCCTGCAGAAGTGCGGCCTCCGCATTCAGGCTCGCTAATTAATGTGTATTATTGGGTGTGCTCTGACGCGTCAGCAAACGTACGACAATGTAACGCTGTTGCTGCTGCTGCTGTTGCGGGTTGGGTTTATACAATTTGCAATCGAAGCTGCCGCCCCCCGTCGTGGTGTCACGTTGATAGTAATTCATAGCAGCGACCACACAATAAACAGGAGCTTTGAAGGGGATGTGATGTATGATGTTTGGGTTTGGGGAGTGCGGTTAGAGCTGGAGACTTACTACTTGTGAGGGGACGAGTAGATAATTGTCAAAGTCAGTCTCAATATTCTGTATTTTCTAAACTAAAGGTAGTTTTAGACAAAATAATTTCTTAGCTCAAAAGTTGTTCAAGAAATTAATTCATATATCTTCCTCCTATACAATTTGTTCTTAACAAATAGAACGTGTTATATTTTTCCATTCGATCTACTATCCAATTCAAAATTTTAAATAATTTGCTGTATGATGCGAGACAATCTAAATTGTCTAGTATCATACATCAAATTATTTAAAATATTGAATTGGATAGTATCTCGCATCTTGACCAACTTTTAAGTCAAGAAATTATCTTGTCTAAAACGACCTTAAATACTGGAAGGCTCGAAAATCATACATATTTCGATAATGGCATATATTCTGAAAATATGTATCATTTTTGAGTCTTCGAGTATTTAGTTTACAAAATGTAATCGGGTAATTAAAATCATTTTTATCTCACTTTTTGTAAAACATTTGCTTCCAGTGCCTCCCACGACCGTTACTCAGAAAAAGTAAATGAAAAAAGTTACGATAAGTACTGAAATCAGGGCGCTCAGTAATGTTTTATTTAAATTGACGAGCGGTAGGGGTAATAATTTAGTAACCTCAATCTAGAGGATAACTAATTAATTAATAATGTCTGCATATAAAGCTAAAATATTACGGTTATTGTATTTGTGTTAAATTTTTTAATAATATATTATTATTTATTATTTTACAGATGTTTTCTGTCAAGATAATAAAGTTTAACTTTAATACGATTTTCTGCTAATAAACGTAAAAATGAAAAGGATATACTCCTTTGAATTTTTACGTTTATTAGCAGAAAATCGTAATAAAGTTAAACTTTATTATCTTGACAGAAAACATTTGTAAAATTATAAACAGTGATTCACAAAATTTCCCCCAATACGGGGTTTGAACTCTCGCTTTCCAATGCTCAGAGCGAAACGAACGGCGTCTCTAACCTTTGTATTTTATTATATATATATTATTTTATATAAAATTGCTTGTAGTTATTTTAGCCTGTGCGTCCCGTTGGAATATTGTTGGGACAAAAAAAAAATAACATACTGAAAGAGGGCAAAAACGCCCGTCTCGATGAAGCGTGCAGAGGACGCGCGCACACTCCTCCTGCCGTTCTCGCCTATTTTTATCCGCGACATATTTTCGGTGCGATATTGTGTTTATATCAACTATAAATACTCTGTTAAATATAAAATAATCATGTGTATGATGGGGCCGTAAACTCACAACTTGCTGCATGCCCTCGCAAAACACCAACAAGGAAATAAAAATTAAAACATTGTGTTAATAGCGTTTTCAATCTAAATTAAATTTTACATTACAATTTTCTTCTGAAACCTCTCTAACACGAATTTTATTGCATGAATTATAGTTTCAGTTCAGTTTCATAAAAAAAACGACAGTATATAATAATTATGGGGTGGTCATCCCCAAAAAAATATCCACGTTGCATGGAAATTCTTTGGAATTGCTCTGAAAGTATCTAAAAATGTAGTTTTTATGACTCTTAGTAATATTCAAATTTTCATTTTTTTCCTTTATTCGTTCAAAAATTATAGCTCCGTCCCGGGACTTTTAAGAAGTCCTGCATACAAAATAATACAACTTTCCCTCTAGAGAGACAATTTAACGCCATTTAGTAACACCTTATTAATTTACAATGCACACCCATACGATTTGATTAAACAGTCAAAAAAGTAAAAAATGTCTAAAACATCAAAAATGTCAAAAATATCAAAAAGTCAAACAAGTCAAAATGTCAAAAAAGTCAAAAGTCAAAAAAGTCAAAATGTCAAAAAAGTCAAAAGTCAAAAAAGTCAAAATTGTCTAAAACATAAAACATAAAACAAAAATGTCAAAAAGTTAAAAAAGATCCTAGTTAGCCAATTTATGTATTTAACATTGTTTTTCGACTAATAAAATGAATTTTCAAAGTGTGAGTAAATTTAATATGATTCAGCCTGATTTTAATACATAAATCCCCTAACTCAAATTATTTTGTTTGACTAATAATGAATATTAGCATGAATATTAAAAACGAATTAGTTAATAACGTTATGCAATTTGATATTACTAAATAAATATTTAACACATTTTCAAAGTGCGAAGTATAATTATCATCAGTAACAAATGTAATGTGTATCAGTATTTTAATTATTCATTGTGGACCAATTAACAGACATTTCCGGCTGGACTGATAATTGCATTAGGGCAGTGGACAAACATGTAATTAATAATGCATTTCGGTGATTTGGCAAATCCCCTGTCGCAAATGAATTTGATATGAGAACCGGCGCAGCGGCTGTGTGTGGGACTCGTTACATTTTAGTTTAATTAGTTCCAGGACTACGCTATGATTTGTAATTCAGTTCCATAAAATATTCATGTAGGTAGATATGTTTTGATTACAAGTACGCATTCGTGTGATTGTATGCATTACGAAACTTAAATTGGTGGATTTAGAGATTATTTATGTGAGAGCATAGGTTTTTTTTTAAAATTTACTACTAGGTGAAATTCAAATCTTCCGACGACGTATGATGAATCAACCATCTCGCCAACTCCTATGTGTTCGTGTGACTATTTGTATTATTGTATATTTTTCTAGTTGTATTTTCTGTAAGAGCATTAAGTTTTGTTAATTGTAAACATTATTGAATTGTACATCTGTCTATTTTTGGTCTAGTTTTAATTATTGAAATTTTCACATTTCTCTTTATTCAATTTATTCTGTTCATTTTAAATTTATTCCTTCTACGACGTGTGTAAAATACAAAGTATTGGTTGACACAAATAATCTATCTATGTATTTATCTATCTATCTATCTATCTATCCATCTATCTATCTATCTATCTATCTATCTATCTATCTATCTATCCATCGATCTCAAAACAAATGTTAACTGCCCTACTATGCAGTTGCAACTTCTAAGATAACAATAGACGCAATTATCCTGTTATGTTTGTTACCATGTGACGAACAAAATGTCAGTAATAAAAATATTTGACAAAACAGTCATACAAGTCAAAAATGTTTAAAACATCAAAAATATCAAAAAAGTCAAAAAAAGACAAAGAAAGTCAAAAATATCAAGAGTCAAAATGTCAAAAATATCTAAATTGTCAAAAAGTTCAAAAGTCACAAAAAATCAGAAATGACAAAAATGTCTAAATACACAAAATGTCAAAAAAGGCAAAAATATCAAAAAAAGCCAAAATGTCAAAAAAAGACAAAAATGTTTAAAACAAAAAATATTAAAAAAGTAGAAATTGTTTAAAACAAAAAATATTAAACAAGTCAAAAAAGTCAAAAAAGACAAAAAAAAGTCAAAAATATCAAGAGTCAAAATGTCAAAAAGTCAAAAATATCTAAAATGTCAAAAAAGTCAAAAATGACAAAAATGTCGAAACACACAAAATGTCAAAAAGGCAAAAATATCAAAAAAGCCAAAATGTCAAAAAAGTCAAAATGTCAAAAAAGTCAAAAATGTTTAAAACAAAAAATATCAAAAAAGTCAAAAATGTTTAAAACAAAAGATATTAAAAAAGTCAAAAAAGTCAAAAAATGACAAAAAAAAGTCTAAATGTCAAAAAAGTCAAAAATATCTAAAATGTCAAAAAAGTCAAGTCAAAAATGTAAAAAATGACAAAAATGTCTAAACATACAAAATGTCAAAAAAGGCAAAAATTTCAAAAAAACCAAAATGTCAAAAAAGTCAAAAATGCTTAAAACAAAAAGTATCAAGAAAGTAAAAAAGACAAAAAAAAGTAAAAAATGACTAAAATGTCTAAACACACAAAATGTCAAAAAGGCAAACATATCAAAAAAGCAAAATGTCAAAAAAGTCAAAAATGTTTAAAACAAAAAATATCAAAAAAGTCAAAAATGTTTAAAACAAAAAATATTAAAACAGTAAAAAAAGTCAAATAAAGTCAAAAATATCAAGAGTCAAAATGTCAAAAAGGTCAAAAATATCAAGAGTCAAAATGTCAAAAAGGTCAAAAATATCAAGAGTCAAAATGTCAAAAAAAAGTCAAAAATATCTAAAATGTCAAAAAAGTCAAAAGTCAAAAGTCAAAAGTCAAAAGTCAAAAGTCAAAAGTCAAAAGTCAAAAGTCAAAAGTCAAAAGTCAAAAATGTCAAAAAAGGCAAAAATATCAAAAAAAGTAAAATGTCAAAAAAGTCAAAAGTCCAAAGTCAACAATGCTTAAAACAAAAAGTATCAAAAAAGTCAAAAATGTTAAAAAAAAAGGCAAAAAAGTCAAAAATATCAAGAGTCAAAATGTTAAAAATTATCTAAAATGTCAAAAACGCCAAAAAAAAGTACAATATCATAAAAGTCAAAAATGTCTAAACATAAAAAATATCAAAACAGCGAAAATGTCAAAAAAGTCAAAAGTCAAAAAAATTCAAAAAACTCAAAAATGTCAAAAAGTCAAAAAAAATAAAAATAAATGCAAAAAAAAGTTCGAAAATGTTATACAAAATTAAATAGGTAATATAATTTGGAAAGTCGTGTGGTAATACTGTCTGAGTCAAAATGTCAAAAATTATCTAAAATGTCAAAAAAGCCAAAAAAAATACAATATCATAAAAGTCAAAAATGTCTAAACATAAAAAATATCAAAAAAGCCAAAATGTCAAAAAAGTCAAAAGTCAAAAAAATTCAAAAAACTCAAAAAGTCAAAAAAATAAAGATAAATGCAAAAAAAAGTTCGAATATGTTATACAAAATTAAATAGGTAATATAATTTGGAAAGTCGTGTGGTAATATTGCGTAAAATATGTTCATCAATGAAATCAAGAAAATCAGGATCGTAAATATGCTATACGTAAAACAAAACGAGACGTTATTGTTGTGTGTGTACTTATTCAAAATCATACACATGGCAGTTAAACGTGTTAATAGTAAAATATAATTTGCAAAAATTGTTTACACCATTTTAAAAAATACTTTCCTGTCTATTTCGCACATTACATGCTTTAATTTGTGTCCACACACATTCTATTATCCGTTTTTTCTTTCATATAAAAAGTTCTACGATTGCCTCAAAGCCTGTATACAGACGTGGCGCGTGTTTACTCGGCCATTAGCCGCCCCCCTGCCAGATCGGTTCTTGTTTACCACCTAACGACAATGTTTAATCCGACAAATAACTAGCGCAGTACTATGAAATAAATATAAATACAATACAAATTATAAACACGAATTTCCCAACAAATTAATATTAACATTAACGACACTTTAGAAAAATCAGTCACGTTTTGTTCAATATGTAACGCCGTTGTTTCATACTTTTGTTCACAGACAAACAGATAGTTACTGATATATAACGCAGTTGTTCCGTAATTTTGTTCACAAACAGACAGACATACACGCACTAGAATTTGATTCCTATATTTATATTGCGTTCCAATCACATTATATATAATTATCTGCAATTTCTGTGATAGTGACGTTTATAATTTGTTCATTAAATAGCTTATGGGTGGGACCTATAAAATTAATGGGATGTTGGTGAATACGTGTTGTAAAAAGCTAACGACCCGCAGTCTTTCTACCCCAATAACATATTCCAACCCAGTATATACATTCTAATTCTTATTTTACTTGCACTTCTTTTTTCTTGACGTTTTCCATATTTTTCCCGGGCATTCTTTACACGTATGAAATATGGGAAAACGCGTCACATTTTAATAAATTCTCCCTACTGTCAGGGCGGTAAGATTTATGCGACGCCGCGCATAAATTAAATAGTTTCACGGCGCGAGGCAGAGCGATTAAAATTGGGCTACGCGACCGTCGCCGTCGTCGTTGCCGCCGCCGCCGCCGACGAGCGAACGGCCTTTTGTTTCAGCTTCGCTTGTCCCGGAACGAGTCCGGCGGAAATTTCCTGTGAAAAGTGAGTGACGTGCACATTCACGGACCATTGGGCCCGGCATTCGATCCCGCGTGGCCTTTTGAAATGAACTATTTTCATACAGAAAACCAACGCAAGCAGGAAGAGGAGCAAACGCTTTTATTTGGGCGTATCTGTAAAATGTTGGCTTCGTTTGAGAATGAATATTTGATGTGATTGCTATTTAGCATATTAAATCGGTGAAAGCATAAAGAAAAATCGAACAAAATAAAAATGTAAAACGTCGTTTTAGACAAGACAATTTCTTAGCTCAAATGTTGTTCAAGAAATTAATTCATATATCCTCCTCATATACAATTTGTTCTTGACAAATAGAACGAGTTATATTTTTTCATTCGATCTACTATCCAATTCAATATTTCAAATAATTTTCTGTATGATACAAGACAATTTAGATTGTCTCGCATCTTGACTAACTTTTGAGTCAAGAAATTGAAATCCTTCCAGTTTCTTCCTTTCCTTTCTAATAGTTGCGATATAGCTTCATCCTATTTTTTTCTTAGTCTCCCTTTTATCTTGTTTTTGATTTTTGCTCTCCATATTCTTTTGGCTGGTGCTGTCTCTGCCGTCCTCATTATGTGTCCCCACCATCCTAATTGTCTTTCCTCTATCTAATTTATTGTCTGTGTTCTCCTTGGATATCAACAGCCTTAATTGGCTTGAAATAATATAGAATATTTAAGTATACTTTCAGGGCATTAGTTGACTATACAAAAACATATTTTATTTAGTACCATCTTTAGTGTAAAACGAGTGACATCAAGCTCACACTCAAACCGGTTAGCGTTTCAGCACTAATTAGGGCTAAGCTTCAGGCCCTTTTGCTAGCTAGCTAACCATAAATAATGCATTCCCCTCGCATTCACCTTCTTCGCGCGAATTAACATACTTTCGTTCGGCTAATGATTTAACGAAGCCAAGCGCATCTTGCAAGGAGAGCACCACTTACGAGACCGGATAAATCAATCCCCGAATATTATTCGCCACCGCCGCCGCCGCCGCCCCCCACCCGACGGTGACGTCACTGCCGTGACCCACATTCCCGCGCCCTACCGCTCTGCAGCGCTTAACCCCGCGTGCGGAGTGACGTCATTGCTCTGCCGCGCTATTTCTGCCGCCCCCCACGGCAACCGATTGCGTCACTGTCGGTTGCTGTAATTTCGCGTTTTATGTTTGTATATTGATCCTGATGACTTTTATATTTAAGCAGCTAAAATATATAACAAAATATACGAATAAAAAAGTTGATGATATCAAAAAATTATAATAAATATGATTTTCTATAATTATAACAGCCGAAATACTTTAAACGGTTAATTAGTTACATATTGAGATTTATATGTATATATATATATATATATATATATATATATATATATATATAAATATTTCACTATTATATTAAAATAAAAGGCTTCGGCTTCAATCACATACACGAAGAAAATCACGGTATCGTAATTTTTTGGACTTATGGCACAGCTTATATATGTCGATTTGTAATTTAGTTTTGTCTCTAATGGAATAAAGTTTTATATATGATTCATGAATATAACTTTGTAAATTATAATTATAACATTTTATATTTTACACTATCTCATTAGTTTGTTAAATGATTGAAGTTTTGCAAAGGTGTTAGCGTGCCATCCGCGCTCATTGTTCTTGCGTTACATTAAAAACACGCCAGCGCGATAAATGGAAATTTAGTAGCGTCCGCGAACAATGCTGTATCTCACAGTGGGGGACGAGCAGTATGCAGAACAACCGCTGTTAATACATTCATGTATGCATCGGCTCCCAGTAAATTAACAAAAACCTGCAACAATGGACCTCTGGCTGTGATACGGTGAGCCCGAGCACGGGAAACAACAACCCCTGTTGTATTTGTATGCTTTTCACATTTTTATAGTGTTGAGCGAAAGAATAATAATGAATGGACATAGTTATATTATAAATTATCATTTCATAGTTTTATGCAGAATAGTTATAATGATGAGACATAATCTCAAAACAGTATAGCTTTAATACCGTATTCACCAACGTTCTATAAATCTATCAATAGCTATTGATTCGTTGTTATAACAACAATAAATAAATTATCTAGTTAATGTAGTTACTTTAGATTCGCTCTATTCGAAACACTGAAAAATTTGTCATCAAAGCTCCAATCACAAGCGCTATTCAAAGTGACATTTATTTTGACCATTTTTGTCATAATGACATTTTAAATTTAACCATTCAATAGCTTATGGGACCTGTAAAGTTTATGGAATGTTGGTGAATACGGGCAATAGTAGAGTAAATGAGATGGTCGACATCTATACAAAATAAGTTCCGGTGCAAATAAGATTATAATGGATGACAATGAAATAATAAATGCTAAAATATTTTACCTTTCAAGGGTCTTCTCATTAATATTGTTATCTAGGGGGGTGATTACTCTTAACTTCATAGAAAACCTCTGAAACACTGTGAAATGTGATTCGCGAAAATTGGCTCCCCGCTATATATAGCACAACTAATTGCAATAGAAGAACATTTATTAGAAATAATCGCAACTGTAAAATTAATACTATTAGCCATGGATTTTGGTTGCTAGGTAACATGTTGGTCGGCCATCATGGACTCATGGCTAGTTGATATTTTAGAGATAGATACAGTTTCACTCATCTCCAAAATATCAACTAGCCATGAATCCATGATGGCCGACCGACATGTTACCTAGCAACCAAAGTCACGCATAATTATATTAATATTTCTTACGACCAAAATATCATAATTGTATGCCATTAAATAGTAGACAATTAGTATTTTATGCTTTGTAACAAACGTGTTTTTAATAGATGCAATGAAAACCGTTAGCTCAATCAAAATTAATTTAATTGAAAATATATACGACTTTCAGATAGCCTCTACTCGGCAATAATTTCTCTCCTAAATGAATTTTGTTTGAAATCTTCATAAAAAAAACTTCTATCTTTATAGGGCTATCAGCCGATTAAGGGAGAAGCTTAGAGGATTTTAATCACCTGGTAAATACTGCTTAATTTCAAAGAAAACCTCTGAAAAATTGGTGATTCGCGAAAATTCGCTCCCCGCTGGGATTCGAAGTCAGGCTCCCCAATGCTCAGTACGAGACGGACGACGCCACTAATATATTAATCTAGCTATAGGTATAATTTTATGTGTTTAGTTTATAATAAAAAGTTTTAGTTAATATCAAAGAATGATATCAGTAAGTGTTTTTTGTAAATGTATACTTTATATCATCTCTTTGTCCGTTGCAAATCGTATTTTGCACGATAACAACCGTCGCTGAGCGTCGACCATTTGCAAGCATAAAAGATATACTTTATCAAACCTCAGGCACCCCAATCGACCGCGTGGTGGACATCTGTGTGATATAACAGTGTTATCGGGGGGAAAATCTAATACTGCTAGGGTAGGCGCCTTCACCAGAATTGCATGCCATTTTTTATAAACAGCTCGAACGCCCTGAAGACAGTTTGAGACATATTAATAACTTTTTGTCGTTACTAAAGTTCTGGTTTCCTAGGAAGCGGTGTCGATAAAAGCGGCCGTTTTTAACGTTATTTACTCATTACAAAAAACGTTTTAAGTATATGTAAATGAATATAGTGCCACAATCCACTGTAATTCATGCCTTTTTCCCATTACATTTAGGTATTTCGCCCTCTGGGTTACCTTATTTATATAAATACACATAAAACTTTCTTTGTTACATAAACATATAAAATAGTTGTGCAAAGTTTGAAATTAATCCGACTAAAAAAAAATTTCAGCCAAAACTAAAATTATATTTGGCTGTAATTTTGGTTATATATTTTTCAACTCATTTCAAACTATATATTATTATTGCATATTTCAAAGTGAATGTAACTTGAAAGTGTCAATCAAATTTTTCAGCTACTTTATTTTTAATTCCTGAAAAACTTTAAAAATCAACCTCTTGGTTTTCAGTCGATATCTCAAAAAAATATACATCTACTACAATGATTTTTTAATATATCTCAAAATAGATTAATAAATCTATTCAAATCATAGTATACGTTTTTATCACATCAGGATTTAATTATATAGCTTGCTGAAAAACAGTGAAATTTCATTTTCAGTCGACTTAAATGGTCAATAATTCAAAAAGTGTTTGTTGAAAATGGCTAAAAATTGACTCCGATGTTCAAAATAATGTCAAAATTGATTATACAAAAATTCATATCGATTGCAACAAAAAAAAATGTTGGCTGAAAAATTCCTCTTTCGATTTTTGGCGATTATGGCCATTTTTTCGATTTGCTTTAAAATTTGCATATATATTATAACGGACATAAGAAAAAATATTTTGTGAGCTGCAGTCGTTTCAGGCTACTAGTTTTTCAGTTATGACTGAATAACTAGTGAAATCATGGTGGAGTTGATATCTCAAAAAATATATAAATGACAAAAATATTTTCTATTATTATGTGAAAATAAATTAATTAGGGAAGCCAAATCCGGTTAGAATTTGTTTCTATCTGGTTTGAAACGAAAGTTACAGCTCATTGAAAAATCGTGAAAATTTTACCGAATTTTCAAGTTTTTTCAATTGACTTTAAATTTTAGATTTGGATTCTATCTATCCAAATTAATATAATTTGCGAATTTCAGAAAAAAATCTCAGCTAATTATTATGTAATGTCTGAAATACTTTGAAAAACATGGTGGTCGTTTTCAGTCAATATCTCAGAAAAATGTACTATCGACATATATTATTTTTGTCATTATCTTAAACTAGATTAAACAGGCTATTCAAAAATGCATGGCACTTGATTTTATCTGCTAAGAAACAAATCCTACAGGTCTCTGAAAAACAGTGACAAATCTGGTAAATAAATTTTGGCTATAACTGCCCTGTAACATTTTTATTTACCACCCTGTCGAGATGGGTCCAATGGTAAAATTGTAGTGCTATTAAAGCTCTACAACAATCCCATGAAGGTTTTTGACCATAGGGTGATAGGTAGATTTTTTTTGTATTTTTAGTAAAACTGATCAGAACAGACCAACCATCAATTTTACTCTAATCTTAAATAGTAACATTTGTAAAAAAAAATGGGAGAATAAAAAAATTAATAAATAAAGACAGAAAACTTGCCTTGTATATAAATAATGATTGTAATCAGTACTAAAACATAAAAACACTACAGTGCTGCCGACACCACTCTCTAAACCAAACCGACTTGGGTTATTAATCACTTTTTTACTGCCCGACCGGCTGTGGTGACGGCGGCGACAAATTTGAAGAGGAAGACAGGGGTGAATTAAATTAATCACCGCCTTGGTTAATATTAAGCCGTCTGTTTCTTGTAAGGAGTCGTGAATCTGTCACCGTTAAAATTCGTTTCGTCGATTTTATTTGTCCGCCCTCCACCTGGAGCATTAAGGATGTAATAATATATGCATTGCCGTTTGCGTTCCATTCTGGCCGATTGCCAGGACGACTCCCGATCGCAATAACGCCCCGAGTTATCGTTCGCCGCATAAAAAATGCAGCGGCGACGGGAATGTCAAAAGAGAATGGAGCACTTAGGAACGTTTTACTGCAATCAAATGCAGAATTATTTAATATGGTAGTATCATAAAAAAAAGTTTCAATTTGGAATCGTTTCGTGTACGTTATAAATATTGTATTAGTGTTTTGTATGTGGAAACTGTACGGGTTTTGGACAACCATAAGATTTCCTGTTCGTATCAAAACACTAGAAAATTAACCTAACTACTGTGCGATTTATTGTAATTCGCCAAAAAATAGTAGGACGTAATTTTTTATTCCAACATATGCTGACCTTGTAAGTGTTAATCATTACAGAAAATATAAACACATTCCTTAGTTTCTAATCGATTTTATTCATTTTTTACTACGCCGTATACTAACAAGTTTAAGTTCAAAATTAATTTTAAAAAAAAACTAAGGCCACTGAATGCATACAAATTTGTGTATGTATACATACACACATATATATATATATATATATATATATATATATATATATATATGTATATATATATATATATATATATATATATATATATATAGATATATATATATATATATATATATATATATATATATATATATATATATATATATATATATATAATAAAAATGCAGGCGATTACAGCAGCGCAGTAAAACTGTGACAGAACATGTGTAATTATCTCTACCATAATTATCTCATAACATTACTGCCCAATTATGAACGTCTAAATTTTTATAGCCCTACAAAATATTCCATACCGCTACCTTACCACTACCACGTTTATTGTGAATAACCCATAAGTTAAGACACGTATGTACTCCATAGAACCAAAGTAAGAACATTTAAAAATAAAAGACCTTTATTTGGCATACCTCTCAATAAATGCAATATACAAAATCACCCTGCCCTTGTAAGAACATTACACAATTAGTTTTCAAACATTCTCTATAATAATTCTTAATAAACCTTTTTCGACTTTGTTTGAGGCATACAATTTTGTGAATATAATATTTCTTGCTGCCAGATGAGAGAAATGTATCTCGGGCGACAATATTTTTTTTTATCATGGGATCGAACCGATTTCGTCCGCACGACGACCGCGTCAGGATGTTTATCGTTTATAATAGAGACCGATGATCAATGGCACTCGGGGTCGAGACGAGATAAGGGTCGACGGGCGTGTGCGGCATTAGACTTTGATTGCCCCCTCAAGAGATTCATCGCACCGCGAACGATCTGAAACGATCGAGCGATGCCCAGCGCTATATAAATAACGTTGGGCATCGCTCAATCGCCTTATATAAACTTGAATCAATAATTATTATTAAAATCGATTTTATTAAATAATTATTATAACTATTTTACAAGTAATTTGTTAGTTGGCTACCATAAAGTGAACGATACCACCCTCTTAAGGTTGGAATTTATCCTATACTTTCCTTATGGCGAAAATTGTGTAATTGTTTCCAGCTTTTAGGCAAAACTACGCCATGGATTGGCATATAATTTATGCAAGTTAATAAAAACACTTCATCCTTGGTATTGAAACTTAATTTGCAAGTATTGATGACCAAAATGTGTAACCGTAGCATATTAAAGATTCGACTGTATAGTAGCAATCTAGTAGTTTAATCACTCCCATATATATATATATATATATATATATATATATATATATATATATATATATATATATATATATATATATATATAATATATATATATATAATATATATATATATATATATAACGTGGGGGTGACAGCAGTTTGTGACATTGGGGGGACACTGAATAAAATAGCAGGTGTAGACACCATATGACTTTTCAAATTGTATTGAAATTTTTGAGAATATGTGATATTATTTGATAATATTTGACAATATTTGAAAATATTTGTTTCAATTTTATTCGTTTGTGTGTAATTAAATTTTAAAATATATATAAAATTCACTATTAGACAACCCAAGTTACACTAACTGTTGTTTTTTTACGCGCATATTTGTGTTGGCATTAGTGGAATCTAATTGGCGGGAAAGTGATTTTTGCTAGGAAACGACTTTATCAATTTTTTTCTCTCTGTTTGATGACCAATTTTGCTCAAACTTTCACGGGATCGCTCCAACTCGGTTTACATATTGTTTTTATTAAAAAAATAAGTTGTTCACTCCATTTTTTTTTCTTTCTATTTGTAATCAATTTACACGTTCTTAACATCTCGTGGTGGTTCAATAAAATAAAAAAAACCTCTGGGAGTGCTTTCCCGTCCATCCGTCCGTCCGAACAGACTAATTCCATTCAGAGTGCGCACTCGACTTCATTTCTTTCTGTGCGAACGGCACACTTTTGACGATGACGACTGAAAGGGCGGCGATATGGTCAAGTCCATTCACAACCAACACCCCCCCGCATTGTTTGGCGTATTTTGTGTGATTACGCGTTAAAAAATTATACGACGTTGCACGTTTTGTTCTTCTTCTCTGTTGCCCAAAATTAATTCCGGTGGCGATATCGAGTCCCACAAAATGATGGATTCGATTTGCTCTCTCTCTCCGTCGGGATTAAATTTCGTCCGGTTTGATGAACGTTGGTGGAGACAGTGAGAAATCGGCAATTGGATCTGTGGAGGCGGGCGAGGAAAGCGTGAGGTTTTATGTGAGGGGGGGAAGGGATACGATTCGTTTCTTACAGCGTTAGGCGCGTTTATATAGCTGCAATTTTTATGCAAAATACAATGAAACGAGAAAACGACAATTCACAATTCGTATTCTTATAAAGTATTTTATCACGAAAAAAATCGAATTGCTAATTTTAACATTTCTTTGCTCTTCATGAAAAATATAGTCCTCGTATTCACCAACGTTCCATAAATGTACCAATAGATATTAAACCCATAAGTATTCATTGTTATAGCAACAATAAATATATTATCTAAGGAATGCAGTTACTATTTTGTTGTTGTTTGGAAACACTGAATAATTAAACAAAAGGTGTCATCAAAGTTTCAATCACAAGCACTGTGTAACATTTGTTTCAACATCAAATCACAATGATGTTTTCAACTTGTTTATTCAATTGACCTATAGAATTACCAATGGGGGCGCCACTATGCCGGCCCGAAATGATGCAAAGGTGACATATACTTTTGGCGCCAAGTTTTCGTTATTGAATTATTTCAATTTCCATTGATTGTTTGTTGTAAGAGTATTGTTTTCTTATAGTATGGACTTAATATGTAAGAATCCACTACCATAAACTCTGATGGTTTATTTACTTCATTGGTAATTGTTGCCGACACATTTTACATGTAATTTTATTCAATGCTCGTTTTACACTTTCTCGCAATAATAATTTTGTACATATGGTGCCCAACGTGTTCGTCTCACATTTGGCTGTACTGATAATCTACAATTCTCGTCCAATATTGTCTTTACTAATAGAAAAACATCAATTTACATACAGCACTTTTTGCTAAATTATTGTCAATCTGCCCTATTTTAGGTTATTTTATGTATGGTTGCATACACATTTAGCAGCTATACCAACATTCAGAATATATGCACTGTTGCCATATTTAATTCTTTTATGTTTCAAATATTTGCTAGAATCGTGGGCATTAAAATTATATTTTTGGATTAAGTGAATATCACGTTCCTGAGTTTGATGATGATTTTCAACTATTTGAAAGCTGGGGCCGATAGCCGGTAGCAACATTGGCACTTCGTATTGAAAAAGAATGCAGGAATATTGGAGCGATAGTAGAAACAGTGGCAACTTTGCATGCAATAGGTTGATTGGTAGTACTGTATATTTATATTTATATTTATGTAACTCCAGCTACAACGCCACCAAATAAACGTCAAAATGTGTTCATGAAAATTTGGTATTTACAGCTTTTAACGAGTAGTGAGATTTAGAAACCAACTAGAATTTGATAGCGGAAAGTGAGACAAACACGACGAGACCATACACGTGAAGAATCATTAATCGACTGAAATGTAATCTAATCTGAAACAGCATATAAAATCTATGTAAATTTGAATTTTACACCATTTCGGGACTTCAATTTTTAGACACCAGGTGTCGCTTTACCATCGGATAGAGGTGAATATATATAATATAGAGAATATATATACCAACCAAACTATACCCGTTCACTATTTCAAATGACTTGAATTACATTGTTTTTCACAATGTGTGTGTGAATCAGACGTAAATTAATAAATAAAATTAATAGAATTATAGAAAATAATGGATAACAATGTAGTGTAGAGTTCACATCATTTGAAATAGTGGACGGGTATAGTCAGGTTGGTAGGGACCGCCCGCCCACCCCACCTTTTTTCGCATAGTTTTTTTCATAGGATAACACTCTTCTTGAAATGGTTTAAACAATATAAAACATCTGTATCCATTGAAAAAAACTATGCGAGCGAAGGTAGGGTGAGCGGGCGTTCCCTACCAACCTGACTATACCCGTCCACTATTTCAAATGATGTGAACTCTACACTACATTGTTATCCATTACTTTCTATAATTCTATTAATTTCATGGTTATGGTCCACGATTTCAAATGACTTGAACCGTCCTAGGGGTTTATTTGTATCTTTTTATAACTCTATCAAATTAACATATAATATCAATAATATGATTAAAATTTACTAATACAGGATTTCAAACGAGGCGCAGTCAATATTAGAATAGTAATATTTAGTGTCGATTGCTCTGTGCTGCGCGCACTCGGTTTATTTAATAAACAGCACGAAAAGTGTGTGTACGCAAAGAATCGAGTTGCGTCGCGTAAACACGGCGCTTAGCACCGAGTTATTTAGGCGGTAATTTATAAGCAATCGCGAACCGAAAAACAAACACGGCCCCAAGAGAGTGTGTAAACCTATTAAAAAGTTTAGCACTTGACGTCAATGCGTTTGCAAAAATAAAACGAGCGAGTGATATTGAGAAGATTTTAACAAATTTAGTTCATTATGTAATAATTATGTGAATTTTAGTCTGAAACTTTTATTATAGTAGACGTATCTGTATCAAATTCAGACATGATGTTAAAAATATTCAGTAGAATTGCATATTAATGTAATGAAATATAAAAAAAACGTTATTATTGCGTGTGTATTCAAAATCATACACATGACCCAAACTCTGTGTATACTATTCCATACACACGGCAGTTAATATGTTAAGGTTGGCGTTTTTTGATTAGGCAACTTGTGATGCACATGTAATACATAGGCGAAATGCGTATAAGAAACACGCACCGTTATATCAAAAATTCAAGATAACCAGGATCTATACATCCATAAGTATATTGATATTTGAAAAATTGCTACGCAAATAAATTTCTCCTTCATTTTTAATGCTGGAAAGATTGAAATATAATTAAATGTCGATAAGGGTCATATTCGCAAACGTTACGTAGAATTCTTTACAACATATGGTTATTTTTATCAGATTAAAAATGATTTTTGGACATTCCCACCTAGACTACGAAATACGTACAACATTATTCTTTTGTATACGTATTTTTGCAACTCAATTTATGTTCTAGTTAAAGAGAACGATGCGTATTTCTTATACGCATGTATTACATGTGCATCACAAGTTGCATAATTTGAAAACGCCAACCTTAATACAAATTATTTGTGATTTTTTTTTAAATTTCAAATAAATTGATGTTGATTATAGCTGATCTAATTGAACTAATTCCATAAAGGATTACATAGTATTCACCTGTAGATATACAGTTCACCTCACATAACAGTTAACGCTCGCCCATTAGCCGCATGCTAATTAAGATGGGTGATCGCACAAAATACATGCACGCGCGTTGTTGCTGCTATGGAGATGATGGAAGCGCCGAGATCAAAGGTCCTTTGAGGCTGCTTTGCGTTCCTTTATAAAATATGCATATAAGGACGAATTTGCCATCTAATACGGAAATAAGAAGATGCAACAAACATAACTTTGTAACCGTATGTAATTCCCAGGATATTTACTTTGTTAACCGAAACTCTCATGGTAGGATTTACTTTCTATTCCTTTCCTAAACGTAACGTTGTTTATTGCATGTCACTTTCATCATCCCTGTTTGGGGGCGATTCAAGTGAAATGATGCGTCCGCCCGAGATAAAACTTTTCCAAGACTCCCTTTTTGGGGTGTGTATCTCGCACGAAAACGCGAGTGCGGTTCATTAGGTTGGCTGTAAGGCGTAAAACGGTGCGATAAGTTTGAACACCCATAAACATACACACCCCCTGTCCCAGGGTTTAATTGGACTGACCGGTGAAATTGATCGACGCACACAGGAGCACCGACTAATTGACCCCTAAGAGAAGGACCGTAACTGCTAATATGGTGGACGCAATTAACTCTAGTTTAATTTGGTGGTAATAACAATGTGTGAATACTATTGCATTGTGCATCAAAACTATTACAGATGTTTTTCGGTTTTGAAATGAAAATTGATTAGAACAAATAGCACTTTAGTTGGAATAATAATAACATAAATATAATCCTACGTTACAATAACAGATATAACAGGCCTAACGAATCCGCGGCCCCTAGTTACGGGGTATAGGTGCTTGCCTTCTCAATTACCAATTATTAACAGCAGTTATCATTACTCATTAGTACCGGATTGACGGGGGGGCAACTACCCCGGGCGGCAAAATGGGATTGAACAATTGATTCTTGTGTATAACTTCATTGTGAAAACAGCTACAGGGGTGGCATGGAGCTGACTTGCCTTCAACCCTTCAAAAATTAAATAATTAATTTATTAAACTCTTCTAAATACGTTTATGTCTCCTCGTTTGAGTTGATTCTCCCCAAAAATAAAAGACGAAATACAGATCGATACCATACTAATTTACAGATTGATTCACATAGGTTAGTTTTTATTTGGCAGCCAGTTATATCACACTTGTTTCGTATTTTGTCGAGAAATACGAAACAAGTGTGATACAATTGGCTGCTAAATAAAAACTAACCAATGAATCAGTCCGAAAATTAGTATGGTGCCGTATGACAGATGACAGTACACGACAGTAATACCAACTTCCCTTATCAACGGCACCTATCTTCAAACACCAGTATTTATTAATCGAACCTCGTATATATCAAAATTAACCGTCGCCATATAGTTTTTAGTTTTTGTAAAGAAAATTGAATAGAACAAATGGTAGTTTACCAACTTAGAATAAAAATTAAACTTATTGAATTTTCATTTAAATGCTAAAGCAATATGCAAAATGAAAAAAATTCTGAAACTGACTTATTTTCGATTTTTGCCACAAAAAAAATGGTCATTTTGATAATGCTTTTAGCACTGTATCTCAATAACTAAAAGAGATAGAGACTTGCGGTCTATAGTAACATAACACAATTATTTATCCTTGTATAGAAACATACAGGGATAAATAATTGCTATAGGAAACCTCGTTAGATTAGGCGTAATTTATAGAAAAATGTGATTTTGATTCATGTCAAAACCCTAAAATATATTAAATTTATTAACTTCTATTAGTTCAGCTGGATAAAATTAAAATTAATGACTTAAAAATGAAACTATACTAGATTAAAACGCTTACCACGCAGCGTTTCGATAATACAATTTCCTTATATAAAACTAAATTATCCCCCATTCGCGTGCACAATTTCCCTTCAGTAATCTCGGCAATAAACCGCGATTGGATGTGCCCACGGCAACCATTTTTAATAAATCCCTGGTTATGCATGATTCGATATCGTTTAATGTCGTCGCGGGAGGGGGGTGGTGTGCCAACCACCCCCCAACGGTGAAGTGATTGAAAGTGGGCCGCCAGGGAGTTACGGACAACGTTGCTGCTCTTGTTTTGCCTTTGTAACCCATCTGCCGGCGCTTGTAATCTCATCTGTTTGCGGGCTGGGGGTGGCGGCTTGGTGAGTTTGTTAACGCCGGAGCGACAACCCGAAACAATAATTACACGCCGTGCATGTCGTGTACGCGCTCCACTCAACAATACAAGCCGCCGCCAACCCACGACTCTAGTTTCACACCGTGTCAGTTTTAATTGGGGCTGTTAGATTGGATATCATTTAAAATGAACTTGAATTATGGAGCTCTTGTTCATATAGCGATGAATTTGAAGTATTACTCGAGATATATATATATATATATATATATATATATATATATATATATATATATATTCTCAGACAGCTAGGATGCTGGAATAAAGGTCGTTTTAGATAAGTCAATTTCTTGAATCAAAAATTATTCAAGAAAACAATTACTATATAGCTATAGAAATTGTCTTATTTGCATTTCATACAGATTCATAAGACTGTATAAAACGAAACAATTTGTGAGTCTGCGCTTATGCTATTACATGTGCATCACAAGTTGCTTAAATTTAAAAACGCCAACCTTAAATGTTTCTGCATATTAATAGTTGAGGTATGATTAATGTATAAACAATAAAATAAATAAAAAAAATATTTCAAACAATTTGCTGTATAATAATTAGATGGACTCAAATCTTGACTAACTTTTGGTTTAATAATAATTGTCTAGTCTAAAACGAGCCTTATAGTGCAGGCAGAACGAACTTTTTTTAGACATGAGCAACCCAAAATAATATTAAAAATATATACGATTGACACCTTATTTATCTATCTTCCGAACATTCTTGTTATATCGATTAATCCATTAATACCCATATCCCCTTTCGGTATTATCTATCAAACCGTCCCACTGTCCCGCACGTGCTACATTATTTTCTGTTCTATTTTTGGGGGTGGCGCGGCGGCTCGTTAATGAAATCGGCTGCTTGCTTCGTTACAAGACTTGCTGCGTGCTATGACAACGCACACACCCTTCGCAAAACATTGCGATGACACTATCTGCAGTCGATTGCGAACGGGATAACGCGGACAGTGTTTTCATTAAATAAATGAACCTGCCACCAAGAAATGCACCAGCACATAAAAATAGCGTCAGTAAAACTAATTGCATTTTTATATTAGAAAGGGCTAGAGAAATATAAAATTTCCAAAATTTTAACAGATATTGGATAATCAATGCTATGGGTTTATATGAACAATTGTATTCATTTATTTATGTACAAAATAAAGTTTGAAAAATATTTTATAAATATTTGAATTAGATTAATTTCTTAGTGGAAAATTAGAGGAATAATATATTACAAAAATACTAATACCATCTATCGTGGGATACCAAAACTATTAGTTAAGACCCAATCCAATACATACACTACCCCCATCTATCCATAGTTTCAGAACTATTAACAAAACTAATAAATATAGAATATTTTAAATAGCAAATATTCTATTATTATTAGTTTTGATAGGATATATGAAATACCCATTTCATATATCATTCGATATATCCTACAAAAATGATATAGTTAATTTTGTTGGTGAATTGACGATCAGGTACCAGTTTATGACTTTTTATTGAATATTAAAGTTTCATTATTAATTTGAAATTGTAGCAACTCTGAACTTCCATTTCCATGTGTATTATTATTACTTAATTAGAGTACTTGAAATAGGAAATTTCTGGCAAATAACCACTGAACTATAATCTAATTCTAATTCATCATAACCTTATTGAATCATACATGAATTAAGCAGAGCCGTATCTTAAAAACGCCCTAATTTAGCCTTAAGCTAATGAATATGTAGTTTAATCCATATACATGCCATATTTGCTCAAATCATATCGACAAAGTTTTATTTGCCTCACGCAAACTGTAACTTGTAAGTGTATTCAGGGCCGCAACGCGAATAGTTTTCGAATTGCGGACGACTGTGGCGGAGACGTGGAAGGCCAAAATGAAATTTGGAACGGGCGACAAATACGTGTATATAATAGAAAGTTTTAACGCAAATGCCGCCCACCGCTGCCGCCGTCGCCGCCGCCGCACTGCGTATCCCGTTACCGCCGTCAATTCCGTGATTAATTGCACGCCTCAATTTGCGAGCGGACGCTTTGGAAATTTATCGCTCCCGTGTTGAAACACTGCAACGCAAGGAACACGACGGTGCCGGGGATCGATATAATAATGTACGTTCAAAGTAAACTATTACAGGTTTTAATTATGTTGCAGTGATTAATTGTGTGGAGTTTCAAAATAGTTGTGCACTATAATCAGGGAAAATTCGTGTGAAGGTTTTCGATTTTTATTTTTTATGATTGTTAAATACAAACGAAAATTCGAGTGAAAGTTTTCGATTTTTATTTTCTTATGATTGTTAAATACAAACGAGACATTTAAAAAAATAATAATAATTGCAGAAACTAATATACTATTTGCCTCACGAATATAAGAAAAAATACAAATAAAAATAATGTACAGATTCGTTTATATTACATTGTATGCCTATATACGAACGCATGGAGTGAACAGGGCTATTTGGAGCGTGCACACAGTGATTACACAATATCTTCGGCGATTCTAGTATAGTCACAACTTTGTTTTTTTTTTTGTAAAACAGGTTTATGAATAATAAAATCCTTAACTTTCGATAAATTAGCACCATCTAGCTAATTTATCGAAAGTTAAGGATTTTTTATTATTCATAAACCTGTTTTACAAAAAAAAAACAAAGTTGTGACTATACTAGAATCACCGAAGAAATTGTGTAATCACTGTGTGCACATTGCAAATAGCCCTGTCCACTCTATATATAATTATAATTATATTTATATATATATATATATATATATATATATATATATATATATAAGATCGAAATCTAGATATGTAAATTGCTAAGAGGTGGATTCACATTTGTAAATGTGTTATATTTTTAGGAATTCCTATTGGTCTTCTGGTGGTAGATATGGATGAAGTGTAAAAGTAAGACGGAGAAGAAGGCATACAATGTAATATAAACGAATTTGTATATTATTTTTATTTGTATTTTTTCTTATATTTCTTTATTTGTGTTAGGAGTATTGTTTATTGTGAGAATGTTGGAAAAAGTATCAATTTTGGTGTGGTTATGCTAAAAAAAAGTCTTTTTTTATTTGTTGAATATAACATGCGAGCATAAATAGATTTATTATCCGAATTGCTCACACACAAATATTATCTGGAGGGAAAAAACGCATTAGAAAGTTTATTGTTATTAGTATTATCATAATTCACTAAAACTTCAAATAAACTTTTTGATTTTATCGGTGCACAACTTGAAACTTAATTTAATAAAATTGTGATAAAATCGGAATCAATATTGAATCTACTACAACTCTAAATTCCTACTGATCACACATCGATGAATTGTAAAAGTTTAACTCGTTTTATATTTGATTTTGTATTTTTATTTGTCATACAAAGTATGAAATATAAAATAACGTTATAGTTATAGATATCATGCCCATTACTGTTTAAAGCAGCAATGAAATAATCATCACAAACGGCGTTTTAATGAATACGCCCACGCCTCGTTAAGGCGATTAATGAACGCGAAATAATTGTGCGATATATAGCAGCCGATTGGTAAATGCGAATTAAAAATACCCATTTTAAAACGAAATTATTGCAGCAGCATTCGAAATATACATATATGGCGTCCACATTCGAACGAATTTATTGTGATATATTTAATTATTCTCGGTTAATTGGGTTTGAAATATTTCTATATGCAAATCACGTCATGTGTTGGAAATTCACAGGTGATTTAATATTCGTATTAATAATGTTGGTGCGAGCCGGGTGTGGAAATTTTCCATTTAAATGCATCGAGTGTGCAATTGTAGCATACATATATTTCTTCAATCAATACTATTATTTTACGGCAGTGTTATCAATTGCCCAAAAAAAAAATCTAATACCTTATTAAACTATTCACTTATTATTACTTTCCAAATACAGCACTGATATATAAGGATGGTATTGTTATAGCGAATTCACGTTTTCTAAAATGTGTGAAAAAATTAAACAAAATGAGAAAAGATAAAAAAATGAGAAAATGTAAAAAAATATAAGAAAATGTAAGAGAATGTAAGAGAATGTAAGAAAATGTAAGAGAATGTAGGAGAATGTAAGAAAATGTGAGAAATGTGAAAAAAATTGAAAAAAATTGAAAAAAAACAGGGAAAACGTGAGAACGTCTATTAATGGAACCGATATTTCTTAATTTTTATTTAATATTATTTGAGTCATTTGGAAAGACGTGTAATTTCAAATATATTTACCATAATTTATCCTTCAATTTCACTATCATCTGTCATCTGTCATCTGTCATCTGTCATCTGTCGTCTGTCGTCTGTCGTCTGTCGTCTGTCGTCTGTCGTCTGTCGTCTGTCGTCTGTCGTCTGTCGTCTGTCGTCTGTCGTCTGTCGTCTGTCGTCTGTCGTCTGTCGTCTGTCGTCTGTCGTCTGTCGTCTGTCGTCTGTCGTCTGTCGTCTGTCGTCTGTCGTCTGTCGTCTGTCGTCTGTCGTCTGTCGTCTGTCGTCTGTCGTCTGTCGTCTGTCGTCTGTCGTCTGTCGTCTGTCGTCTGTCGTCTGTCGTCTGTCGTCTGTCGTCTGTCGTCTGTCGTCTGTCGTCTGTCGTCTGTCGTCTGTCGTCTGTCGTCTGTCGTCTGTCGTCTGTCGTCTGTCGTCTGTCGTCTGTCGTCTGTCGTCTGTCATCTGTCATCTGTCATCTGTCATCTGTCTTCTGTCTTCTGTCTTCTGTCATCTGTCATATCATCATATCATGTCATATCATCATATCATCTATCATCTATCATCTATCATCTATCATCTATCATCTATCATCTTATCATCTTATCATCTTATCATCTTATCATCATATCATCATATCATCATATCATCATATCATCATATCATCATATCATCATATCATCATATCATCATATCATCATATCATCATATCATCATATCATCATATCATCATATCATCATATCATCATATCATCATTCATCTATCATATGTCATCTATCATATGTCATATGTCATATGTCATATGTCATATGTCATATGTCATATGTCATATGTCATATGTCATATGTCATATGTCATATGTCATATGTCATATGTCATTTGCCATTTGCCATTTGCCATTTGCCATTTGCCATTTGCCATTTGCCATTTGCCATTTGCCATTTGCCATTTGCCATTTGCCATTTGCCATTTGCCATTTGCCATTTGCCATTTGCCATTTGCCATTTGCCATTTGCCATTTGCCATTTGCCATTTGCCATTTGCCATTTGCCATTTGCCATTTGCCATTTGCCATTTGCCATTTGCCATTTGCCATTTGCCATTTGCCATTTGCCATTTGCCATTTGCCATTTGCCATTTGCCATTTGCCATTTGCCATTTGCCATTTGCCATTTGCCATTTGCCATTTGCCATTTGCCATTTGCCATTTGCCATTTGCCATTTGCCATTTGCCATTTGCCATTTGCCATTTGCCATTTGCCATTTGCCATTTGTCATTTGTCATTTGCCATTTGCCATTTGCCATTTGCCATTTGCCATTTGCCATTTGCCATTTGCCATTTGCCATTTGCCATTTGTCATTTGTCATTTGTCATTTGTCATTTGTCATTTGTCATTTGTCATTTGTCATTTGTCATTTGTCATTTGTCATTTGTCATTTGTCATTTGTCATTTGTCATTTGTCATTTGTCATTTGTCATTTGTCATTTGTCATTTGTCATTTGTCATTTGTCATTTGTCATTTGTCATTTGTCATTTGTCATTTGTCATTTGTCATTTGTCATTTGTCATTTGTCATTTGTCATTTGTCATTTGTCATTTGTCATTTGTCATTTGTCATTTGTCATTTGTCATTTGTCATTTGTCATTTGTCATTTGTCATTTGTCATTTGTCATTTGTCATTTGTCATTTGTCATTTGTCATTTGTCATTTGTCATTTGTCATTTGTCATTTGTCATTTGTCATTTGTCATTTGTCATTTGTCATTTGTCATTTGTCATTTGTCATTTGTCATTTGTCATTTGTCATTTGTCATTTGTCATTTGTCATTTGTCATTTGTCATTTGTCATTTGTCATTTGTCATTTGTCATTTGTCATTTGTCATTTGTCATTTGTCATTTGTCATTTGTCATTTGTCATTTGTCATTTGTCATTTGTCATTTGTCATTTGTCATTTGTCATTTGTCATTTGTCATTTGTCATTTGTCATTTGTCATTTGTCATTTGTCATTTGTCATTTGTCATTTGTCATTTGTCATTTGTCATTTGTCATTTGTCATTTGTCATTTGTCATTTGTCATTTGTCATTTGTCATTTGTCATTTGTCATTTGTCATTTGTCATTTGTCATTTGTCATTTGACATTTGACATTTGTCATTTGTCATTTGTCATTTGTCATTTGTCATTTCACATTTGACATTTGACATTTGTCATTTGTCATTTGTCATTTGTCATTTGTCATTTGTCATTTGACATTTGACATTTGACATTTGACATTTGACATTTGACATTTATCATTTATCATTTATCATTTATCATTTATCATTTATCATTTATCATTTATCATTTATCATTTATCATTTATCATTTATCATTTATCATTTATCATTTATCATTTATCATTTATCATTTATCATTTATCATTTATCATTTATCATTTATCATTTATCATTTATCATTTATCATTTATCATTTATCATTTATCATTTATCATTTATCATTTATCATTTATCATTTATCATTTATCATTTATCATTTATCATTTATCATTTATCATTTATCATTTATCATTTATCATTTATCATTTATCATTTATCATTTATCATTTATCATTTATCATTTATCATTTATCATTTATCATTTATCATTTATCATTTATCATTTATCATTTATCATTTATCATTTATCATTTATCATTTATCATTTATCATTTATCATTTATCATTTATCATATGTCATATGTCATATGTCATATGTCATATGTCATATGTCATATGTCATATGTCATCTGTCATCTGTCATCTGTCATCTGTCATCTGTCATCTGTCATCTGTCATCTGTCATCTGTCATCTGTCATCTGTCATCTGTCATCTGTCATCTGTCATCTGTCATCTGTTATATAGTTAATGGTGTATTTGGCGTTCATATTTAATTGTCTCTGATTTTTACTTGTTATTTAGTATCTGTTAATTTGTTATATATTTGAAACACATCATGTGTATACAATTTGTGTGTGCGGACATTAAATTAAAATTATTTGAATGAACTCGTTTTGTTCGTCCAATTTCGAATATTTTGCATTATAAAGTTTATAAATTAATTGAATCAGTACATGAATATCAGTTTTAAACTAGAGTTTCTGTGCAGCGAGAAATAAAGTTGAAAACTTATGATTAAATAATATTGGCTTGAATATCGTTCTACTTTTAGCCATTTCGTTTGCACTGCGAATGTTCGTTTGGGTAATTAATAGAGAACCGCTGGTTAGACCTGGAGCGACGCGAGAGGGGGGAATTGGAGCACAATAAAAAGGAACGTAATCACGCGGGGGGATTTCGTACAAATGAAACAGTCAATTACGATCACGTTCGCGAGCTCCCCGCATTTCGGTTTATTTGCCGAGCTGAAACAGAGGAGGGGCGTTGCATTCTTATTTTAGACTCGCAATTATTAAGTTTGAAAGCGGCCACGATTTATTTCAGCATTGTTTTTGTAATGATTTTGATTTAATGCAGGTATATAATAATAACAAAAACAATAAATACCAACAGAAATAATATAATGGCGCATCTTTATACAGTAAAAGCTCTCTAATAATCTCCGTTGTGTTCATTAAATTGATGAAAAGTCTGCGGGGGTTGGCAATAATTAATTTTTGGTGGATTCGCGGCTCGCGCAATTAGTGGCGATCGAATTAGCGCTAATTGAATAATTTCGTAATGGCTTGGGCGCAATGTGGTCCCCGTTTATTGCTCGCCTCGTGGGGGAAGGGATAGGGGTCGACTTAATTAATTAATGCCCTTATTCTGAGCGAATGTTTTACCGAGCAGCACTTTGTAAATTCTACATGTGCGGAAATGCAGGCGACAAGTTTACAACACTGTTGATTGTGGTATAGTTTACCGACTATAAAATGAAGATCATTTTCTATCTAATCAGGTTAATCATATATAAATCATAAATAACTGGTCGGTCGGCATCAAAACATTGTCTTCGTTTTTATATTATAGAGATGAGAAAATCTATAAAATTTACTCATAATACTCTAATATTTATTCAATAACAGTTAGTTTTTACGATGTGTATTTATTTCTTCCAGGATATTGATTTCGATGGCTTTTGCCTGTTTGTGGACACCTTCCTGGAGGTGCAAACCCCGGAGGAGCTGTGCAGGCATCTCTTTTTGTCCTTCGTGAAACGTGGCCCCGGTAAAGTCGAGGGCAAGGCCTTCAAGGAAATGGCTGTTCTTAGTTCTACGACAGCCTGCGCTGCCATCACGTCCCACAATAAAGGACGTACAGGTATGCAAGAGCACGCAATAATTAATATTGAATCTTGTATGATAACAATACTAGTATGTTTAGTTTTATTTATTTTTTTTGTATACATTGCAATATATAAGTCTGTGAGAATGAAAATTGCGTTACACATTTAAATAATTTTGAAAAGGCGAAGAGTTTACATTTGCTATATATGTACTACCAAGTTCATAAAAAATTCGTACAAACAATGTTTGAATCGTGTAATTTTTGTAACAGGCTGTTAACTGTCAATGTGACAACTGATTGTTAATTTGAAGAAAAGTAAGTATACACTTAATAAAAGTCGTGCATACTGTATGTGACCAAACATACACAAATTCAAATTTTCAGTTGTGTGATCCAGACTTTTGTTATAGGTTACTGTGCTGTCAACTTTGAAGTTTCAGTGAATTCGAACAAAAAACTTTACGCAGTTACATTTTTAATTATGAATAAATTGATTTTAAATCTGTAACTGTGCACATCGATTTATATAAATACGAAACCTTTTTAAAACAATTTAATTGTAACTTATACCATTTTCATTCTCACAGGCTCATATACAAAGCACTGTAAAATAATTACTACTTGAAATTAATGAAATTTTTTATTACATTTATTCAACATCATTATTAGTTGTTTGTTTGTTTTTTTATTATTGCAAACTCTTTTCGTTGGCGCTAACGTGAACAAACAAAATCAAGTCGACTGTGCGACTGCTGGAAAAGTTCGCAGCGAAAGGACTTAATTAAACCTCCGTGTGCTGTTATATAAAATTAATTTGCTAATAATGGGGCACAAAACAGAGCCGAGTAATCTCAGGACGCACGGAGGCGTGCACTTTTAATTATTCAAGAGCGAAAGAGAGGCAGGGTGAGACTTGTACCTGTCACACACCGCATAGAGAACTAACCGGATGAATAATAAATACACTGATGGGGGTTAGCTGCGACTACGTGGCGGTTTAGTAATTGTTATACGGCAAATATATGTTATAGTTAAGCGAACTAGTTTAATCCAGCTTTCATAATGTAATTCTGATGGTGATTGGAATTTAATGAACGTGTTTCTATAGGTTATTACCCAAAAAAACTTTGAAAACAGTATAAATTAAGTCACAAAAAAAACAGTTATAACTGTGTGCGGGTGTTAATTAATGCCCGGCGCATTCACCAAAAATTAGTAGTTGAAGTAAAGGATGCCGCAGAAATAACGCCCATATATAAGAGAGGAATTCAAAAATAATAGTACGAAAATTTCCCTTTTAAAGGATTTATTTTTGCCGCACCAAATAGTTTCTGTATTTATTACAATTTGTAACTGGCTCTCGATCTTCAGGTCCTTCTTCCGTGTGTTAGTGTATATGTATGCGAGACTTAAAAATTAGTATTATACAATACATTTTCATTTGTAGGCTCTACACCAAACGTAAATTCGTGTTGCGAGCCCGTCGATAAAAACAGCACCGTAGGTAGCGATAAAGTCACCTACGGCGAGATGATTGCGGGCAAATTTCACGGCATCAGTGAAAAGCTGCTGGGCCACCATCGGTCCGATAGCGACACACTGACACGATCAAAGACTGGTATGTGTAAAACCGACTAACACACTAAAGAGTAAGGTAATGTAGAACGATGTTGTTCGGGGTGGTTTAAAAGAAAAGAAATTTCATTTTAATTCAACGAGCAGCCCGCTCCTATCCTCCACTCTCAATCCATCCCGGAGCCATAAATTGATTTAAATGTACCTCAGCGGCTAATAAAATTTAATCAAGACAACTGTATCGGATATCGCCGCCGCCAACACTGCTGGCGGCTTCCGTGCGAACGATCCCCTCGAGCGCACTTGCCGAGGCGGCAGTCGAGCGTTAATTAAAATATTTGCCAAATAAATACAAAGTTCTTATCGGAAAATAACAAGTGGCGGGTTTTTAGATTACATACTAGAATCATCTAGTGGCATAGCGGTAGAACTGAATTCTTTTTTAAAGTTATTAAAGCCTTGCCATGTTTGCCTTCATCTCTATAATATAAAAACGAAGACAATGTTTTGAAGTCAACAGACCTGTCTGTTATGACTTTTGTGTTGTAAGTGCAATAGTGGGGGTATCAGGTTCAAATCCTATCAAGGATAGTATTTTTTGTTTTTTATTATATATAAAAAACTAAAAAGGGGTAGATTGGTTTATTGCCCGGCATATAAATTAAATTTTAATAAGTAAAAAACCAAAAATTTAATTAGAATTATGTGATTTGAATGAATAGCAATTTTTTTAAATTAACCGTTTAATATTTTACATATTAAAAATCTATTTATTCATTATCCGGTATACAATGAGCCTTTCTGAATAAAACTGATATTACAATATGTGCATAATATCACGATTAGAAATAATTTCAGTATGAATTTGAAATTTGATACATCATAATAATAATAAATTTATGGATAAAACGGAATTATCTAGAGATCAGAGATATTGTTTACTGACTACAATATTGCTAACATATTCCACGAATAGCCTGAGTCTCCCGTCGAACGATAAAATAAATTTGAAATACTCTTGCGGGCTTTATAAAATGTTGCATGTAATTCATAATTCCCAATTCCATTGTGCCCCTCGTCGTCAACCCTCCCACCCATCCAAACCAAAACTCCGTCTGTTTGTGCCGTCAAGAAAAAAAGAAAACAAATGTACCTCCTCCGTGATTCGTACTGACCTGGTTTTTCATTTTAATTGCCTTTCCAGGGACCGTGCATCCCATGTTAACAATTACGCATACCTCATACTCGTGTCACGAGGTCCTAGGCAAAAAGAGCACGGACTCGTCCCCATCTCATAGTCAAGTATCACGAAACTCATCCAGAAAATCAAACAACTCGTTGCTAGTTAACAATGGTAAATTAGAAGGTTATTATTATTTTGGTGTGTGCGCGTACCCATCCGCCCAATTTCCAATCGAAACGTATTTTGTAGAAGTCAGACATATCGTTAGGAAGCCGAGCACCGTCGACGTTAGCGCCGTTAAGGTATCGCTGAAGGATATCGTGTGTTATCTGTCGCTGCTGGAAGCGGGCAGACCAGAGGATAAATTAGAATGTAAGTGAATTATAATAGCAGGGGCATTCGGCTAAAATTAATCGAATTTTAGTCATGTTCAGACTGTACGATACGGATGGAAACGGTGTTTTGGACACGAATGAAATGGACTGCATCGTCAATCAGATGATGACGGTTGCTGAGTATCTTGGGTGGGATGTATCTGAACTTAAACCGGTATGTTATTTTTAAAATTTAGCTAGTTTATTAGATGATTGATCTATTAATAATTTCAAACAGATCCTGCAAGATATGATGGTGGAAATTGATTACGATGCGGATGGAACTGTTTCACTAGAAGAATGGAAACGTGGAGGATTAACTACTATCCCTTTGCTGGTATTACTGGGTTTGGATGCTAATGTGAAAGAAGACGGGAATCATTTGTGGAGATTAAAACACTTTAGCCGACCAGCGTATTGTAATTTGTGTCTGAATATGCTCGTTGGGTTGGGCAAAAAAGGATTGTGCTGTACATGTAAGTCACTAAACAATTCAACATTTAAGACGCTTGTCTACGGCCCTATCCGTTTGGCTACTACTAATCACTAGTAGTAGACAAACACATAGGGCCATGGACAGACAATGGGTTTGGGTTTGAACTAATATTTTCAGTAACCAACGATAGATGGTGTCTGTTATGAAATTATAATATATATATATATATATATATATATATATATATATATATTATAATTTCATAACAGACACCATCTATCGTTGGTTACTGGAAATATTATATAATATATATATATATATATATATATATATATATATATATATATATATATATATATATATATATATATATATATATATTGTTTTAGTTATGAAATAATATCTCAAAGTTATTTTGAATTTATTTAATATTGGTGAATGCGCCAGGACTTCGTCCCAGATTTAAGGGTTTTAAAAATAAACCTCCCCGGCGCATTCACCAAAATACTATAGAATGATTATTGTAATTTTTATTTAATTAGTCATATCCTAAATGTGTATTTATTCCCAAAAATTAAGTTTGTAAATACACCGTGCACGAACGCTGCGTACAACGCGCCCCCGCCAGCTGTATAGCGACATATGTGAAGAGCAAGAAGTCGCAGCAAACGTTGCAGCATCATTGGGTGGAAGGCAATTGTCATGGAAAGTGTTCGAAATGCAAAAAGCCAGTTAAAGCTGGGATCACCGGTCTTCACTGTCGATGGTGTCAAGTTACGGTAAGTAAATACCATTCATACTTAAATGTCAATAATGTTTGTTTTAAATTTGGCATTTGACTCCAGCAAATTTTAAAGAAAAGAACCTATTATACAGTGTACGTTTTTCTTGGCAAGTTGAATATTAGTAATTTAACATCCACTTCTAATGCCATCTAACGTTGGTTTAGGAAATTATATAGACTAATGGGTCGTCACAATAAGCGCAGTAGTGGTAAGGTAGCGGTAAGTAATGTTTTGCATAGCTATAAAAAATCAGACGTTTAGAATTGGGCAGTAATACTATGCAATAATTATGGTAGTGATAATTACACATGTTCTGTCAAAGTTTTACTGCGCTGCTGTAAACACCCGCATTTTTATACATGTGTACATTTCGCTTACCGCTACGTTACCCCTACCACGCTTATTGTGAATGGTCCTTTAGTCTATTTAATTTCTTAAACCAAAGTTAGATGGCATTAGAATTGGATGTTGTATTACAATATTCAACTTGCCAAAAAAAAATCTACACTGTAGGTCCTTCTTTTTAAAATTTGCTCATAGTAAATGCTAAATTTAAAGCAAACATTATTACTAATAATTGCGGGAACCAACGATAGCAAAATATGCCAAGATAGATTATACAATCAATAATAAATCTATTACTTCTGTAGTTACACAATAAATGTGTATCATCGGTACGTGCTGAATGCGAGTTGGGTGATCACGCTGTACACATTTTACCACCAACAGCGATATGTCCTCTAGTGCTCGATCGACAAAAGTCGCTACAAAAACGCGGCTCAAAGTATGGACATGAAGTAAGCCCGTTATATCTGACTAACCCCCGTATTCACCTACATTCCATAAATATATCAATAGCTATTGAAGCCATAAGTATTCATTGTTATAGTAACAATAAATACATTATCTAGGAAATGTAGTTACTTTAGATTCTCTCTATTGGAAACACTGAATAACTAAACAAAAGTTGTCAAAAGTCAAAAGTATTTGACATTTGTTTTCGCATTTTCTGTCACAATGACGTTGTCAATTTATCCATTGAATAGTTTATGGGACTTATAAAGTTTATGGGATGTTGGTGAATATGAGCTAAATGATTTTAAACTTTGAAAAAACTATTCAAGCAAATTAAATTTCAGTGCCAATCCTCCTCAAAACAGCCAGCAATGTCATTCCAAATAACGCCATCCCTCAACTCATGCCCTCTACTAGTATTTATCAATCCGAAATCGGGTGGACGACAGGGCGGCCGCATCCTACGCAAGTTCCAGTACATTTTAAACCCCCGCCAAGTCTATAATCTAGCCACGGGTGGGCCCATGACCGGGCTGAATCTGTTCAAAGACCTGCCCAACTTCCAGGTGATTTGCTGCGGGGGCGACGGCACGGTGGGCTGGGTGCTCGAAACGATGGGTAAGCCCCCCCCCCCGGGAAAATTTGCTGTGCGTTTGTATGTGCGGAAAAATAAATCCTTTCTCTTTGAAGATAAAGTTGAGCTGGAATGTCAGCCCGCCATCGGCGTGATCCCTTTGGGAACCGGCAACGATCTGGCGCGGTGCCTGCGCTGGGGCGGCGGCTACGAGGGGGAGTCCCTGCACAAGCTTCTGCACAAAATCGCGCGAGCCAGCTCCGTCATGCTGGACAGGTGGCTTATAGAGCTGTTCGACACGTCGCCGCCTGAGCCCAGCTTGGCTCAGGCCGACACAAGAATACCGTACAACATAATCAATAACTATTTTTCAATTGGTGTGGTAAGTTTATTTAAACTATTATTTATAAATTTTAATTTAGCCTACATCAGAAGGTAAAAGGCAATTGATAATATATATATATATACATATAAATTTTAAAAAACATTATAAATGTATGTATCCAGGAAGTACATACACTAGATATCATTAAGAAATGCAACAACTTATATATTTTTTACTTCATAAACCCTCAACCCATTTCTGATGATTTGAGGAAATTATAAGGTATTGGCGATTCAAGCCGGCTGATACTCCATCTGGTAGCAAGAAATGAACTACATTTAGTACAGAATTTGTTTGTATAACATTGGTTTTTTCATCTTATATATGACTATAGAGCCAAGGTTATACTATTTATACCTTAAAAGTATATTAATAATCGCATATTATTGTAGAAATTACTAAAATCATATGATTTTAATGCAATCAGCTGATCAAACAATAACAAACATCAGCTGTTTACCTACTACCTGGAAGAAAACCATTAACGTTTGAATCGCGAATAGATCTAAGCTAATAGTTCCGGTAACTAATAATAGAAAGTTTTATACTATTTCAATGTATTCTGGGAGTCTATTCTATTCAGTTAGGTTCAGACTGGTCTAGTAAAAGATCAGACCGGTCTGTTATCCATGGCAACCAAATAAACATCTGTTTCTTCGGGAACGTTAGTGTAATACTGCCTTCTGTCAAATGTCACAAACGGTTTTTTTTACGGAGTTGGCACATATTTTTATGAATTAAGCGTAAATAAATAAATGAAAATAATTGAATCACAGAAAGTAATGGATAATAGTGTAGTGCAGAGTTCAAGTCGTTTGAAATAGTGGACGGGCATTGTTTGGTTGGTAGGGACCACCCGCCCACCCCACCTTCGCTAGCATAGTTTTTACAATGGGTACAGGTGTTTTATATTGTTTAAAGTATTCCAAGAAGAGTGTTATCCTATGGAAAAACTATGCGAACAAAGGTGGGGTGGGCGGGCGGCCCCTACCAACCTGACTATACTCATCCACTATTTCAAACGATTTGAACTATGCACTACACTGTTATCCGTTACTATCTATGATTAAATTAATGTCATTTATTAATTTAAGACTAATTATAAAAATATATGTGAAAAATAATGTAATGCATAGTTCAAGTCGTTTGAAATGGTGGACGGGAATAGTCAGGTTGGTAGGGGCCGCCCGCCCACCCCACCTTTGTTCGCATAGTTTTTCCATAGGATAACACTCTTCTTGAAATAGTTTAAACAATATAAAACATCTATATCCATTGAAAAAACTATGCGAGCGAAGGTGGGGTGGGCGGGTGATCCCAACCAACTAAATAATGCTTGTCCACTATTTCAAACGACTTGAACTCTGCACTATACAGTTTTTTGTTTGGCAATTTCATATTTCCTACTGACGACCGCCCACCCCAACTTTGCTCGCATAGTTTCTTGAATGGATACAAATGTTTTATATTGTTGAAACCATTCCAAAAAGAGTGTTATCCTATGGAAACACTATGCAAACAAAGGTGGGGTGGGCGGGTGGCCCCTACCAACCTGACTATACCCATCCACTATTTCAAACGATTTGAACTATGCATTACATTATTTTTCGCATATATTTTTAAAATTAGTCTTAAACTAATAAATAACATTAATTTAATTATAGAAAATAACGGATGATAGTGTAGTGCATAATTAAAGTCGTTCGAAATAGTGGACGGGTATAGTCAGATTGGTAGGAGCTGCCCTCTATGGAGTAATATTCCAACAGAGTACTTAAGATATCAGCACAAGGCCAATTTTATAAATTATAGATATTGTGTAAATTCATCCTCACTAGCTGAGCTACACTGTTGAGATCTAAAAAGATCGAAATCTAGATATATAGATTGCTAAGAAGTGGATTCACACTTATATATGTTATACTTGTGATATTTTCCAAAAATAGTCTATTTCGATCAGAAAAGTTATGAAACGTCAAAATTAGCAATTACAATACCTTCCTTATACAGCAGTACTGAAACGTTCTAATTATTTACTTTTATTGCTGAATAATTATAAATAATTTCGTGTTAACTTAAGAGGAAATAGTTGGCAAACAATTGATCGATTCCAGGATGCTGCAATTTGTGTGAAATTCCACCTGGAACGCGAACGCAACCCGGAGAAATTCAACAGCCGGATGAAAAACAAACTGTGGTATTTTGAGTACGCGACCTCCGAACAGTTCGCGGCGTCGTGCAAGAACCTTCACGAGGATATCGAAATAATTGTTCGTATTGAAATTATTTGTAACACTATTTTCTCTAATTCAATTATTTTTAGTGCGACGATGTTTCATTAGATTTGGCCAAAGGCTCGCCATTGCAGGGCATAGCGTTGCTCAACATACCCTACACGCATGGTGGCTCGAATCTTTGGGGGGAGCATCTATCGGGCTCGCGGCGAAAAAAGAGCACGAAAAAGAAGCGACAGAAGGAGTTGAGCTCGAGTAGCTTCAATTCCGTTGATCTCAGTGTTGCTTTACAAGGTAAATCAAATATTACTAATGAAGAAGAAATAAAACTAATGAAGAAGAAATAAAACTAATGAAGAGGAAATAAAACTAATAAAAAAGAAATAAAACTAATGGTGCCAAAATGCCATCTATCGTTAGTTAACAGACCGATTAGTTTAGTTAATAATTTCAGTAACCAACGATAGATGAAGAATAGAATTAAGGAACTAGAAAGTGTGTTGATGCATACTATTGGCTGAATCTGGATATAACTTTATTTTATTGATATAATCAGAAATTATATCAATATTATTATTTAGGCTAATCTTTTGTACTATCATGTTACATCTAATCCCCTAGGAGGAAAGTTAACGCCATCTGGCGGCACCACATCAATTAGTAATGCACACCCATATGGTAATAACCGTCAACATGTTCATGCCATCAGGATCACCGGGTAGTGCCCTCTATAGAATAATAGATTTCAATTCGTTTTGCGTCTATTTACATGAATGAATATATTTAAAACTAGAATCGTATTCAGTTCGATTTCAATCCTACATGTGAACATGTTGTGTAGCAGTGTATATATTTTTTATAGATATTGGAGATGGTTTGATTGAGGTGATTGGTTTGGAAAATTGTCTGCATATGGGACGAGTACGGACAGGCCTCACGGCAAGCGGACGCCGGTTAGCACAATGCTCCTCAATTATGATTAAAACCAGGAAAACGTTTCCCATGCAAATTGATGGGGAGCCGTGGATGCAACCACCCACCACGGTAATTTAATCATTTTAATTATTTCGAATTAAGTGTTAAATTAAGATAACTAAATGACGCCTAAAAATAAATGTAATAGGCATTACACGTTATCCTAATTTTATCTATGAATGCATACATATTCGTCCAAATTTTTTATCCTAATCGTTATTCTTGGGCGTTATTCGTTTTACAGGGTCATCCATTAAGAGGTATCATTTAAATCAATGGAAAAACGCAATATTTTTTGTGAAAACTGGTAATATTTTTATTTTAATCTATAAGGCACCTTACTGGATCAATAATACTGTCAATATTTTAAAATAATGACAGTATTACTGTACGATAACATGTTTAAAATGTTCCTTATACTAAAATATTGACAGTATTACTTATTGGGTATGGTATAGTAATGATGAAATGAAGAGAATACTGATGAAACGGAGGATTGAAGCAAATACTGACAGTACTAGGACTGACAGTTTTATTGACCGTGTAAGGTGCCTTTATAAAGGTCGTTTTAGACAAGACAATTTCTTAGCTCAATAATTCAAGAAATGAATTTATATATCCTCCTCCCATACAATTTGTGCTTGACAAATTGAATGCGTTATATATTTCCATTCGACCTACCATCCAATTCAATATTTCAAATAATTTGCTGTATGATACGAGATAATTTAGATAGTCTCGCATATTGACTAACTTTTGAGTCAAGAAATTATCTTGTCTAAAACGACCTTAAGAACAAATTTCGAGGAAATTTTGTTGACATGAAACTGATTCTATAGATATTGGCGATTCAAGCGGGCTGATATTCCATCTGGTGGCAGGAAATTAACTACATTCAGTAGGGAATTTGTTTGTATAACATTTGTTTTTTCATCTTATACATGACTTAGAACCAGGATTATACTATTTATACCTTAAAAGTGCATGAAAAATCGCGTATTATTGTAAAAGTGACTGAAATCATATGATTTTATTGCAATCAGCTGATCAAACAATAACAAAGATCAGCTGTTTACCTACTACTTTGAAGAAAACCGTTGACGTTTGAATCGCGAATAGATGAGGTTTATTTTTAATAGAACGGCGCTACAGCTGTATGTCAGCTGGTGAAATAGTGACTCTATTGCGTGACAAATATGTTGGACGTGTAATTTCTGGAAAATGAAGACTTCAATCGGCCACCGATATCGTACAATTTAACACCATCAGACTTTATTCGTCTTTTTTGAATTATGTTAAAGATATATACGCCAACGCTTCACCATCAATTCAAGCACGAAGAAAAAATATCAGAGCTGTTATACGCAAATATGCGAATACCTGATGAACATTTTCATCAAAATGATGACCATTTATGTATGTAGTCAGAGGCATATTTTGTAGTTCATTACTAACCTCAGAGTCTCCACAAAAATATCACGATTTTTCACAAAAATATTGCGTTTTTTCTATTAATTTATAAAGGGCACCATTTATTGTACACTTATACTTGGTGAATATTGAATAAACCAGTAGTAGCAAAATTAGATTATGCATTAAACCAAAATTATTTTTTCTCTAGATACGTATTACCCACAAAAACCAAGTCCCAATGTTGATGGCGCCTCCACCAGAAAAGGGCAAAGGGTTTTTCCGGTTCTTCAAACGGTAGACAGTGTCCCTTTATCAGAAAAACCATCCTGCCACACTCTCACACCACCGGAGGAAGAAAAAAAAACTAAAAATTGTAGCTAATTTTCCAAACGGATAATGTGAGCAATCCAAAACATACACCCACCCACACATCTAGTCGCATAATATTATTACTATTGTTTCCAATTCGACAATAAGAGATTTTTTCAGTATTACCTAATTTAAATATCGATGTCTAACAAAAGAACTAACTAGCTTATATAAATGAGGAATTAAAGAAAACCTATATCGTTGAGGAGGGGGAGAATGAAATTAACTTAGGGACCATTTTGCTTATATACAGAATCCCGCCATCAAAGTACCTATGCGTCAAAATGTGACAAAAAAACCGTAGGCTATTTTAGAAAATATTCCTTATACTTAAAATTTAAAAAAAAAGTATATATATACACACAAATCGCGCCACATACACACACTCTTTTTTATTATACTTGTATATTGTAGATTTAAAAGAAATGTATTTTTAGAGTTAGACAAGTCTACATTATATCAAAAAAAAAACCAAAAAGTACGCTTCAAGCGATATCAATGTATAAACTATGTTTATAAAAAAAAAGTCTATGTAATATTTATTAATTGTAGTGTTGATCAACTGTTACAAACGCATCTTCTATATAAATATCATATAGTGATTTAAAGACACCTCTATCTGTATCAAATATAATATTATTTGATAGAACTAACCCTCTAGGAGGAATTTTAAACGCCATCTGACGGCAACACATGAATTAGCAATGCACACCCATATGGTAATAACCGTCAACATGCTCATACCCATCAGGATGTAGTTTGCTAAGAGATGGATTCACACTTATATTATATTATTATATATGTTTGGCTTTGTGCTGATATCTCAAACACTCTGTTGGAATATTATTCCATAGAGGGCACTACCCGATGATCCTGATGGCATGAGCATGTTGACGGTTATTACCATATGGTTGTGCATTGCTAATTGATGTGGTGCCGCTAGATGGTGTTTAACATTCCTCCTAAAATATTAGTTGTATCATTTTTGTATATAGCCACTCGAGATATTGTGTGAATTCATCCTCACTAGCTGAGCTACACTGATGAGATCTAATAAGATCGAAATCTAGATATGTAGATTGCTAAGAGGTGGATTCACACTTGTATATGTTTAATATTATTTGGTTATTTGATATCAAAGTTTTAAAACATTTACACTTGAATCGATTAAAATATGTTTAGCTTATAAGAATTTTCGAGCAATATTGTGCTTAAATAATTTAAACACTCTATATAACAGTGAACAAAAATTACACAGAATTAATAACTGGTATATTCTTAAACTATAACTAAATTTATTTATCAGTTTAAAATTATTACCAAAATTATATAACTTTCTCTCTAGAGAGACATATATTTATTTAATAGTCTCAAGAGGCCCTCGCTAAATGACGTTCTACTTTTCTTTATAGCAAACAAGATGCATAGATTTTCATTTGTTAATAAATTTTATTGTTTATGCAAATACCGTGATGTATAATAATAATTTGTTGATACAGATAGAGTCTAAAAAGGGTTGAAACAGATAAGAAATATAAATATATCAAAAAAACTGTTTTAGAATTAATACTGCCATTCACTGAGTTCGTCCTACATTTATATACTTTTCTCTCTTTATAAAAAAAAACCTACATCGCGTAATGGCGTGGAGAATTGCTGCATAGCTTTAAATAAAAACCACACAAAAATGATTAGCGTGTAGAAATATGTACATATACAAAAGAATATATCTATATTATATTTCCTCTATTATTATTAAATGGCGTGTGTTGCTGTTTGCCTTTTCAAAAAAAAAACAAATATATATAAATATATATTAATATTTCCAGATGTATGCTCGCCAATTGAAGATATCTGTCTGTTGTTGTTGCCAAAAAAAAACTGTTTTATGATGTTTCTTATATTGACTGATTCTCTTTAGCTGAAGTACAAAGCAAAACTGTTTCTAATTTTATGTTCCTTTATGCTTGTGGATCAAAAATTACAAATCCGCTAGTGTTTTTTATATATATACTTATATGTGGTTTTATTTTGCAAATAAATTTTATGCAACTTCTTAAATCGTTTTTTTTAACACCTTGCATTGTAACGAAACTTGGAAATGTCTACAACTACACAAACTTAAAGTGACTTGAAAGTTAGTTGAAGCGATTTGAAGTGACTTGAAAGTCAGTTGAAGCGAGTTGAAGTGACTTGAAAGTCAGTTGAAGCGAGTTGAAGTCTGGTATTCGTTTAACTGTCATTGTCATTACGCAAAATATGAATATTTGTGTAGTGACTATGATAGTTAAACGAATATGTTCGAAACGAGTGGGGTCAGGAATCGCACCATCACAGGAGGAATCGCACTCCTGTGATGGTGCTGACACTACTCAAAATAATCTTTATGTACTATTCCATAATATTTAGTCAGATGAGTATTTCATATGTTTAAATGTTGATTTCTCAAATATATTGAGTATTAAGGCTTGTTAGGCTAACACGCAATAATGGAAAATGCAGTTACAGAAATCTGGTGCCGGAAGGACGATTTCTGACGATGGTTTCAGAATAAAATTAAGAACATGAAAAAAACCTGAAGGGTGTGGTATGAAAAGTTTGTATTCTATAGCCGTTAAAGCTTCACATAAAACTTTAATTGTATCACGAGTTCAGCCTGTGAGAATGAAAGTGGTGTAAGTAACATATGAATTGTTTTGAAAAGAAGAAGATTTTGCGTTTGGTATTTATGTAAATCGACGTGCGCTGTTACAGAGACTTGAAATCAATTTATTCATAAATAAAAATGTAACTGCGTACGTAAGTCGACGTACGCAGATACATTTTTATTTATGGATAAATTGATTTCAAGTCTGTAACTGCGCATGTCGATTTACATAAATGCCAAACGCAAAATCTTCTTCTTTCCTAAACAATTCAAATGTGACTTACACTACTTTAATTCTCACATGCTTAGTTATATGACTTGAAATAAGGTAAGTTATTAGATTTATATGACCTGAAAAATGGTAGAATGCACATACGTTTTCTATAGTCGTTAACGCTTCATATAAAGCAATTAACTACAAGCGCAAGTTATTGGTTGGTTTTAGTAAGCACAACCCAGCCATGCTCAAGCCATTACCAATCTACATCTAAGGGTATTACGCAGGCGACGATTCGACGATTCTTTTTTACGCAAAATTAAACTATCTCCCCCAAAAAAAAATCTAAATTCATACAGCGCACCCGAAATAAAACGGATTAGGCTGAACAAGTTTGATCAGACACCCTAAACATGAAATAATAAAAAGCTCTCGTTTCCTAGAAAGCGGTCGCTTAAAATCGACGCTTTTGACATCATTTTTACATAAATAAGATTATATTTTAATTACATTAATTAATTAATTATATTACATGTATTAAACGAATATAACCGAACTCAGTGGTTGCGTGGTTAGAGGCATCGTATACTAGGCTCAGACTAATTTACCTCAATGTAATACAAAAAGGCATTGAATTACGATGAAGAATTGTGAGGGATTCAATTAAAAAGTAAATTAATTTAATTCAATAACTCATCGTAATTCATTACACCTTTTTGCATTTTTGTGATCTGCTAATGATATCAAAAACGACAGCTTTTAAGCAGCCGCTCTTTGAGAAGATCAAGGCTTACTGGCGTAACGCGATCGCGACCCGTAATTCAAAAAAACACTTACTACTTGTTGCGGGCTTCATTCACGTTAGGAAATCGACCCGTTGATGTCTTCAATTTACTTGCGCGGTGCTCCCCCATTCCATCTCCAGCCCATGTAAAGCACTGACTTTAGTTTACTTAAAAAAACACTAGTAACCTAACTTGAAATAATAACTAACACTCGCGACATACATTTGCTAACGTGGTTTAAAAACGCGGACTAATAAAACGGCACTGTTGGTTTAGTTTGATTGAACAAAAGCTACACTTGAAGACACCTGTAACAATAAGAACAGTATATTAGTAGGTGGTCAAATAATAAGAGTTGTTTGTTACTTACATTGCCCCTTTAGCGAGTCCTGCTTGACTGTTGTGGGATTGTACTGCATTCGCTTCAGGGTGCAAAACACACGCGATCGCGGATTTTTAAACACAAGTTGTTCGGAAGTAGGACAAGCGTTGGTCCACGATGCGCGATGATTTACTAGACGAGTTGATTCACGGCCCAATTTGATTCACGACACGAGTTGATTCACGATACGCTTTGAGTCACGACACGATTTGATTCGCGTTACGAGTTGATTCACGACACGATTTGACTCACGACACGAGTTGATTTACGAGATGAGCTGATACACGACACGAGTTGATTCGCAACACTCAGTGTTTCGCGACATGAGTTGATTCACGACACGATTTAATTCAAGATACGAATTGAGTCACGACACGTGTTGATTCACGACAAGAGTTTACTCAAGGCACGAACTAATTCTCGACACCGAGTCGATTTTTGACACGGCGGTGTCTATTAACGGACGGAGTTTAAAATTTTGAAGAATAAGCAGTATGTGATGATTAAGAGACATATTTACTGCTTTAAATTGAAAATATTTTAAAATCTATTCCAATCGATCTATTATTTAAAAATAAATAAAAATATTAATATGAAAACATTGATCGAAAGGAACTGAATTAGTTTTGGTCTCACATTTACATTGAGAATTTGTGTGCACCCTAAGAACAAGTTAAATTCAAACATGTTTAATAAATTTCAATTTAGAATTAGTATGCGCTCAAAATTTATTTCACACTAAAATTAGTCAATTGTTACACCATAAATGCACGTATTCACAAACATTCCATAAATTTTATAGGTCCCATAAGCTATTGAATGGATAAATTGACAACGACATGGTGACAGAATATGCCAAAACAAATGTCAAATACTCTGAATAGCGCTTGCGATTGGAGCTTTGATGACACCTTTTGTTTAATTGTTCAGTGTTTCCAATAGCACGAATATAAAGTAACTACATTCCCTCTATAATTTATTTATTGTTGCTATAACAACGAATACTTATGGGTTCAATATCTATTGATAGATTTATGGAACGTCGATGATACGGGGGTGAGTGTAGTAATATTTTAGAAAATAAAAATGCTATTTATTTTTTGATTTTCTATGAATAAAAGGTAAATTACTGGGTGAATTTCTCCCTACGGCTGATAGCACCATTAATTTAGAAGTTTAAAGAGCTATTTAATTATTGTGCTGAATTCATTTGGCTAATAAATTATGAAAGTGTATTAAATAGTTCAGAAGCAGATATGGAAACAGTTTGGGGCCCTTTAGTGTTTCCAAATCGAAATTTAGAAATTAAAATTGATTATTATATTAAATTGTGTACAAAAATATTTATAAAACAAAGTAATATATTTTTCCACAAATTATTCAGTGATTTAAAAATGAATATGAAAGAGGAATTCTAACGACATAATTATTTGTTCAGATAGGATTAGATGATAGTTTTGGAAATGATTTAACTTTAAAATTTAAGAGAGAAAAATTATAATGGAAATAATTAATTGGGTGACGTTCTCATTATAAATGTGATTAAGCCTGCTCACCTCGACAAGGTACTAATTCACGAGCAGGATTTTTAGCGATATCAAAATTAGTACGACATAAGATGAATCAACTATCTCGCCAACTCCTCTTAGCCCGTATTGTGACTATTTTTATAAATTTTCTCACAAAATATTACCTAATGTAATATTGTGCATCCTTTTTCTTCTCCTCTAACTAGCAGTTGAGTTGCAACTGCTAAGATGGTGCCTATCGTTATCAAAAACAGGGTGCACAATATTATATTAGGTAATATTTTGAGAGAAAATGTATAAAAATAGTCACAATAGTATTATTGATAGTGTAAGGTGCCTTTAGAAGACACCTTACATGATCAATATTACTGTCAATATTTTAGAATAATGACAGTATTACTGTACGATATGTTTAAAATATTCATTATTCTAAAATATTGCTAGTATTACTGATAGTGTAAGGTATAGTAGTAATAAAATGAAGAGAATACTAATGTTTATCCGGATAATTGATTACTTTATAAATATAAAAGGAGAATTAAAGCAAATACTGACAGTACTAGGACCTTACACGATTAATAATACTGTCAATTATTGATCGTGTAAGGTGCCTTTATGATATCAACAAATTGTATATAAAGAATTATTCACAATGTATAAGTCACGGTTAGTCATAAGGCTAATAGCATACGAAAACGAAAACATATGTGTCATTATATTTAGATTTTAATCTGATGCTCAATAAAAAGAAACGACTGAAATTACACATATTAAGCAATTATTAACGAATAGTGCACTATAAATGATCCCCACACGAATAAGTAAGGCAGATGCTATAAGTTGTATAACACAATTGAAATGAATCACACGAGATATAAATTGTGGACATAAAAACTTACCCACAAAAACGCTCAGATCAGATCGTTATCATACATATGCAATGTATGACTCTTCACAAGGTACACCACGTACATTATACACGCGCACAATTAGAATCTAATAACACATTTAATTTCACTTTACTCGAACTAAAGTCGGTACGCGCACAACGAAGTTCATCTCACGACTGCATACTCAGCATGTGCGCAGCGTAAACTGGTACATGATTCATTTTTTGTTCGATATGATACTATAAACAGGTAAAAAACATTTCCGCTGCGAATAAAATCTATTCTCGTACGCGTAAAAAAACAAGCAAGATTATTTTGCTACGACGAACGAATATTTTATTTGTTTGGAACAATTGATATAATTTTACTTTGTTCGCATAGTATATCACCTACACAGTATTAACACCTCCGATTTACGAACGGGCGAATCCTTCTGCAGTCTGTTAGTGTATGTGTATGTAAATATTAGGACTTGCTACTTAAGAAAATCATCCCTGAGTTAATTATCGTTAATTATATTCTAATGACAAATGGTACTTTGTCATTGGAATATAATTAACGATAATTAACTCAGGGACGATTTTCTTAAGTAGCAAGTCCTAATATTCACATACACATACACTAACAGACTGCAGAAGGACAAGGTCGATAGCCGGTTACACAATTGTACGATACAGTAATTCTACTATTACATTATCCAGAATTTAGATTAGAAATGCATCTCTTTTTGATTAGAAATATTTCTCAATTACCCAACAAAAAATCAAAATAATTCGTATTATATTAAAACTTTCAACAACTTTTTGGTGGGGGCACACAAAACAAAACAAGAAAAATACACGTGGATATAAAAATTGTTCGTACGCATCAATGGAAACCAAAGAAAATATAATCATGATAGATTTTGAATTTTTAGCTCCCTCCAAAATTTGTTTTTCTGGTTTATGGTTCATACTATTATTTTGAAGAAATAAGTAGCTTTATTTAATTTTAATATAAAATTTAGAGCAGGTAGGCCCAATAATGAGGTCTTGTCCAGGGCCCCAAAAAAGTTAGTTACGGCCCTGCACACCGTTACTGCCGAATTCTGAACATCCGAATTTTTAGACATGCAAAAAAATGATTATCGCTACATTACCACCACTGCGCGTGTAGTAATTAGACACAATTAATTGTTTAGTCGCGAGCCATAAAAACGAATCGAAATTTGATGAAGTCGGCCATGGACAGTATTGTGTTGTAAAACAAAGAAAACAAAAAAATTATAACCCCATTAATATTGATGCGTATGATTTTCATTTAGCAATATCACCGTTTTATATATTGAAATAACGTGCAGCGTAGCAACTTATACCATTATAAAGATGGCAAAAAATTACACCGTTTTAACATATGTCCCGCCACAAGCTTCATTATTATAAGGGTGTAAAAAACAAACAACAGCCGCGTTGTTTACAAAGACGTGCAATTCAAGCCAAGTGACGCCACCGCGATATCTCGCAAAAAATGTGTCTACAGCGGAGCGAGTTGTATCATTTGAAAGCGCGTGCAATTACGAATAGTTTGGTGTTAGTTATATAATTAGATTAAATGAATTTACCTTATTTTCAGTGGTTGGAATTCGGGAGATGAAACGACGCGCGGTTTATCCGTCACAAGCGCACTTCAACTATTGCTCACGCATGCGCTTGCCCGACAACCTAGTACGATGCCAGTGGCGTAGCATAGGAGTTTTAGCACAGCCGTATTTATTAATAAAAATAACTTTTATTAATTTAATAAACAATAGAATATATGTAATGAATTGAAAATTGTTGATAGAAAATAATTATAGTGACGTAACTTACCACACTCATACACTAACACCTCAGACTAATCAATAAATTTATTTATTAGTCTGAGACTAACACCATAGAAAAGCAACACATGGAGAAGTACCTGACGGTCGATAGCCAGTTACAAAATTGTAACAAATACAATAACTACTACTACTACTACTACTATAACACACTTAATATTTATAATAGTAGTACTTATTATATTTGTTACAATTCTATAACTGGCTATCGACCTTTAGGTCCTTCCGCCGAGTGTTGCTTTTCTATGGTGTTAGTCTGAGACAGAAATTTATTTATTAGTCTGAGGTGTTAGTGTATGTGTGTGGTTTGCTACTCCAGAAAATCGTCCCTAGAGTTTTCTAAAGTGTCGTTAATTGTATCCCTACGATTAATGGTATCAACTACCCGGAATTTGAATCAAAGTCGCTCGTTCGTAAAGCGAGGGAGCTAATCACTGCACTACATCGGTTATATATATATATATATATATATATATATATATCTATATATTTATTTATTTATATATATATATATATATATATATATATATATATATATCTATATATTTATTTATTTATATATATATATATATATATATATATATATATATATAGAGAGTATGTTTTGTGACTTATACTGTACGTGTTTTTCTTTTAGGTTAGAAATATTTTACAGCACAGGGAACTTCGATAAACCAAGCGCAGGTTTCTAGACAAAATCAATTGTTTAGTCGAATGTTACGGCCATAATAGCGAAGCGAAATTTTGATGAAGTCAGCCATGAATACAATGTTGACAATTAAAACAAACAAAAATATAACCCCATTAGTAATGACAACAATTTTCATTTAGCAATATCACATATTTATATGTTGGAATTTCGTACAGCGTAGCAAGTAATACCATTATAAAGCTAGCAAAAAGTTACACCGATTTAACATACACCCCAAACAAGACTGATTATTATAAGAATAGAATGAGCTAAGAAACATACGCGTCGTTTAGCGCGTACAATTCAAGCCAAGTGACGCCATCGCGATATCTCGCAAAAAAATGCATCTACAGCGGAGTGAGTTATACCATTAGAAAGCGCATGCAATTACGAACCGTTAGGTGGTAGTTTTATAATTAGATCAATTAATTTTACCTTATTTTCAGCGGTTCGAAATCGGAAGATGAAACGACGCGCGGTTTATCTGTCACAAGCGCACTTCAACTGTTGCGCACGCATGCGCTTACTCGATAAGCTACTGCCGTGCCAGTGGCGTAACATAGGAGTTTTAACAAACCAATATTTATTAATAAAAATTGATTTTTTGATTTAAAAAAAAAAATGGAATATATGTAATGGATATGAAATTATCGATTAAAAATAAATATAGTGTCGTAACTTGTTTTTACAAGCAAAAAATCATAATAAACGTAAAAGTTATATACAAAACAAAACTAATAAATAATATTGGTGTAGCCCTTACCATGTAATATAAGAAATACCTAAAATATAGTTGCAGATATTTCACTATCCAAATACTATGATTTAATTGATTCATTGGTAATTGATGTGATATGTAACCAAAACATGTGTGTATCAGTAGGCCAAATTCTTTCTTGAAAATACGTTTTGTGTTCACCACACTGTATAATATAACTTTGTCTGTCCTATTAAAATATGAAGAAACATGGCTTTAAAAGAAAATGTGATTAGTACTTTACATATACGATTATTTGTATTAAAAATGCACATACATATATAATTTTTACATTTAAGTTTTAGAAATCCTATACAAATAAGTGCTCAGTCTTGTATAAAATAAATCCTCTAGTCGTTTATAAGCCGCACCTACACAACAAAGAATTCAGTGTTGATGCACTACAAAACTACCACTTTCCATTCCATGAGCGATTTAAACTTAAACATCCTGTTTGTGCCCTTTCCAAACACTCCCTCGCTACACACAACTAGTTACATAAACATCTCTATTTAGACCAACAATTCTCTCTCCAAGTCATTTACATATCCATATATATATATATATTTAATATCATATAAAATATATATCATTTATAAACTCTCTCTCTCTCTCTTGCTCAATCCCAAAATTCATATAAATCACACAAAGTTAACCCAGTCAGTACTTCATATCCACACAACTTCCCCCTTTGGAACAACAACAATACATCCTACTCGAATTACACATAATTACTATAATATTATTAGTATTAGTATTGGATACACCTATAAATTTATAAAAATACGTGTTTTCAAAATTTAAAATTTAATTTCGCAACGTACACGTCTTGACTGTTTATATACCGGTGAATTGCCCGAATGCTGAAGCATATTAAATGAGTAATTATATTGATAACAAATGTATGTTACATTTAGCACACATAATATTACTCGTCAAGATCTACAATCCTCATAAAAGTTCCCCTGATAAACTTAAAAACCGAACAAGCCAACTAAACAAATGTTCAAATAGTTCATTCCACCATCAATAACTACAACTCTGGCTCAGTCACAATTAAATTCATTTCACAACAATAGATTTCAGATGTCATAACAACCAGAGTAGATAATTATTTTAAAAACTGAGTAGGATATATAAGTTCGGTTGTATAAAGGCTCCTTACATGATTAATATTATTGTCAATATTTTAGAATAATGACAGTATTACTGTATGGTAACATGTTTTAAATATTCATTATTCTAAAATATTGCCAGTATTACTAATCGTGTAAAGTATGCATCAAGAGAATACTGATGTTTATCCAGATAATATATTACTTGATAAATATAAAAGGAGGATTAAAGCAAATACTGACAGTATTAGGACTGACAGTATTATTGACCATGTAAGGTGCCTTATAGAGGCAATGTAACTATAATTAATGATTATATTGTTATGATGTTGCATGAATTATTCCTAACTATATATCATAGCATCATGTAGTTATATTTATATATGGCAACGTCGCATTATATATCAAAGTTGTCAAAATGACGGATTGGAAATTAACTCAAGAATTATTTGCTTTATACAATCGAGCCTTAGTGTCCTAGAGATCAATTCTATAACTTTAGAACCATCTGAATTATTCAAAATGTTCGGAATACCATGACAACCAGAGTAAACAACAGGTTTACAGTTAATATGTGTTAAATTTGACAACTTTCATAAGTCACTGTAACATACAAACTCTGATAATGTTGTTTTACTCTGTTTGTAGTTATGGCATTGAGGATATTCTGATTAATTCCAATCATGCTAACCCCATGGTCTATAGCAAATGTTTTACTACATAAGTATGTGTGGAATGAACCATACATGAATATGAAGAGAAGAAAGTTGCCAAACTCAAAAATCATAGTAAATAAAATACATAAAAAAAAATCAAATTAAACCTAGTTTTCTTTTTATCACAGGCATTTAAGGTGGAGCAAACTGAAAAGGAAATTGAAAAGAAACTAAATGTTTTCTTCTATGACTAAAAAAGCTATCACCTATTATCATGTGTTTAAGAAACTTTTCATTTGTGGTATATTTTGAAAAATTGTATAGTATCATATTTCTTGAAACGAACATTTATGGTTTTTTTTTTCAGATTACAATTACGTAATCTTCTAATCTTCATTTTACACATTTAGTGAGCTGACTAAGAGTCATGCTTTTGGAAATTTTTAGTTAACATAAGATATAGGCTTTCACCCAAATTTTATGTTACATATTTGTAATTTGTTTTTAAATTACACTACATACTGAAATACTAGTGTAATGAAAGTCACTCTATTGAAATCTGCACTACCACAAATGAAAATTTTGTTTATCACTCATTACATATACTCTTATATATAAAAAATCATTAGTATCACATTCATTCTTTAAACGAAATATAGTTTTGATGAAAAATAAAATCATGGCACGCACGCTACCCTCAATTCCTCTGTAACTGTATTAAAAAAAACCCCATTCTCACCTCTTCTAGTATAAATGCAAAAGACGCCATATATGTTTTAAACAACAAAATTCTCGAGTCGTTTCCTCCGATTAAATTAGCACAATGTGGTGGTGTTGGTGGCTGCTGAAGCGTGCTGCTGCTGAACACATATTATTTACGGTGGTAATGGGGGATCGTATGAGGGCGCGCCGCCGTCTCAGATGATCACACAGCACCGGCAGTACTTTTGGCGGGACCCGCCCGCCGACGGGGGCGGCGTGACCGGCGCGAAATACGCGTGCACTTTTATGTTGGGCAAGTGATTCTGAAAAGTAACAACCAAACAAAAATGTAATGTACTAGCAATTGTTCGTAACATGGTCTACTGTACCCGAAGCCGCTTTATGCCCACTCTCGTGATGAGCTGACAGTCGTAGAGCTCGACGCGCTGGAGGTTGTGGCATGAGATTAGGTGCTCCAAGGAGACGTCTGTGATTAGCGGACAGTTGTCTAGTTCGAGCACTGTTAAGTTTTCAGCGGCGCACGGGGACATTGAGAGGTGGCGTATACCTTCGTCTGTTATAAGTTCACAATGTGATAAAGTCTGAAAAATAGAAATCGCGAATGTGAAATATTTTTATATGTATAAATTTCGAGCTCCTCCGATGACTGTCATCGGAGGAGCTCGAAATAAATAAATGTATTTTCATCACGATTGAATTATTCTGTCAATAATAATGCAAAATTTTCGAAAATGTACTTTTTCATGCTTCCATTTATATTCTCAATATTATCAATATCAATCAGTTCTTCCAGATAATTATGTGCAATAAATTATCAAGTAGGATTTTTTTAATATCAAAACTGTAATTTGATTGCAGTATTCTACCAATGTGTCCCAGAGGAACTAAAAAAAACATAACTAAGTACTAATAGACTCACCAAAAATTCGATTCGTGGACACCCCATGGCCAAATGAATGAGCGTAGCATCAGTAATCATAATGCACTCATCCAAATCCATCTTCTCCAAATACCGACAGCTCTGCAAAACGAAAACACATGTGAACCATTAAAAATCATTACAAACCGCAATCAGCAACCCCTTTTTTTTCTGACTGTTTATTTAATTTTCGCCGTTAATTTTGGATAATAAAATCATCTGATCACACGCCTGTCGTCGTTATCATCTAAAAAAATAAATCGAGTTGATCATAAACCGAAAATAAAATCAAAATCCTCACCGGTTTCTGCGTAGCACAACACTAGTTTAACCGAATACTTACTCTGGCTAGTGCTTGGAAGCCGGTGTCGGTAAACTGGGGGCAACTGGCTACCTCTAGTGTGGACAACAGCGGGCATTGTTGGGCGAGCGCGATGAGCGACGCGTCGGTCAATTGTAAGCATTCTGATAGGCAGAGGTAGTGTAGTTTACTGCAACGTTCAGCTAGTTGCTGCACGGCTTCATCACGTACATTCTAAATAATTAAAAGTTACAAAAATACATTTGAGTTTAGTAATTTTCTATAAATACACACATGGAGTTACAAAAAAAAGTGGTGCAATCAAGGTTTTTCTTATTATGTTGTTATTAAAAAAAAACTTCCATCTTTATAGGGCTCTCAGCTATGAGGCTTTTCCACCAATCATGACAATTATGATTAATCAATGGTATTGTGTTACAGCAATGATATGTAAATTTTATGTTTTAATAAATTTACAACATAGTTCTATGTGGGCATTAATGGGAATTAATCGTTGTAGAGAAATGTTAAATTTGTATTCAAAACTAGAAAATATTTTTTGTTTAAAAACATATTACTGTTACTTACACAACTTTTAATATTCACCACCTCCAACTGTGGACAGTACCTCGCAAGTGATATAACCCCTTTGGAAGTAACCTGTTTGCATCCCTTGCTGATAAAACTCCTCAATCGTGGACAACCTCTTGCAAGTGCATCCACCCCGTTATCCGTGATATTACTGCACCAGCTGACATTAACATGTGTCATCTGTGGGCAGCCATCACTTAGTGACTTCAGTGAAAGATCGGTAACAGCAGCACAGCTCTCCAAGTTGAGCCGTTGCAGTTTTGAGCAGTGTTTGCTGAGGGCCTGGCATGTGCCATCCGTTAATTTCCTGCAGTCATTCAAATTGAGCTCTTCAACATTGGGGCATAGCTGTGCCAGTGCCTTCATCGAGCTGTCTGCAATTGATTGGCAGCCGTGCAGGGAGAGCTGGCGCAAAAAACCGCCGCAACGACGGGAAATATTCTCAATGATTGGACCCTGTGAATAAATAAATTATTTTTTTTTAGAGAATTATAAGAAATTTTGATAATAAAAGTGGACTATTCATATTTTGATACTTTTAGTATGGTCCCAATTTTTTTGAGACAGTTTCGAATATTCAGTCCCTGCCCCAAATGTTCACAACTCATTTGTTAAATTTATAGTATTTGTCCAGAATTGTCCCAAAAAACAATAGTGTGAGAATGTAAAAAAAATTAAATGCATATATTTATTTAAGTAGTTAGTTTTCAATAAAGGAGATGAATAAAACTACTATGTTTTTTATCACTTAAAAATCATCTCCTTTATTGAAAATGAATTACCACATAGTAAACACCAAAACCATTAAATTAAAGTGTAGTTTTCTTTTTTCTTCCTGGCACTAATACTCTAACTGAGCAGTTTTTAGCATTATGAACAGTTTTTGGATTAGAGATAATACTTTACTTGTCAGAACAGAATGTGAAGGGGTCAAAGCAGAGTGGATTGAAGACTGCAGATTATGATACAAGACAATTTATATTGTTTTGCATCTTGACTAATTTTTGAGTCAAGAAATTGTCTTGTCTAAAACGACCTTTACTTGTCAGAATCAACATGTTATATTGTATCCAGACAATACTGCACTGTATGTATCTGGGGCAGATATTTGATCATGTTGTAGAGTAAATAATTAAAAATCAACTTAATACTAAAATATAATTGCAAATATTTCTCACCTCCACATCCTTTTGAAAATTAAACAAATCAATCCTCTGCCAATTAGAGCCATCCAAGGCAAGTACATTCCATGCTCTTGAAACCTGTGCACATCTGCATAATGAAATCACATCCAAATACGAGAAGATCCTCAAATGTAGCTCCTTTGGCAGCTTCTTATTAATAAGTGCCTCATCATCTGCAAACACCTTGCCGAGCTGCATAATGAAAACAAAAATCCAACAATTACGCGACGAACGCTAAAATTACTTTCAAGGCTGCCGGATTTGTTTTTATTTTCGCACAGAGTAAACAAACGACATAAACAAAGAAACCTAATGACGCACTGCAGCGGTCAGTGCCGTGACCCCACAACAACCCCCCAAACACATCGCAAATCATCAACAACACAACAACTCAACCGACAAACGCGTATTTAACACTTATTTTATATAGATATATTATTGACAGCCCTCTGACGTTTGCGATCAGCTGTTTGCGTCGCGAACAAAGGGGGGCCGTCGCGACTATCGACTGCAATTCGCAGCGCACTCACCTCAAACTTATTCCTTGCGGCGTATGTCATCGCGACTTTATGATTTGCACTGGACACCAGCGGACACCATTCGCGGGCTGTCTGGCGAGTGGTTGCAAGTTATTGCAGTCGATTTTAGCGAGACCGGTAGTAGACTGGCAACGACCTTGGCTGGGAACCGTCCGGCCGACGAATCCGGGACGGCGGAACGTTTGTTTACGCGCCGCCGTCCACACACACACACACACACACACCCCCACCATCCCCCAAAAATAATGACGGCGGCGAATACACAATCAAAATAAACTGAAAAATTCAAAAAAGAATGAATATACAAGTAATATAACTATGATTATATTATGAATATACGAATATATTATACGTATATTATATATCTATTCATATAGATATATAATATACATTAATATGTAGATCTTATCTAAGATCGAGCTTTCATTTATTGTCCGTGAGCTGTTCTGGGCTGGTTTGAGCTGACTTAGAAGAGCCCAGAACAGCTCCCGAACGATAAACAAAAGCGGTTACATTTAGTAGTATATACATACAGGGTCTCCCAAAGTATGGAATAAATTCGATAAAATCTTTATTTATGAATTTTGCAAAAATTCCTCAAGCACGTCGATTTTTGATTTTAAATTGACAACTTTTAATGGAAGTGTCAATTTTTTTCGACCATTTTTGAATGAACAATGACGTCATTTTGACGACATTTTTTTTTCAAATGACATCCCAATTTTTTATTACGGATTCTGAAAGGGGTTATTTTTCTGCGATCAACGATGTATATTATATCAGTACCTCATGGGAAGGAGTCTTCCCCAGAAGATGGAACCCCCCATCTTCTGGAAAAACAATACACGAGGTGTGTTTTTTAAATAAGCACAGTTTTTAAATAAATAAAAACATTCAAGTAGTTTTTTTTTTAAATGAAAGCATGTACTTTAATCCAAAAACTAACTGCTCCCCCCAGCCTGTTAGCTTTTGGATTAAGGTACATGCTCTCATTTAAAAGAAAACTGTTTGAATGTTTTTATTTATTTGAAAAACGGTGCTTACTTAAAAAGCACGCCTCGTATATTGTACTTTTAACCTTGATTTATTGATATTATGATAGAGACGCTCATAGAAAATAAAGATAGTAAATGCTGTTGATTGTTTTCAATTGCAGTTTAAAGGTCTACAATTGTTTGTATAGATAAAGTGAAGAAAAAACAGCATTTAGTATTAACGCAGTCGAATTGGTGAAATTTATCACAGTGAAACAATTCCACGTGATTAATAATAATAATAATGTTCATCATAAAATTGTGAATATGTTTGATAATACGGGAATCGTGATCAATACTGCTTACATTATTTATATAAACTGATTCATACAAAAATTCAATTATATTTGCAATTATGACTCATAATAGATAATATTCTTATTATCTGTAATGATATCATCACATAAAAAGATGTACTTATATATTAGAAGTTCACAGTAAATATTAAGCCTTTCGACTAATAGCCCTATAAAAATAAAAGGTTCTATTTATATTAAGAAAGTAGGTGAAATGAAGAGATGATTTTTAATGTCAATGAATATTCAGTAAATTGTATACATATGATTCATGATTAATAAATGGCGATGTTAATGTTTTGTAGCAAGTGGACAACTGGCGGTAACTATTATTTAATATCAATTTCAAAAAAATCATGCATTTAAGGATCAAAGCAATAATGTGTGGGTGGTGGATTTAATTTTAATTTGAATTAAGCCACAACTTTCTTTGTAACAAAATATGTTTGGTGAATTTGCATATCACACATACCCCCCCAGCAACATGTTTATGTTGATACACATTTAAATAAATAAATAAATAAATGTATAATAAATACATTTATTTATTTATTTATTTATTTATTTATTTATTTATTTATTTATTTATTTATTTATTTATTTATTTATTTAAATGTGTATCAATATAAACATGTTGCTGGGGGGTATGTGTGATATGCAAATTCACCAAACATATTTTTGTACATATTTATTTATTTAAATAAGCAATAAGCCCAATAGAATAATAAAATTTTAATTACAGGACAACAACAAGATATTACATAATATAATAACTATATACTAAATAATAAAATAAAGAAATTTATCAATTATAGTCAATACATCACAATTACGTTATGTATTATTTGTATTGTAATTATTTTTCGGAAATAATAAACAAGGCTGGGGGGTATACTAAAAATAGTAGTAGGGAGCAGTGACTGAAACAAATTTGAGAAACACTGGTCTAAATCCACAATAAGTTACAGCAAGCCATCTGTACAAACTTTTAGTGCATAATATTTATATCAGGTACTGTAAATGATAAGGGAACGGTCGGTGTATTGTTGTTATCACAGCAGGGGGGTTACGGTGGGGGACGCTGCACCCTCAAAACCCATAGAACAATAAATCCGTTCGGAGGATGTACTTTACGGTTTACTACTTGTTTAGGGCAGTTTCTATTCTGCAGCCCGTGGCATCACTACCATTCTAGTTCGATATAATCATAAACATATTCGCAAATGCAACAGTTAGTGTCCGTGTTTTAAATATTATATATTATGTGAAATAATTAATATATTATATAATAATATAAAATTATAATAGCATAGTTATATGTTTTTCTACTTTACTAACAATCACCGAACGAATTTATTATTCATGGGTAATAATTATTTTCTTTGATAGTAATAACATTTATAACACATGTCTGTCATATTAATATATTTAATTTCTTAATATTAATAATTGTAGTTGAAAAGGGCTATTAAAGACTTGACCTGAGAAATCTGCTCGTTATATCATTCATTTTATATCATTGTATGATAATATAATTGTATACAAGTGTAAAAATATCAATTTCTGTTGTCCTGAGCCATTATTAATATCGCAATTTATTGATAAACATTATTAATTATTATTTGATCAAAACTGATAAGTGTCTAAAAGATAAATTAAATTTATTATCAACGTTGGTAGCGCTTAAATAAACAAATAGTGGTCATACTGAGTTGTGATTCCCCGCATTGTCATTAACCTAGTGCAACCCCAACCTATAAATTGTGTGCTGTACAATTTAGTGAGTTACAATGGATAATATGGAGAGGCAGCTGCTACCCCACGTCCCCAAAACTTGGGATAATAATGGAAGAAATCGCAATCCTGTGCAGCGGTTTACAGCAGAATACGAGCAGCTGGAGGCGCTGTTCAGAATAAACAATTGCCAGGTGAATCGCATTGAACGGTACGAGAATATCTATCGGTACGCACAGTTTCTTGTCTGCCAGCAGCTTTTAATCGCGCTGCAACCCAACAAGAAATATTACACGGTAAGGTTTTAAGATTATTTACTAAAAACTTGCTATGTTTTTCAAATATATTTAAGCTTTAACTAGTCAAATTAAACCCTACAGATTTTTTCAAACATAATTTATTATTATTAATAGTACTCATTATTAATAATAATAAATTATAATAAATAATTATTATATCTATTATACAATACAAGTTTGTAAAACAATTGTTTCTACTATCAATATTTTTATTATTTTTTATTATTACAGTGGGCTTAATAATAAAAACAATTAAAATATTGATAGTAGAAACAATTGTTTTACAAGAATGCATTGGATAATTGATATAATAGTACTCATTATTAATGATAATAGTAATAAATTATGTATTAGAAAACTATTTTAACAGTTTTTAGGTTTTATGTATCAGAAAAAGATTTCGACAGTATTTATGTTAAAACTTTGATGATGATAGCTAAGAAAAGATATGTATAGCAGGGTCATTCATTAAGTATTTAAAATGATAGCTATAATTTGTTTAATAAGATCGTTATGTTTATTTATAGGTTTTAAATGTTTAATAACACTTTTAACATAATTAAAATAGTCAGGACAATAATGAATATTATATGCAACAATTATATTAGTACTAAAATATACTATATTGTTATATAGTATTTTTTAGTACTTAAACAATTTTTATATAAGTAGATTATAAGAACTATGTCATCTCTCTCCATCGAAACTTCATTGCTATAACCATTAAATTTATTTAATCAAGATGTATGATTAAATAATTTTAAGAAATGTAACAATTAATTTTCAATGGAAGTAGATGACATAGTTCTCACCATAAGGTGTGGTAAATTTCATCAAGCACTACTATATTTATTCTATTATTTTTCAGGTGCGTAAATATGCTTATGTCAACTCATCTGACATTGATAAAGCAATCCAGTACCAGTTAGACAAAAGATATATGCCCCAACTAGACTCCAGCTTTCAAGGCACAATTGGTTACCATCATGGAAATGCAGTGTTTGTTCTGTCAGTTGCCACAGGCAATATTGATGGAGCATTCACATCGGAAAGAGATTCTGATTTTTATATTGAGTATATTGTGTACCTAGATTAAGTATTGTCAAAGAATAATGTTTGTATTCTGTTCATTTATATTTTTATTCATCCAAAGTTTTATTAATCTAAGTATAAAATAAATAAAATAGTATTTTATTATGAATTGATAGTTTTAGTAAGCCCAATAATTGTCAAGGCAATTTTTAATTGTTTCAGCTTGCACATTTTAACGGAGTAAGGTGCCTTTATAACCTCAATTAGCAAAAATAAATAAGATTGTACCAAATATATTGGCGATTCAAGCCAATTGATATTCCATCTGGTGGCACAAAATGAACTACATTTAGTAGATAATTTGTTTGCATATCATTTGTTTTTTCATCTTATACATGACCATAGAGCCAAGGTTATACCATTTATACCTTAAAAGTACATTAACAATCGCGCATTATTGTAGAAGTGACTGAAATCATATGATTTTAATGCAATCAGCTGATCAAACAATAACCAAGATCAGCTGTTTACCTACTACTTTGAAGAAAACCGTTAAAGTTTGAATCGCGAATAGTTGGCAATTATAATACGTTGATAGATGTTCGACGTTTAAATGCCCCGTTTCCATGACAACCACGAGCATGTAATAAACGAGCGGGCGCATTTATATGAAGAGTCGTGTCACAATATTGATTAGATTAGCCTAAAATTACCATCAGTATAAAATTTGCAATTAAAACCATGGAAGAGATGGCTTCAGAACTGTTAAAAAAAGAAAAGGAGTACTACGAATTAAACGAGAAACTGGAGATGCGTACAAAAGAGTTACTACATGAAGTGGATAATGTTATGGTATGAATTACAATTTAGTTGAAATTATGTTAGTTGTTATTTCTAATACACATTGTTTTTATAAACAAAGTGTGGCACACTTTAATTGCTGACAAACCTATCTGAAAAACATAAACTAAAGACAGTAGTAGTAGTTATTGTATTTGTTACAATTTTGTAACTGCCCTGAATGTTGTGTAACTGGCTATCAAACTTAGTCTTAGTTAGGGTATGCAAGTGTTAGTTATTTTATTTGTTACAATTTTATAACTGCCCCAAGTGTTAGTGTAACTGGCTATCAAACTTAGTCTTAGTTAGGGTATGTGTATGTAAGTGTTAGGACTTCAAAAAGTCGTCCTCGAGTTTTCTAAAGTATCGTTAATTGTATCCCAATGAAAATGGTACCGACTACCCAGGCCAGGATTCAACCTAGGTCGCATATTCATTAAAAGTCAGTGCCTGCGTGTGAGGACAGATAAAATGTAAAACATAACGAACTTTAGAGATTTTCTAATTTTGTAGTTAACTAAATGATTTGTAAAAGTCAATTTCGGTTAATTTCTAGAAAATTCAAAATACAATTTTGGTAGACCAGCCCAAATTTGACCCGCGATACTATGAGATTGATGACGAAACGCGAATTAGACCAGAGAAGCATATTGTTCTGCAAAAGTCAAAATCGGCACCACTAAATGGGAAAACATCCGACTATCAGCTCAGCGCAAAGGAGTGTAGGGAATTGAATGTGCCACGTGATGTTAATGCTATGGGTGTCAAAGGCCTGGTGCAGTTTCTAAAGGCGAAAGCTATGAACGCGCAGAAGGAACATGATAAAATTGCCAACGAATATAAATCAAAGGTAAAACCAAATCTACAGAACATTAAGGTGGAAAAACCAAGAATTAATAACTAAATAAAGATTAGTCTCTCTCTTCAGACTCAATACACCCTGGGTATAGGTGAATGGAGTTGATTAATTTAGCCTTTTATGTTGTAGTGTGATGAATGTAAAAAGGTACAAAAAGAAAATCAAAAATTGTCTGATGCAAAAGAAAAGTGGTTCCAAGGAGCACATGTTGCCAAGCAACAAAGTGATAAGTATCAAAAACAGGTAAATAATTTAAATCAAATTATATAAACAGGGCCAAAAGGATTAACTTAAAAACCACCAGCATAATATAATTAATATGAATCAAAATTTAAACTCTGAAATCTATACACTTTTTAAATATCCAAATATTTCATTCTACACCGAAAGGTAAATAGATAATATATATTTTATCCATATGGGATCATGGATGATTCAAGCCAGCAGATGATGCTCCATCTGGTCACTGAACTATATAAATAATGCATTTGAATTTAAATTGTTTGTAGGTGTTGACATCACAGTCGAAAATCCAAATAAAAGACACTGAAATGCAGTCACTCAGAAAAGAAATAGAAGAATTGCAACGAGAGTTAAAAACTGTCAAGATGAATTCTTCTAATTTAGAGGTACGGCTGGCACGTGTTACAGAGGATGCAGAAAAAAGCAAAACTGCACTAAAAACAGCCCAGCAAGAAGAGAAGGTAAGCAACAGCATTCATGATTGTGCTTACAAGCTATAACTATAGACAAAATATTTTTCATATATTTGATGCCATAAATAAGGCCATACATACAGATACTGTAACATTCTTAGCATTAGTGCAATTTATTCAATAATTCTAATGTCGGATTTACACGTGTATACTATTTAAAGCAAGTTACTAAATTTAGTTATTTGCATCATAGAAACAATTCAGTTTAGTACTTGTGCATGTAAAGAACTTAGGAATCTGTTTGGTAAAATAAATAAAATACATTACTATTTATTTGTGCAAGTAGCTTACCAACACTTCAAGTTTCATGAACTTGTCATCAAATTTGCAGGATCTAGAAACACCAGTTTAGTGTAGTAAAGTAGCTTTTTAACCTGAAATTAACATTTAACATAATGAAGACACCATGATGAAATGTGTAGAAGCTTATCCAAGAAGGAGAATGTTAGTGGAACACCCAACATCTATTTATAAAAAATAAACATGCTAGAGAAGTAGCACATGGAGAAAATAATGGGAATAAAAGGGTTTGGAGTCCCAGAAGTATATCTGATACTTCACAAAAATATTAAATACATGTTTGTAATGTACAATGCATGTTTTCACAATGGCAAGCCTTTTTGAACTTATTACTAAATTGAATGTAGACATACACTAAACAAAACAAAAATTTAGTCAAGCCACTTGCCTTAGTAAACTGCTTTAGCTACTAATACGTGTAAATCCGGCATAAGAGATTAGTCTATTAGTAGATTTTTTACATATATACATAGTATGAGCTGATCATAGCACATGAATTATGGAAACTAGAAACTTGTTCAAAGTTCTTGATGTATCTAGTATAATGTAATTCACTCTTTAGAATCCAGTGTTGTTTATTTTTAAGGAAATATTTAAGTTTTTTCATTTACCAGTTAGAAATAGTATTTTCATTTATAATGTAATTCACTCTTTAGAATCTGAAAATACTATTTCCAAATGGTAAAGGAAAAAACTTAAATATTTCCTTAAAAATAAACAACACTGGATTCTAAAGAGTGAATTACATTATACTAGATACATCAAGAAACTTGAACAAGTTTCTAGTTTCAATTATTCATGTGCTATGATCAGCTCATACTTATTCCAATAATGTACTGTACATATCTTAATTGTATGCACAGTACATGATTGGGTCATAGTACAAGCTAAACATAGCATATGAATAATTGAAACTTGTTCAAGTTTCTTGATGTATCTAGTATAATGTAATTCATACTTTATAATTGAAAATACTATTTCAAAATGGTACTAGAAATATAGTCAAGTTTCTAGAAAAATAGTCAAGTTCCTAGATATATTTAGTATAGTGTAATTCACACTTATCCCAGTATTTTGGTTTCATTTAGAATACATATTTTTAAAAAAAGTAACAGAAACAATTGAATTTTCCACAAAACAATCATCAATTGATGACTTTTCTATGAATAATTCATTCTGGTCTTAGTAATAGGATAAAAGGACAGTAAAACTAATTTGTTATTTACCACCAAATCACAGGAGTTGCAGGATAATCACAGGAAACAAATCAACGAGCTTTTGGCGGTTATCAAGCGAAATGAAAGGCATAAGGTAGATCTGTTAGATGGGTTCAGGAAACAGCTGTTACTAATAGACAATCTGAAAAAGCAAAAGGTAACCGGCAGTTACAATTCTTAATAAAACACAGTAACTTACCAATATTACATAAAAATAATTCTAAAAACGTTCGTCAATAATATACCAATGTGATATATATTTAAGGGTGTAGTAAAACTTATTTAGCATAACAATATCTAGTTGGTCAATACATCCAAATCATCACTGCTCCCCAATACAATTTATTTAGAACTACATTCCTGCATATATTCTCACTTGTAGCTGTTCAAAATTAAACATATTCTACCATCTCTTAGCCACAATAATGGTACTTTCTATGATGCAATCAAAATCATGCAGTGCAAGTTGTTAACGAAAATGTGGCAACAATTCCTATCAATTATCTTCTTGACCTTTATTCTCATGGAATTTAAAACTCAACTATGAATAACAAAAGAATGCCCATTAAACCACCAGACTGTTTTTCACAATTTCCTTTGTTGCATTCAATTTGATTGCAAATTTTGATAAAATTGTTTAGTACAAATTTTGAAACAAAAATTTTATTTCATTAACTAATCAAGTCCTTATTAGTATTAAAAACAAGCCCCATCAGATGACAGAAAATGCATATAGTACATAAATATTAAATCCAGTACTATTTATAAAGCACATAATTGATATCAATCAGTAATAATTATATTTCAGGCCTACATAGAATGTTTCAAAGTGACTGAAAAAGTAGAAGAGGATTTCATGAAAATGCTGGACTGGAATGCTGCAGACAGCTAGAGCACCAAATCACCAACAAAATAGGTTTTAATAAATTTTTATTACGAAAATGAATTATATATTTTAATAAAAAAACTGAAACTTAACATGGAGGTTCAAGCAATTATAATATGGGAGAAAATAGTAAAAAATAAAACAATAGGAAAAAGCTTCCTAAATGAACTTATGAAAATAGTAAAAAAAAAACGTCGATTTTTATAAAAATAGGGTATTACTTGCAATTCCTGCTTATAGGAAGTACAAGAGGTCGGAAAGACCGGGGTGGGGTGATCGGTGGAGGGACTGGGCAACAAGGAATGCCAACTTATGGGCATATTGGCAAGGGGCTGGCACACGCACAGTACCCGACCAATTGAAGTACATATGAGTTAGTTTGTATGTGAAAATATGGAGTTTGTCTGGTGGCAAGCCAAAATCGTCATACAAAACATTGTATGACGTTGGCGCAACCGTTCCCTGGCGTGTACACTGGGACACAATAAAGAAGTCGAATCTGGAAAAAAGAACGCATTTATTAGTAATAAGAAATTAAAATCAATTGTGGGCACGACAATACATACTCATTATTATCCATACTTTATTATTTCTTGTGCGCCGTTCACATATTGCGATTTTCGATTTATAGTTTTGTCAGCACCAAAACTAGTGATAGTTGCTCAACGGACAATTCGTGCCGTTCGCAACTATACAACTATTTCATTCAACGACTGCGTAATTTTCTTCCATAACGACCCTATTAATAACACGCAGAGACCCATTCTTCTTCTAAAAAGTGCTATTCTTCATCGATAGCGATATTCAAAATTTCAACAATCTGGAGGGCTGTAGGGAGGAATTGAACCCCCATATGCGTGGCCTGGAGTAGCATAAATCGAACTGATGGACACTACAATGTTCTGTTGCATGTCTGGACGCACCTTTGAGCTTTAATTTCCTAAGAAAGCGGCCCCGGAATTGCGGCCATTTGTGAAGTCATTTACAAATCACAAAAATGGTTTGAAATATATTTAATTGAATGATTAATCGATTTTCATTGTGATTCATTACATTTATGCGCAATGTTGAGGTATTACTTTTTTTGGGAAAACATATTTATTTATATAACGTAAGACAACACTTCAATACCGCGTGTTCATGATTGTGTTAATCATTATTTACTGAATAAGGCATGTGTAGGTTATTATATTGGTAATAACCAAGCACATTCTCATGCAGGAACCCTCCTCCGCCATGGAGTTATCCATACAAATGAACAGCTGAACATAATATAAAATACCTCTTATTCAAATTATCAATTCAGCATGTTACAATCTTTATAAACTGGCAGAATACAATTATAATCAGCAACAGTTTATAAACCTTCAAAAATCATTAGAAGACTTTTTTCATATACTTTTGTATGAATGCAATTGTAGTTAACTGCATGCCATTTATAATACACATGCCACAAGTTCGCCATTAGTAGCAGAAATCCTGTTGTTATATAAATAGAAACTTACCTCTCAGGCAATGTGATAACATCATCAACACATGTACCGGGCTCTGGATTCCTGCCATCGGCGGTGAAAACGCGCGTATTGATCCTCTTGGAAACAACAATAAATGCCAATCGTACTTTCTGGTCCCCGTAGAAAGTCGCTAGTGTCTTTCGCAAATGATCAATTTCATGTTCATATACATAAGTCAGTTGGCCATCACCCACTCCATCTCTGAAATTCAAAATATTCAATAGTAAAATCTAAATTACATGGCCATTCACTAGGGACATCACAAAAAGTACAATGTTTTTGTTTTGTTAATTGCTTCTTGACTCTTAAATGTATAATGTTGTAGTACTGCAACATTATCTTTTATAATGTTCACTGGCTACTAAAAACGTTATTCTAAAATCTGTAATTCTGTTTAAATATCTGCATACATATCATTTATGATTTTGCTAATAAATACAGTCTTGTGTTTTATAGCAATTGGACACTGATGGTAACTACTATTTAATATATATTTGAAAAAATCATGCTATTAAGGGTTAAGTGGTTTAAGTATACTCTACACAGCTGGTGACAGTAAACTTTTAGGGTGAAATGTATACCTCAAATATTTAACGAAAAAAATCATAGTCATATTGTGCGTTATACCTAATGAATGAAGAGATGCAATTATGTATCGCATGTTTTTCCTACGCATACAATTGTTATAAATCATGATGTATTATTCAAAGTAGCTTGTTTATTAATTTGGGTTCCGGTTAGATGGGGTTTATAAACATTTACTGTTACTGTTTTATTAAATATACTCAGTACATACCTGTAAATGATGATACGTTCAGGCAACATATTTTGGTGCTTTTTATAACATTGAAGTGCCTTAATCATCTTCACTCCCAAATGATCAGACAACTCCTCACCGTTCGTATGAGCAGTAACGTCACTGAAGTATCGCGTCAATTGCTTGTTGAGCGATGCGACCAGCGCACCATAACTGCGACTCTTGTTTGAGGGATCGTGGCACACATCATAGCCAACAACCATAATATTTTTCAACGGAATGTTCACAGTCCACGGAGCTCCACCAATCTTGCAATTCATTTGAATTGCCATCTAGAAACAAAGTGTAAACCACAAGTAAATATAAAGTCCTATAAAGTTTCAGACTGGTCTTGTTTAAAAGTCTAGCCTGTTACCCGTGGCAATGAAATAAAGTAATGTTTCTGCCGTATGTAAAATGTAAAAGACAGTCTGAACATACAGAATAAATCATTCGATATAACAATAGACTGTCTTCACCATTTACCTAATCTACTAAATATACTATTAATAATCACGCACCTTTGTCGCTATCGACATGCTTCCTTTGCTATCCAAATTCCGCGCTACAATAACCTGTGTAGGAATAGCATTGTCCACACAACACTTTTTCTTCAGCGCCGAATATCGGTCCGCTTTATTGTTCATAACGACACACATTATCATCATGGGATTGCTACCGTCACGGATTACACCATCCATCGCCTGCAGGTAAGTGCCCACGCGGTCATCCGGAATGTCAAGTATTCGGGGCTCGCCCAGGTTCCAACTCATACCCTGTGCAGCGCGGCACAGCATTTGCAGGAATTTGTTGCAGGACTGGCGCAATTTACTGGGACAAATGGTGATCCAATACTTTAGAGGAACATCCTGGAACATTTTCCGCGATCGCAACTCTCGCGTCCAATCTACTTCCTTGCCAGCTGGGTATTCGTTTTGACCTGGCTGACCACCACCAATCAGTTTCTCCATTGGAAGTACACGACCTGTGCAACAAATATTATTCCTAACACTATAATACCTTTTTTACACGAATAAAGCTGATTTTTATAAAAACTACCGAAGTTAATAAGGAGTGTATATAGCGTAATACACTCAATATTAACATCTATATTACTTACCAGCAAATTCAACAATCCTTGGAGCAATTTTCGAATCCCACTGCTGTAATTCGGCCATACTCTTTGGCTGCCCGGTGAGGCGCTTACAGAAATTGATCAGCTTCTCAATACGCTGAGGTGGACCAACTCTGGTAAACTCGCTCAGTGCTCGCATGAGCTGGAAATTATTTCTTTGGTTTTCAGTCAAGCCAGTCATTCGGCACACCTCTGGCGGCAAACGGATCTGATCGGGTTGACCAGCTCGGATTTCGCGGGCCTTCGCATTGCTGATTATCATTGGCTGGTCCCGATTCCGCAAATTGACACCGTACCGCTAAAATCGAAATCAAAACATAATTTAATATTCATCAGTATTTAATTATAATAGATGATTATTATAAACTAGTTGAGAAATAAAATATTTTTCAGAGGATTATTTCTCATAATATTGTTTATTGTAACTTATGTTGTTACAATAAACAATATTATGAGAAATAATCCTCAGTATATATGAAGTATGAAGAACTAAATTGATAGTTCTTATTTTGTGATAAAATAATTATATACAAGGCATTTTTGCAGAGAATTTAAGACTTGTGCCTGTATTCACAAACATCCCATATACTTTATAGGTCCCATACGCTATTGAATGAACACAGTGAAAACGTCATTATGACAGAAATTACCAAAATAGACGCAACACCTTGACTAGTACTTGTAATTGGAGCTTTGATAGCACCTTTTGTTTAATTATTCAGTGTTTCCAATAGAGAGAATCTAAAGTAACTACATTTCCTTAGATAATGTATTTATTGTTGCTATAACAATGAATACTTTTGGGTTCAGTACCAATTGATACATTTATAAGGCAGCTTACATGGTCAATAATACTGTCAACACTAGTACTGTCAGTATTTGCTTTAATGCTCCTTTTACATTTATCAAGTAATCAATTATCCAGATTAACATCAGTATTCTCTTCTTTATAGCATTACTATACCTTACACAATAAGTAATACTGGCAATATTTTAGAATAATGAACATTTTAAACACATTATCAAACAGTAATAGTGCCATTATTTGAAAATATTGACAGTAATATTGATCATGTAAGGTGCCTACATGGAATGACAGTGAATGTATGGGTTAGTAAACTGTATAAAATTGCAAAAAACTTACCTCTTGGAAATATTGTTTAAATGTAATAACAGATCCATCGCTCTTTCCAAACGTGCTCATCGGTGTTTGTTCGAAATCAACATCATCAACTCTATAGGTTTTGTTGTTGTAGTCAGTTAAAACAATGGCACCAATAATTCGTTCGCGGAATAAATCCTTCCAATTGTTTCTATCTTCGCCGTAACATTCTTCAAGTAGATTCATTACCGTATCGTTTCTCATGTACTTATGTGTTATTTCACAACACATCATAATACTGTTTTCATGTTGGCGGATGGACGTTTTGTATCCTGGCCAAATATCTAAATTGTACTGAGGTATCGGGATTTTGGCCTCGGGATCAAAGAAATCTCGGCGAACAAGTTGCAGATTAAGGTGAGCCATACAATTCCTGATTATTATATTGAATATTTGAATATAATGATGGTCTCCGGAGTTTACTTCAGATACTAATCGAATAGTGATCCGAATAGGTTGTGCACCTTCAACTGAAAAAAACGAAACAAAAATTGTAAATTAATTAAAATGCCATAGCTTTAATTTGCCGACAGTGATTAATTCCTTTCAATTAAATCTACGGGCCTTGTAGGGCTAGGGCTTCACCATAATAATTAATGTTTATTAAATGATTTCACTTACTTTTAGATGGTGCAAACACTTCTGCATTGTCTTGCGCTAATCTTCTAGCGGTATACATAACAGTGCCGTCAAAAATATATCCGCCCAGATTGAGGGACTTTACTGCAACTCGGAAACACGCCTTGCGGACATGGGTCAAATCCTCTTCAGGTGCAAAATCCACCCGATATTGGTACAGACACCAATCCGGCTTCTGAAGCACTTGGAAATAATTTGCCAACAATTGGCAAGATTTTCCTGTGCTCCCTTTCTTTGTGCCTACATGATCGGGCCTCGTTCTGATTACTGGGTCACCAATCGCTCGCCTACCGCGATGTGCACCACGTCCACTATGGCTCATATCAACGGTGTCACCCGGCGCACCAGGAGGTGCTGTTGTACGAGGTACCGGTCCCGGTCCATCACCAGCTCCTCGGTAAGTAGCTCTGCCGCCAGCGGGACCGCCACTACTGCTTGGTTGGGCCGGTGCCGGCCCGCGCATTTGTGGTTGCCCGGGTCTAGGCCCCCAAGCTCCCTGTGGTTGTACTGGTGGCTGCTGGGAGGATGGAATTCCACCAGGAGGTGGACCACCGGGACCCGCTGGAGGTCCCCCACGCGGAGCACCCCAAGCGCCAGCAGGCCGGGGTCCACCTTGTGGCGGTCCGGGACGAGGACCGCCTTGTACATTGGGGTCTCTAGCCCGACCACGCGCTCTGCCGCGTCCTCTTTCCATATTAAAGATCTAAAACCAAATTGAAGGGTAATTAGAAGTATATACATCAGAGCCTGTCTAATATGTACACATTATTAATAAACTGATTAGTTTGTGAGAAGTAATCATTATGTCTCTTTTAATACGTTAATTGCTGCGGTTATTTTTGGAACAGGGTCTCTTGAGCCATGTTATTTAAAAAATAAATTATGGTACCAGATATACAATACTATAATTTAGTATTCTTTAGTAATTTTTCTTCCTATTACTTCCCAGTAGCTATTACATACATGTAGGACAAGATATGTTATCAGCAAAATAAAAACAGTCAGGGACATGAATATGCAATACAGAAAACAAAACATTATTATTGTGTGTGTAAATATTAAAAATCATAAAAGACCCAACCTCTGTGTATACTATTTCATACACATTGTAGTTAACATGTTAAATATAATTTAATATTGAATATGTATTCGCATTATTTGAGTTTATTTTAAATTTAAACTTATTTTTGCCTTTAAATTACCACTTTTCTTATATCACTTAATACCAAGAATGTTGGTAGACTGTCACCTGTAATTTAAAAAACAGGTCGACTAAAGTTATCAAACGTTTGGTCACCCCTAATGGACATTGTGCTTTGTTTATGTTTCTATTTGATGTGTTTTATCCGTTTTTAGTGAACAATATTAAAACCAAAGTGACAGATGCAGCTACCTGTATAACAACTTTAAAATAGATTTGAGCCGGATATGTTGCACACATTTTGAAGAATCGCAGAATGAAGAAAATGCTTCAGTGGAGACAACGTAGAAATATCTACTGAAATAGAGACCACTCACCAACCAGATGAATTAACATGAAAGGGATTCAAACCAAATGAATTAAAGCATGACAAGATTGGTAAGTGTGAATACAATTATGGGAGACCAGCACTGGATGAAATTAGTCAATTAAGTGATGATATGATGATAATTAAATTCATGTATGTAATTTCATGGTTCCCACACAAGCTGTAACAGCACTTGTGATTGGAGTGTTGATAATACCTTTTGTTTAATTATTCAGTGTTTCCAATAGAAAGAATCTAAAGTAACTACATTAATTAGATAACGTATTTATTGTTGCTATAACAATGAATACTTATGGATTCAGTAGCTATTGATAAAGGCACCTGACATGGTCAATAATACTGTCAATCCTAGTACTGTCAATATTTGCTTCAATCGTCCTTTTATATTTATCAAGTAATCAATCATCCTGATAAAGATCAGTATTCTCTTCATTACATCATTACTATACCTTACACTATAAGGCACCTTACACGGTCAATAAAACTGTCAATCCTAGTACTGTCAATATTTGCTTCAATCCTCCTTTTATATTTATCAAATAATCAATTACCCAGATAATCATCAGTATTCTCTTCATTCCATCATTACCATACCTTACACGATAAGTAATACTGTCAATATTTTAGAATAATGAACATTTTAAACATGTTATTGTACAGTAATACTGTCATTATCCTTAAATATTAACAGTATTATTGATCGTGTAAGGTGCCTTTATGAGTAATACTGGCAACATTTTAGAATAATGAACATTTTAAACATATTATCGTATAGTAATACTGTCATTAACCTTAAATATTGACAGTATTATTGATCGTGTAAGGTGCCTTATACATTTATCAAACATTGGTGAATATAAGGGTTGTAAAGAAAATAAGAATTGACCATTTTAAAGGTAATAAACTTGCTGGTGATTATATTGAAGGAATATATTGCAATTATACTTGTAAGTTTTCAATCTAAATTGATTTCTAAGTTGCCACAATTTTCTTCACTGTCCTCATATATTGAGAGTTTAATTAATAACTAGAATCACCAATAAAGGAACTGCATTTTGTTCTTGATACTAATAAAACTCTTGCTAGTATTTATTCATGTCAAGAACCTCACTATTAACTCTCAGGGGTCTAGTAAGTAATAATAAAAAAAAGTCAAGAACCTGCACGCTCTGTAAGACCTACAAACTCTTCTGGTATTGGAACGAAATCAACCATAGTTAAAGCATGTGCAACAGTTTGCTGCTTAAGCTAAACAGGTATAAACAATATGGAGATATATTATTAGAAAATTTATTATAATAATAACAAACATATATTTATTATTATTAGTTATATATGTATTTATTTACCAGATAAAAATATGTGAAACAAAAAACAATTGAGGCAATTCAATTCACACACAAATTTAAAAATATCTGAAATCCCTCCTGCATGGCTTTTATTTGTGCAAGCACAACACAAAAGCAAGACATAACCTACAAATGTAATGCGCGATTGTAGCGGTTGGAGCCTACAACGGTAATTACATACAAATGGAACTACTGTTTTAAAGTATTCATAGATTATATTATGTGTAAAACGTAGAAACATACCAGTGATAACGCTTTTGTAACTTCTTCCTGCACACACCGACTAGTTCAACAATAACAATGGCGGAACATGTAGAACACAAAACAAGGACGGCGTATGTCACTAGATGCAATAAAAAAGGACGGGCTATGTTTGGGTTGAAATTTCCCCAACAGGAATGACCTCCGAAATGTGAAATGCCTGCTTTTCGTGGTCGGGCAACCTCGAGTTGTAAAAGGTGTAACTGGTGAAATACTATATATTATGTCCATAAATAACTAGATTCGATATAGTCATTATTTTAGAGCCTGACTCGTTAAAATAGCCCGCGGCAAAATTAATTTATTTTAAATATGTAAAAACTTAATTTTAAAAAAATTGCTATTAAGTCATATCACTTAATGGTCCAATTAAATATTGAATAAAACCATAAATAATTCCCCCTAAATAGGAATCGAACCCGCGATCCCCTCTGTTCAGTTTTTAGGCGACACGTGCTATTTTTAAACATGAGAGACAATAGACAACCCTGAGAGACTACCTGCGAAGGGTGTAGCTACGAAACCACCCTTGCAGGCCAGTTTAAAACAGTTTACCAAGATTTTTCAAACCGTAAACATGTAATTTTCGGCAAACTTGTATAAATTCTTTAATTATAATAAACAAACGGTAGTTTTTAATTGTTTGATACGAACATGAAAGCTAGTGGTCGCCCACCACTCGCATACCCTCTTTTGTACTGAATGTCATAACTGGCTTCAAAACATAGTCTTTGTTTTTATATTATAGGGATGTACATATAAATAATAATTGTTTTATTTTTGTGAAGTTAATATCTCCTGTATCTAAACCGGCAGAAAATCCCATTACAATGCAGTTTTATGGTGGCATGAAATTCTAATTTCACAAACATTTAATGTAATCTTCAACAGCGGATTTGTTACAATCACGAATTAAGGTCATATTATTTAATTTTTAAACCGAACCATAGGGCTACAGATGTTGAAAATATGTATTACATTTAGAAGAGCAATGGGGAAAATCAATAAGCAGCTGTTGCACGTCATCAACATACACGACGTCAATTTAGTACAGTTAAATTTATATTACACAATTAAAATCTATGTCAAACAGGGAAAAAAAAACAAAGATAAACAGGATTAAGTCATAGACAATCAGAACACAACTAGAGAGCTATGAATAGAATGTCAAAAACAAGACAAAAACTGCAAGAAAAAACAAACAAGATAGACTCGGATAAAAAAAAAACTAAAAGAAAAAACAAACGAGATAGACTGAATTATAATACTGAAAATAAAAACACAACACAACAAAATAGACAGAGAGAAGACACACACACACAAGAAAAAACATTGCAGCAACAACCATTCTCAACGGAAGCCGCAAAACAAGCGAGCAACCAACAATTAACATTTGATAAGGTTTTATTTTAAGATAAGCGTTACGCGTTACGTTAGTTCCTGTCTGCAATGATAGATTACATACAAAGTATGAAACCATGATATATCTAACGAATGATACAGATTGCACCCTTGACAACAAATAAATCGACATAGCTGTATGGTTTAGGCCAGTATTTCTCAAATGTGTTCACCTAAGGACATTATATGGCCTATACTATACACTATAACTAAACAAAAGAAAATATGAATGAGGAATTGACAAAATGTTTATTGCAGACAAGTTTTGATTAGAATTTCCGTTTCTATATAGCGTTTGATTTTTGCAAACAATTTATACAACATCTTGTATATTTTAGACAAAGATCTATTTAGTGGTGTTTAGCACCTGCCCTAAAAAATCAGTCACTCGCGACTAAGTAAACACTAGATTAGATAAGAGTGGCACTATCATTGAAATATTAATGACAGAGTTTCTCACACGCACACACACAAGTCTTTGTGCAGTTTCAGCAAGCTCAGTGTTTTTTTAATCAAAATTAACGAGAAGTGATGATGGACTGAATCGTGCATGTTTAATGCCATTGTGAGTGTATGAAGAAATATACAAGTTATGGAAACTTTACCCAGTGCAACCACTTCAAATGGAAGCCGACGACAGGGGGAGATGTGTATTGATAACGTTTTAAGTACGCAGGCGGAATTAGGGCCTGTTATACCTGACGGCGGGTATGGGTGGATTATATTGGCAGCAACTGCATTCAGTCAGGTATGATGAAATTATTGTGAAAGGTGTAGTTTTGAATAGAATTAAACAAAAACTACCATATACGACTATATGTCAATCCATTTGTGGATATAGACCTCTTTGTTTTAAATTTGTATTTGTAAAAATGTATAATAACAGTAACAGAAAAATATGAATCTATTCTCGATAGTGTCAAGTTTTTAACAAATTACACTGTTATGAAGAGTTTTATAAAGTAAAATGTCAGAACCTGTTATTTGTTTTGCCAAAAACATTTTCATCATACTTAGGCCCATTCTCACCATGTCCATTTAAATGTTAATCAACACTGGGGTGTTAATTGTGGGTTAAAACACATTGATATACTATTTTATACAAATTGTAATGTTGTATTGAGCTTTTCGTAAATACTATGCTATCAAACATGATTGTGAAATTGTGGTATTGCAGTTTTAAAATTTGCATTTGTAAGAATGTATAATAAACTGATAAGGCTTTGTAACAAATACTTCACCATCGACCTTCAGGTGCTTCAGCTGTGTATTAATGTATATGTATTAATGTTAGGACTCGTTACTTCAGACAATTGTCCCAGAGTTTTCTGTGTTTATTTTTGAGGTTTTAAGTGTCATTAATTGTATCACAATGATAAATGAACATGACATAACAGACCCAGCCAGGATTTGAACACGAGCTGCCTGTAAGTAGCAACCCTGTTGTACTTACAGGCAGCTCGTATTCAAATCCTGGCTGGGTCTGTCATGTCATGTTCATTTATCATTGTGATACAATTAATGACACTTAAAAACTCAAAAAGAAACACAGAAAACTCAGCATATCAACGCTTTCATATAACATCAATGTTCACTTTTGTTATGAGATATCATCTTAACAGTTAACAAGAATGACTTCTGTTCTTACCACATCTGGTTAAATGTTAATAGAAGGTTAAAGCAGGGTTAAAGTGCTAATGGTTGGTTAAAAAACAGTAAGACAATATGATTAAATCAGTGATTAACATTTAACCAGGCACTTCTATCTCAAAACATATAGCCATGAGAGCTCACAGGAGAAAAAGTACTATATTAGCATTCATCACTTGGGCCCTTAATTTATTATTTTGGCCTAAATAAGTAATAAAAACTAGATAGTGGGTGTTCTTATTGTGTAAACATAAATTGTCTAAAGCCTGTATGACATTATCTAGTTTCTTATATCATTTTCGAAGCAGACACAAACTACATAGTGTCTAAAAGGCACCTTACATGGTCAATAATACTGTCAGTCCTAGTACTGTCAGTATTTGCTTCAATCCTCCTTTTATATTTACCATGTAATCAATTATTCGGATAAACATCAGTATTCTCTCAATTCCATTATTAGTATACCTTACACGATCAGTAATACTGGCAATATTTTAGAATGATGAATAATTTAAACATGTTATCGTACAGTAATACTGTCATTATTCTAAAATATTGACAATATTATTGATTGTGTAAGGTCCCTTATTCACACATGTAAAAACTTGTATAGTAGTGGAATAATAATAAATTCTCTTAACAATAACAACACCGTAATACACAATGTTAGTTTAATATATCAATTCTTAAATATAGAACAATATAGGAAACTAGATGTCTTACGGGCTTTAGTCACTATTTTACATATAAAAATATAAAATTCTCGAATAAATTTCTAGACCACATGTTAATACAAAGAAGAATCCAGTTAAAATGGTTAAGAAATCAGGTTTATTTTTTAATAAAACACCATAATTATTTTTAGACATCCTGTTTTAGTATACCACCAATTCTAAACAAAAACTGTTCCACACATAAGCGTCTGAATTGAAAATAAACGCAAACAAAATTATAAAATCACGGCCGACTACTAACTGCAACATGTGCATGTTTGTGAAAATTCCCGGTAAAAAGCAATGGCCACCAAAACGGATAACACCCAATATGCAATATATAATTAAATGCAGCACTTAATATTCATACATAATTATAATAACAAGAGAACGCATTCTGCATTTATAGGTAACCTTGAGTGGCCTGCCCGCAGCATTCGGCATTTTCCTCATGTTCCGCACTTTACTGGTAACCGACCACACGAAGATCGGTCTGTGGGACAACGCCACGGTGTACACGCCGCTGCTCTTTGCAGCGGCCCACACAGCAACAGGTAAGATGTTTTATGAATTTAGCACCTACCTGTTGTTCGGCCTCCCGTTTCAACTGCTGCTCCTGTTGCCACCCTCGGATGCGTCGTTATGTTGCTGCGAAACCAGCCTTGTACAGTAACGAAAACTCGACTGGCGGACCAACGGTCGCAGCACGCGTTTATATACCGGTGCAGTCGAAATTGGTAGACCAATGGGAGGGCGCGCTTGTAACACATGACCGGCGTGTGATTGGCTGGATTTAAATTTGCCCGGTTTTTGCATAACAAAACAATTTGTTGCAATTGCACGCACCCCTCTAAAGGGTTCTGAAAAAGTGATAATGGCCGCCATTAAAATAATTTGTTGTGTGTGTTCTAATTATTGTTGGTGGTGCGTTTTGCTGATTAGGTGAGTCTATTGAATCAGTTTTAGCGATATAATTCGTTATGGGTGATCGGTATTAGTGTTGGATTTAAGCCGGCTTATTTGGTTAAATCATCAGGGGTGAAATGTATGCGAGGGGAGATTTTCGGTAATGGATGGCCGTGCGGTAGATTTTCCGGGTATGATGCAAGTGTTCGAAATGCCGCCCCTCAATGTATTTAACTCTAAAATAACCTTCAGCTTGTATTTTGATTTCTTTGGTTATGCCGCCACCCGTATAGTGAAGCCGCCTTTCTCTATCATAGTACGACACGGCTCTCTGATACCGAACGGCGGCCTCGTCACAAACAAAGAAATCAAATTACAGATTGAAGGGGTTGTTTATGGGTAGAAGGTTATTTTAAAGTCGAACAAATTAAGAGGCGGCATATAAATGGGCGCCTAGGAATAGTTACGCGGACAACTGGTCGACGATTTGGCTACCTGTGATCTATATAATTTCTTTACAGTAACCCCATAAATGATGCAAATCTTTGTTTTTGCATCATTTATAGGGTGACTGTAAAGAAATTCTATAGATCACGGGTGGCCAAATCGTCGACCAGTTGTCCGCGTAATTATTCCATGGCGCCCATTTTTAATAAAAACAAAATACAACATATTGTTTTATTAATAAACTATAAGTTTGTGAGAAGAAATCATTATTTTCTCTTATTAAAATAACTTGATATTGAATGTGTATTAGTATGAGATTAGTTTCTACGGACGGATGGGGCCGCCGGGACATGTGTTGGTGCACCGGACGGTAAAAAAACACCTGTTGTATAGGAATGGGGTGCCGGTTCATTCTTGCCGGTGCCGAGTTGAATTAAGAGCTGTGACCAAACATTTTCAGCGCAGGTTTCATGAGACCTTAGCAAATTCTTGGAAATACAACTGTACACTTAGATTAATTGCTAATTACCATATCTGTTGCTTGTAATTGTACTCTGCTGCTCTTGCAGTTCTACCCACTTCACCCCCGTATTCATCAGCGTTTATATATAAATTTATCAATAACTATTGAACCCATAAGTAGCCTTTAACATTAACATTAACTTAGCTACTACTATTATTATTATTTTCTAGATCCAATTGGGCGCAAATTGATTGCACATAGCAAATGGCCTCGATTGATGGGCTTCACAGGTACCTGTCTTACATGTGCAGGGGTTTTATTCTACTGGCTGGGCATTCAACATCATCAGGTGCTGAATCAGGTGTTCTTTGTACTTGGAGGGATATTTGCAGGTGAGATATTGTGTGAGGGACAGTATTTTACCGAGGTTGGTACTTCTCCTCTCTTCCTTTTTCATCCTGGCTTGGGATAAAAATTGGTGGAGTTACAGTAGTAATTATAATTACAATACTAATTATAATATAAACTAATTAAACTAATGTAATTCAATTGTTGAATTATAGGTTTTGGATCATCACTATGTATCTCCCAAGGTGAGGTACTAATCAGCCAGTACTTCCGTTTAAAACTATTTGTAGTGACCACTCTTTTGCATATGGTCACCATTCTGGGCATCATTTTCACCATTATAATGCTTGGAATTCAACTGAAGCATAATGATCCAGAACATGTCATACTTTGGTATCATCTGTGCATTCTGTTTGGAGCCGTCGCCACCATATTCTACAGAAAACCAGATTATTTAAAAGGGGGCGGAAGACGAATAGTCTACAATCAAGTCAGAGTAAGTAAAATAACAAACTAGTTCGCTCCAGAATTATTTTGAAATTAAAAAAAGTGTATGCATATATAATATTGATTGATTTTACAATGCTACTATTATTTCCTACCCCTGTATTCACTGACGTTCCATAAATCTATCAATAGCTATTGAACCCATAACTATTTGTTGTTATAGCAACAATAAATATATTATCTAGGGAATGTAGTTACTTTAGATTCCCTCTATTGGAAACACTGAATAATTAAACAAAAGGTTTCATGAATGTTCCAATTGCAAGCGCTATTTAAGGTGTATGACATTTGTTTTGGCATATTCTGTCACAATAACGTTGTCAATTTATCCATTGAATAGCTATGGGACCTATAAAGTTTATGGGATGTTGGTTAATACAGGCTATGTTGCTATAGCAATATTTATTAACAAATTATTATAAAAATCTGATAGTCTGAGTAAGTTCATATACGAGGGTTGTAAAGAAAATGATGGTAACAGATAGAAACCAATTTATATTGAACAAGTAAATTTGTATTAAGGTCGTTTTAGACAAGACAATTTCTTGACTCAAGAATTAAGGTTGTTTTAGACAAGACAATTTCTTGACTCAAAAGTTAGTCAAGATGTGAGATAATCTAAATTGTCTCGTACCACAGCAAATTATTTAAAATATTGAATTGGATGGTTGATCGAATGGATAAATATAAGACGTTCTATTTGTCAAGGACAAATCGTATGGTAGGAGGATGATATGAATTAATTTCTTGCACAACTTTTGAGCTAAGAAATTGTCTTGTCTAAAATGACCTTTACATTCATCCAATAATAATCACCAATATAGTTTATAACATTTAAAAAAGTTGATTGAGATCATTAAGGTTCTTGCTTGAATTGATGCACTTGAAAATCATGGTTTTTGATGGACTATTCAAATCTTTAATTCATACATACTACATTTTTAGAGTGGAGGATTGACTGAAGGTGATGAAGAAGATATATTCTCAAAAAACGAAACAGAACTCCGCATTGCACGAACCAATCCACCTCCAACATTAGAGCTAGAATCAAACGAGCCAAGTACTAGTAGCAATCCTACAGTCCAAATAGATACTACTGATTGGGAACAATTTTCCGATGATGATGATATCGAACAATACTCGAAAGACTTTCAATCCGATCTAAACAGCCGTGTGGTTGCCCCACGAGAGCTATTCAAAGATGTACAAATCAACAATAACACTAGCTATTCATTTGATACATCGAGTGTTGCAGTTGACACAGCGGAAGATAATAATGTGTTTATGCCACTGCCAACAACCAACAATGATTATACGTTCTTTAAACAAGGACCGTTTTACAAATTACTTCTGCTGCAAATCGGCATGAGGTTCTCCGGGTTTATTTTCTTCACTATTTACCCGAGCTACCTCTATTTCAATATTCGGTATCTACATCGGACAGCAGTCAGCGGTGTAGTGGCGTACGTTTTCTGCAGCTTGATTGTTGTTATCAGTATCATCAGGTGGATTCAAGTCAAGCGGGATAATCGAGCGGTGATTATTGCGATTGTTTGCTGGATGGGATCATTAGGATATTACAGTGAGTTTATATATTTGCAAAAATTGCTCAAATTTATAATTTATAATTTATAATTTATAATTTATAATTTATAATTTATAATTTATAATTTATAATTTATAATTTATAATTTATAATTTATAATTTATAATTTATAATTTATAATTTATAATTTATAATTTATAATTTATAATTTATAATTTATAATTTATAATTTATAATTTATAATTTATAATTTATAATTTATAATTTATAATTTATAATTTATAATTTATAATTTATAATTTATAATTTATAATTTATAATTTATAATTTATAATTTATAATTTATAATTTATAATTTATAATTTATAATTTATAATTTATAATTTATAATTTATAATTTATAATTTATAATTTATAATTTATAATTTATAATTTATAATTTATAATTTATAATTTATAATTTATAATTTATAATTTATAATTTATAATTTATAATTTATAATTTATAATTTATAATTTATAATTTATAATTTATAATTTATAATTTATAATTTATAATTTATAATTTATAATTTATAATTTATAATTTATAATTTATAATTTATAATTTATAATTTATAATTTATAATTTATAATTTATAATTTATAATTTATAATTTATAATTTATAATTTATAATTTATAATTTATAATTTATAATTTATAATTTATAATTTATAATTTATAATTTATAATTTATAATTTATAATTTATAATTTATAATTTATAATTTATAATTTATAATTTATAATTTATAATTTATAATTTATAATTTATAATTTATAATTTATAATTTATAATTTATAATTTATAATTTATAATTTATAATTTATAATTTATAATTTATAATTTATAATTTATAATTTATAATTTATAATTTATAATTTATAATTTATAATTTATAATTTATAATTTATAATTTATAATTTATAATTTATAATTTATAATTTATAATTTATAATTTATAATTTATAATTTATAATTTATAATTATTTTTGAGATGATTTAAAGGCTTCATTGTGAAGCATATTTTATATTAAATAAACAAATTACATTTTCTTTTTCAGTGATAGCTGATGTTCCAACTGAGAGCGGCAAAGTAATTGGAGGAATTTTCGCTCTGTTAGCCCTGTATTCGCTCGACTACCTCAGCGAACCGTTGCTGAAATTGAATGTAAAGTCGGAACCAAATAGGATGTATATATTTTTGAACATTTTAACGGGAGTCAGCTTTGGAGTATTCCTGATAACGAGTAAGTTATTTTCTTTTTATTATCTCCCATATTAGATTGTATTTATACTAAATACTATCAAAATTTGTGTTATCTTGACACTGGATGGTGATAGTTTCTATATTTGTTACATTAGTAACCAGCTATCATCATCCTTTTTTTTGCCATGTGTTATTGTTTGTATATGTGAGCGCTTAGGACTTAGTACTACAGAAATTGTCCTCGAATTTATTATTTTTGTAGTGCTATTTAGATAAATTTTTTTTTATAAAAAACATTATTTCTTAAAAGCGTTGTAATACGCTAACACGATATAATGGAAGGGTGAGATTACCGGTCCTAATGAACCGGGATGAATTTCTGGTACATATTACGATCCCTTATCTTTCTGCCATGCGGATTATATGGGTTTTACCCGCTGTACCACCCACGGTTTCGAATTCGGGATTATTTAGTTCGGGTTTTATATAATGTCCTTTCTTAACTATGTCATAAAGTGCGCCTAAAGCAGCTTAACAAAGGCACAATTATTAAATAGAAAGTATGGAAAGATACGAGCGCAATAAACTAAATAAATATAATAAACTCACAATATTAAATGCGAAAGTGACAAAATTGACTGAAAAGTTTTTTGTACTTTTTGGCGCATAAACTATATTCCTTCTTTACATACCTCGAAAATATCGAGCGTTCTTCCCTTTGGATTATGTGGCAGTATTCAAATTGCGTCTAAAAGTAGATTGGCCATCACTTTTACCAACAACAAATCAAATATCTTCTACATACATGGTGCCCAGATGTTAGGATGTTTACTGACTGCTAAATGTCGAGATGGAACACGCCTATTAATAAACAGCAAAGCCCTTTATGGCCCGCATTGTGATGAACCGTCCGACCCCCCTCATAAAACAGCAATAAATTCAATTCAATATTTCTGAATAGTAATTATCAGCAGGGGACGCTTTGGGTTACGGTGGCCCACAAGTAGGGAAATAATTTTGGGAACGATTTTTCAAGCGTTGTAACGTAATACATTTTTCGCAAAGGGTGACATATTGTGAGTCTATTATATTGTTTTTTATTATTATATTACTTGCAAAGGTGTTATATGTAGACAAAGAGATATAAGCTCAGGTTGTATAAAAGACAGCTAGCTATAACTTGTGATTATATTGTTAGATGTTACATACATTGTTGTTAACTTTCAATTTCATAGCCTCATCTATCTTTTTTTATATATGGCAACGTTGCACTATGTGTCAAAGTTTTCAAAAGTAACGTTTGAAATTTAGAAATGAACTCAAGAATTATCGCTTTAAACAACCAAGCCATAATTATTTATTTAATCCTATACTTTCTACCATAATATGTAATAAAAATTACATTTATTACATACAGGGTGTTTGGTAACTGGATTGATAAAATAAACTGTCACATGTAAAATCAAATTTAGACAATGCATCAATTTTATAATAAATAACATGATTTAAGTTAATAACAACTAATATAAGTTAATAATTTACTTGCACAGATATCACATACACCACCTGTCTTCGTCTAATGGGTCTACTGCAATTCAGCAATGGATCAATATGGTTCTGCAATTTTGTATATAAAAAAATTCTAGCGATGCGCTAAATGCACTGTCAATAATTTTTAAATATTTAAATTTAATTAATATTTATTTTATATTTTGTAAATTATAAGTATAATATTTGAAGTATGTAGGTTGATTTAGCCCAAAAATCCTATTGGTGGAATCATATTGTTGCTCCTATTCATTTGTTGGTTTTTGTTTCGTCCACCTCCGCCCAATCCTAGTACATTCACCGGATTTAGTTTGTCCACTACTCCTGTTAGTTGCTTCTGTGTGTTTTCGAATGTGTTGGCCATTGCAGAACTGTTTGTAGTGTCAAAAAATAGGTTTTCGACGCTCTTTAGTGAGGTATTGACTACTTTTAGTAGAGAGCACGTTTTGCTTTGCAGACGTTCTGCTAAGCCAGCCCATAGTGCCATTTCACAGAATTTGAAGTTGTTTGATACTTTTGGTTTTGAACTTATCTATAAAAAAAAATAAGAATATAATCCTCTTATTCTTAGCTATTACTTTCTAGACACATTTGTATTTTGTATTTATTTATTTCACTTATATTTACATTTAAACATTTAGGGCCGGTTCTACAAATATTCACAAAATTTTATACTGTTTGCAAATTACATTTTGCTATTTATTTTCATTGCAAAATTATAAAAAGTTATAGTAGAGTGAAAAAATGCATAAATATAATACCTGAATAAAATTATTGGATGTACTCGAAAACGGTTGCGCAGCTCTTCCATCAATATTGATTTCCCCAGTGCGTGCAAAGTCCGCAATCATCTGTGTGTACACCTCACGTACCTTCAAATCTTCCGCTGATAAGTTTTCCGGTTTATCCAAGGGCGTTCCGTCTAAATTACGCGCTTCAAAAATATAGCCCAAATCGTCTCCGTGGCCGACAGCGTCATGCATTTCATCTAATAAATTCATAAATAATTTTATCAAATTTATTTAAAGTAAGACTAAAGGCCGTTTTGGACAAGACAATTTCCTAGCACAAAAGTTGTTCAAGAAATGAATTCATATATCCTCCCATACAATTTGTTCTTGACAAATAGAACGCGTTATATTTTACCATTAGATCTACCATCCAATTCAATATTTTAAATAATTTGCTGTATGATACGAGACAATTTAGATTGTCTCGCACCTTGACTAACTTTTGAGTCAAGAAATTGTCTTGTCTAAAACGACTTTTAGATATAATAATATATACAAATATAACACAGATTATAATTATATAATTAACATAACATTTTAATTTTTACTTGTGTCACTTTTCTATTCACGTAGCGATATGTAAATCGTGCAACTAACACAATTTGTTCTCTTTGAGTTTGATTACTATTTATACTTCAGTCGTAGAGTATTAATATCCAATCAGTATTTTGTAACAGTTATTTAAAAGCCGTATTTCTGTGTATTCATTTACTTAGTAACTGATAGACAAAAGTAACTGTTTACACCAACTCTATTTCAAATTCGATCCAAAGAAATAAATTAAAATAATATAACACTTACTTTCTGTTTGATTGCCAACCAACGAAAGTCCCCTCAAGAACTTTATACCTTTTGCTGCTTTGCCAATGTGTTCAAAACGATACAGGAACGTATTTTTGCGTTTTTGCGACCATAAATTGGCTGTAAGGAAAGCCGGTAAGCTGAACAAAGCATCACCTATAATTTACATAAAATAATGTCTTGATATGATACCTTTAACTTTTAGTAACTTACTAGTTGCTTCTGATATTGTATTAAGTCCCTCTCCGACATTATTCTTCGAGATTTGTATATAATTCCTAAAGTGTAAAGGATCTAATACAGAGAAAAGTCCTGCATTTCCACCTGTACCTAGTCCAGTGAACGATTGTAAATTCTTTATTAAAACTTGATCTAAGAAGTTTGGAATGCCTTTTAGCTTGGTGATGATTTCATTTCGATATTTACCTGTAAGTAAAGGATCGTATATCGTGAATTAATAATATGGCTATCAAAACACATATTATATAACTACATATAGCTAAGTAAAGGATGATCTGCAGCACTGTGTGGTCTTTTAGTGAACTAGAATCTTATACATTGTGTTTTGTTTATGTTTATATTTGTATGTATTTTAGCGGTTTAAGGGCCGGTTCTACAATTGACATTTAACTAGAGAATAAGGCTATTCCTGAAATAAGTTGAAGATATTGGCGTTAAAACTTGTAGAACCGGCCTTGTAGAATAAGGTTATTTGTGGAATAAGTTTGAGATTTTAAGGCCAATTTCTCAAATTTATTCCACGAATAGCCTTATTCTCCAGTTAAATTTCGATTGTAGAACTAGCCCTTAGTCGACAATTCTTGTGTATGATATCGTTTCTTTAAATGTGAAATCGAAAGAGATTTGTTTAGATTAGTTCGCGGTGGCTCACATAATGTGATAATTTGGTAATTCCTAGACATCTGCTACATGCGCTACCTTTCATCCTGATAACTTATAACTATTAGTGTTGTTTCTCACCATGTACTGCTTTTTTGGTTTCATCCTTTGTAATTCCTGTCAGTAGAGGTATATCTGGAATATTCCCAGAGCTCATATCTTCCATTGGTGGCAGTTCAACACTAGGCGGCAAAGAACGACCATCAAACCTGCCTTCAGCATTAGGCGCAGCTCCTAGCATACCATTCAAGCCAGAAACAAATCCTCTTGAAGCTAATCGAGTTCGTTCCAAGTAGCTATCACCCTAAAATAATAATTCAATATCAGCGCGTTCACACGTCTTTCTTTCTCACACTTGGGCAATTTTATTTGATTTGTTCTATATTTGTAATTTTTAAGTAAACCAAATAACAATCTTACATCAACAATAGAATCTCCTTTGAGTTGTTGCATACATTTCAGCATGATTAAAATTGATGTGGTTGGGCATCCGTGGTATTCTGCTATTTCCTGTGCTGTTACTCCGGGATTATTTTCGGTTGCCCAGTGAGAAACGGCTGTACCAGACATAGCTATCACCGCACTTATAGATCCTGTAACATTAACAACCCAATAGTTAGCTAATTATCAAACATATATTGTTTGCTTTTTGCCCTATAAAGTGTGCTAGGGGAAAGCGCATAATTTATGTATACAGTGAAGTACAAATCATAATCTAATACTAGGGGAGTGCTAGCCTATTATGACCAGCATTGGCAACTCCTCACCCGCCAAAGTTTTGCAGCTCGCACGCAAAATTGACTGGTGGGACGAGTGAGTAGCCTCTTAAAGGGAGTTTCACAATGGGCCCATTTTGAGACCTAAGTGTCTGTAGCTACGCTACCCTCCAACCAACTATCCAGAAAACACAAATCGCAGTTTATATATGTTTACCTTTTGCTATATTTGATAAAGCCACCAAAAGTGCGCTGCTGCCACCAGTCCCATGCCCCATTACCACTACTTTATGAGGATTGCCCCCAAAATAGCCAATATAATTTCGCACCCATTGCACAGCTAAGGCCATATCCCATAGTCCTGCATTGCCTGGCAACTCTGGAGTACCTGTACTCATAAATCCTAATGTGCCTAGGCGGTATTGGATAGTAACCAACACTAATTTTTTGCCAACTAAATTTCTGACCTAAAATCAAACTAATATATCAAAATATTGTAACATATCAATTTAACTATAAATAAAATGCACAGGGTGTTTCCTAATTACAGAAATATATTTTCTAAACGAACTAATCTCGAAGGCAGGTCGATGTTATGAAAAAGGGCGCATTTTTAGTTGCATAGAGACGCCGAGTATCTTAAGACAACCCTGCACTTACTCCATATTGTGAGGCTGATCCATATCGAAATCCCCCTCCATGTATCCAAATCACCACAGGCAGTCCTAAATATTATCAAAAATGTAATACATCTTACTGTTAATTGTCTTGTTACAAATACCTTCTGTGCCATCTGGCAAATCAGGTGTAAATACGTTCAGAAACAAACAGTCTTCGCTACCAATCACTTTATTATCATCAGGAATTGGTTGCATGCAAGGTGGAGGGTACATTTTGGCATCGATATTTCCTTCCAAAAAGTATTGTCTTGGTCGCTACAACATGTTTTCATTCATAACGTTAATACTAAATTCGTTTTTGCTGTAAAAAATACAATTTGCAACAATGCAATGCCATAACTTTCCGGGAAAAACATTACACCAGAAGGAAGGTATTGTTGTCGTGAACCATCTAGAAAATATTTCGAGTTTCATTACGTTTATGCCTAAAATAATCGAAATAAACCCACTTTTTGCGATGTCTATCTGTCTGTATGTATGTGAACAAAATTCCGGGAAAATAGCACAACGGATTGCTACCAAATTTAGAAAAAAGTACCATACAGTAAACCTAATATAGATGTATATACCTGAAATCTATCCTTTCCTGTCGGATTAAGTCCGTACCGGATGCCACGAAACACATAGTGTGGCGCATCTAAAACACCTTTAATTGCAGCCGCTTTACCGGCAAACCGCAAATACACAGTGGGATCATCCGGGGGTGGTAGTTGTGCCGGAGCACCACCCACTATCCTACGCACACGCGGGCCTCTAACATCACACAAACCCACCACGAGTAGTCCAAGAAAAATAATTACAATATACATGATGTTTCACGTAGACAACATACTGAAATAAATTAATTTCGGCAGAAAAAATGCTGCCTGGAACAGGAAAGAGGATGTGTTTATCAAACCCGCCTACAGTTTGGCGAGTTTTTGTAGCGGAGATAAAATTTATTAGTGATTAATTAAATCCTACTACATGGATTGTTACTGTTTGCAAAATTAATTCTTGTATTAGTAGGACTTCTTGTATTAAGTTTTTTTTAGAGAAGACAATTTCTTGGCTCAAAAGTTAAGGTCGTTTTAGACAAGACAATTTCTTGACTCAAAAGTTAGTCAAGATGGGAGACAATCTAAAGTGTTTCCTATCATACAGCAAATTATTTGAAATATTGAATTGTATGATAGATCTAATGGAAAAATATAATCTATTTGTCAAGGGCAAATTGTATGGAAGGAGGATATATGAATTCATTTCTTGAACAACTTTTGTGCTAAGAAATTGTCTTGTCTAAAACGACCTTTAGTTACATGGTACATGGTAAAATAAACTTGTGCTATTAGGTTCAAATTAGATACAATATATGAATCACAATATATTTTAATTAACAAATTTATAGTAAAGTATATTCTTATAACTAAAATATACATTTATATTCTAAATACACACTTAAACAGAATTTTTTTGCGTGAGTGTATTGTCCTCATATGTCTCCAACACATCAGCCAAATGCTCATTGTCCCTCGGTTTCTTGAACACCTTCTTTCTTTGTCCCGCACGTTTCCTCTTGGGTGCCATGGGTTTCTTAGGACCATGGTCTTGCATTGATCTAATACCTATAATCATATACATTATTACACAATCATTTTGCATAATCACTCATAATATACCTTGTTTCTCCAAATATTCATCAATTTTGGCGTCGTCCATCGCATCAACAGCTACCGACCGCCACAATTTCTGAAACTCTTCATCAATTGGCAATGTAGCTGTCCTATCATTGTAAAATAACACCTTTTTCTTATCCAATGGCCGCACTATGAAAACTATTTCGTTTTGATTTTGTAATGTCTGAAAAGGGAGAAATGTGATTGAATTAATAGATTAATTAAAAAAATATCGGAACTATTAGAAAGGAAAGGAAAAAACTGAAAGGAAGCAAATGAACTGGCAATAAATAGAAGAGAATGGAAAACATTTATAAAAGAGTAACTGAATAGTTACATAAAACCTTCTCTTAAAAATACCTAAATAATATAAAATTGGGAATAGTTTTTTTAAATTTTTTTATATATATATATATATATATATATATATATATATATATATATATATATCCACTGGCATTTTCTATCACAGTGTGGTGTAAAGGTTTGAATTAGAGGAAAATTCAAACCTTTACACCACACTGTGGTAGAAAAGGCCAGTGGATATATATATATATAATTGCAAATTCTCTAAAAATTTCACCCTCCGGTGGGAATCGAACCCACGTCTCTGGCTATCGCGGCCAACGTGCTAACCAATTACACCACGTAGGGTATTGATTGGTATCCAGAGACGTGGGTTCGATTCCCACCGGAGGGTGAAATTTTTAGAGAATTTGCAATTACATATTTATAGCCTACTATTTGGCAATAATAACAATCTTTAAATCTTTATATATATATATATATATATATATATATATATATATATATTTATATTTAAGAGAAGCTTTTATGTAACTATTCAGTTACTCAATTTTCCTTTTTAACACGTTGACTGCTACGGTACTGTTCAAGATTCCGGTGGAATAAGCCAACTTAATTTATACAGGGCTTCCCAAAAGCCCCTAAACGTTATAAATCACCTCTTATATGTAATTTCTTTTACCTTTAAAGCTTTATCACAATGTGGCAATGACTCCTGTACATCGTCCAAGAGAATCCCGCCAAGCCCCTTCAAATCCTGCTGCTTGAGCAACTTCAGCAAACTTTTCCTATCCTTCAGCTTGAATAGTGCTTTGAAGAGAAACTTCCCTTCTGGTGAGACCTCGATTTTGGGATTGTTCTGCAGGGCTTCAGTTTGTAACCACTAAAAGTATCCATAGAAGAAGATAAACAAGCAACAGCAGCAAATCATGTAAGTACTTGTTTGACTTTATTTCCCACATCCAACTGGTTGGTTTCATCTAAAATCTCCTCTAAAGCTAAAGGATGCATATCGCCCTCCTGGTGGCGTGTTCGCATATGTTTCACAATCTTTGCCAGCACGCCGAATCGGTACTGAGAGCTGCCAGTGGAGGTTTTATATCTAGACAATCAATATTATTAATTAATGCTTTTAAAACGAGAAAATTGAAGGGAACTTTTATTTCATTAAAATAAGATATTACTACAAGCACTCTATTGGAATATTATTCATATTCTCTAGAGGGCACTACCCGGTGATCCTAATAACATGAGCATGTTGACGGTTATTACCATATGGGTGTGCATTGCTAATTGATGTGGTGCCGCCAGATGGCGTTTAACTTCCCTCTACGAGGGTAAGTTGTACTGTTTTACTACTATTTTGTAAAAATAAATGTAAATGATATCTAAAGCAGCCCCTTTTGTTTCAACAAAGAAACCAGGGCTTAAGAAAGGGTGCTTAACCACTGCATGACATTGGTGTGTCTTTATCATTATTACACTGACATATTTAAGCAAATTTTCAAGATAATACTACAATATGTTGTACACAGAACATAGTTATAACAACTTATTTTAATTTTACAATAATCGTAATATGTAATCACACTCACTGAGCAACCAATAATATTTGTTTTCTAAATTGCATCAACAATAAGAGTACATGGGACTGTATTTTGTAAAATATCACTTTCTGCTTGCCTGCTTTTAATTTACTCTACCTGTAAGGTATATTATATTAATGGATGCATAGTCATGAGCTCCAATACTGTACATATGTCAGTTTTGAAATGTTTCTTCCTAAATAGTTTTTACTTTACTAGCAAGAAAAGTATTGTTATTACAAAAAATCGATTTTTCTTCATGTTTCTCGACATTAAACTCAAAATAGACTATTTTTGGAAAAGGTATATATGTGTGTGTGTATGTATGTTTGTCTGTGAACAATGAATATATATCTAATAACAAATTAATGTAATTCTTACGTATTAATATCCATTTTTGGTGCTGTACTAACAAATGCCTTCGACTTCTTCTTTTCATCTCGTGGTGGCTCTGATTTAGTCTCATGCTTCTTCTTTTCAACACTGAAAAATTAAAAAATCTACATATAATTATATGTATCAAGTTTTCTTATCAATCATTTATAAGGTTTTAAAGTATGTATGTAGCTAGTTTATAGGTTATTAATCGTTTTGAACTCACGTTGGTGTTGCAATTGCTCGCTTTTTAAAGAGCTCACGCTCTCTCAGTAACGCCGGATCCATTTTCAGTAGCACGTCTTTTAAATTACGTTTAAAAACTGGATTTAATAGGAAAATGTTCACGTAAACACTAACAATCGAATTAATTCCGTTGTTTATGTTGAACTGTCAAATAAAACTCCGCTCGCAAGTGAAGGTATACAACCAAGTTTTATCAGTTGTTGATGTACACATTGCAACAAATTCTGTACGAACGCGCAATTTTTGGATTTCATTGCATTATTTTTCGCAAAAAAAATTCGGTTGTTCTTTTATATAATATATTTATAATATATAAATATTTCAAATTTTTTCGAGATCTGTAATATGTTGCTGTTTAGTTCCGCCCCCGTCCAACAGATGGCGCCTAGCGGTGACAGATTATGGATTTATCCTGTTTTGACATTTGCCTGTTGTCAAAATTCAGTAAGATGGCTGCCGCAGTTTGTGCGAAAGTTGCCGAGTGCTTGTGAGGGTAGAGAAAAAACATCCCACAGTTTAAGTGCACCGGGCTTTGTGAGTGCTGTGATTAGTGTGTGTGTGTGCGTGTGTGGTGTGCACGTGTGACTTTCGTCGCCCCCCGCCGACTGGACGCCGCGGCATCCCCTTGTCCATGTTCGTTAGGAGCTCTTGAATACGGTGAGTACCGCACCCGCTGGTCTCGGGGGGCCGTTGGCTAAAGCAGCCCCTAATCGGGTTGTAGCTAACGGCCGTATTTATGCATTGTGCTGGGGTGTTTTCGGGGTGCGCGGTGGTCGTTGCGTACCAGGTGCGACACACCGCGCCACATGAATTTCGCCAGGGCAATTTGTTTGTAAATATGCCCTAGTTTCGCCACAAGTGCGCCGCGGGGATGCTAATTTCGGTTGGAAATTGCAAGCAGTTGTTGTTTTAATCTGTGGCAGCAGGCAGGATTTTGTTGTTTTTATATGTGTAGGCTCATTAATATGGACTTGTTGATGCATTATGAGTGTAGTGTTCTAAATCAGTGGTGCTCAAACTTTTTGAGATTGTGATTGTTTTTGTATCTAGACCTTCTCATATGGAATTAAATTTTTAAAGGAATGCATTTATTTAGATAATTAATTTAAAAATATTAGTAATTAGTATGCTTGCTGTATCTTTTATGTGCTGTGTTATAAGACACCTTACACAATCAATATTACTGTCAATATTTTCGAATAATGACCGTATTACTGTACGATAATATGTTTCAAATGTTCATTATTCTAAAATATTGCCAGTATTACTCATTGTGTAGTGTATATTAATGATGTAATGAAGAAAATACTGATCTTTATCTAGATAATTGATTACTTGATAAATATAAACGGGGGATTGAAGCAAATATTGACAGTATTATTGACCATGTAAGGTGTCTTTATAAGTTCACCTGAAATTTCATCAGGGACAGATGTTCATGTTCAAATTCATCCTTTAGAATTGCTGGGCGTGTTTCTATAAATTCTGAGAGTGTCTGTGTGGTTGTCATTGAAAGGTTCTTGTATATTCTTGCGAAATTTCATTAATTTTTTCTTTGGTTTGATGGTTGTCATCTTTGTCCAGTAGTTGGTGGGTTCTTCTTGTTCCTCACATTTCTTATACATGTTGAAGAGATCATATTTATTCCAATAGGTCTCTATTTGTTGACATTGGTTTACTATCCATTCTTCTTCAATTTCTTGCAGTGCATCTCCTATTAGAGGTTTGCTATCATCGCAGCTATCTGAACCTTATTGGCTGCTGCTCGGAATAATTGAGTGTTACTGCAGCGAAACCAGTCCCTTAAGGTTTTAAGCTTCTTCAACTGTTTTTATTTAATTCTTAATGTTGTTGTCTATGGATTTGTAGGACTCTACATTTTTCTTTTTGTATTGGCTGCACAGTTTCATCATGTCTAAGCTGTTTTTGTTTATTACTATTTGCTGCTCTGGGTGTATTGTCTCTTGTTCTATTTGTTGCTCCCAATGCACACAATTCTACCTTCACGTCACGGGGCATTTAAAAGCACCTCTAGTCTCACTCTTTGCCTCTTCTTTTTGTAGATTTTAGTTATTTTTCTCTGCATCCACCAATGCTTCCTTTATGTCTTGTTATTGTCAATCTATGATCTTGTTTTGTTTTCTTGTCAATCTATGGTATTTCTATTTGAGGGATTGGGGCATTGTTGTTTAGTTTCTTCATTCTATTATTTGTTTGTTTTAAATTTTTCATGTATTCCATCCTATTTTATAACAATGAACAAATGGTGATAACTGATACTTTTAAGAGGAAACTGATTACTCTGATGCTCCTAGTAGCAGCAATACTAAGCCAAATTACAAAATATCAGCATTGGGGTACAGAATTTTTAGCAGATTATTTAAATGGTACAATGTTTGTAAACTTTGAGAACTCCTGCCATTGGCCATTATTTGACTCATCCACCTGTGGTGCCTGGTGGCAAAATAGCACAATATGAGCTTGATTTAGATCCTGGGGTAAATGAGTGCCATATGGTCTAAATCAAGCCCATATCTGGCTACCCTTGCTAAGTTAAGTCTGCAGGTCAATGCAGTTTACTGAGGTGTGGCAACTTGAAGCTATAAGCAAGAGCTAACAGCTCTGTCGACTAGTTATCACCATCCATTGCTTGTCTGTGACTGCTGGTGATAAAAAATACTTTGCAATTCAACCTCATACACCTATTAAATTTTATATTGGCGATTCAAATGTCATTGGTTTTTGTCAAACTAGTGGGTAAACAGCTGATCTTTGTTATTGTTTGATCAGCTAATTAGATAAAAATTACATGATTTTGATCACTTGGACAGTAATGAATGGTTATTAATAAACTGTTAATATATAACTAGACAAATCTTACACATATTGTCACATATGTGATGAGAAAATACATTTTATGCGTAGTAATTAGATTTTAGTTAATTTTCTGCCACCAGATAGTACTGACTAGCTTGAATTGCCCATAAGTGTGAAAATGAGTATCCTCAGGCTTGAATTATTAATTTGATATAAATATGGACTGTTTCGGTTGTTAGCCTTTGTAATATACAGAGTGTAACGAAAGCAATTAATCATATTATTTAATAATCTGATTCACTGTGCTAAAATAAATTAAAAATGATAAAAGACAAATTTATGATATTTATACATGTTTTTCTTTTGGTTTACAGTGTTTTGCCACCATGGCATATACATGTCCAAGGGACCTGGATGGGTTTATGCCCCATCTCCCTAAGCCAGACACAAAATTCAGGCAACAGGTTGGCTCAGATCTGTTGGCATTTCTGGCGGAGCCCTTGAATCCTATTACATGTCAGGACATTGGTCAACTAGTTGATGGACTGATACCATGGATGCAAAGCAGCAACTACAAGGTAAATAAAAGTAACAATTTTATATAAAATCTATTAAATTACCAATAGTTGTATGACCTGAACTGAGTTGTATAAAGTTGCATATCCTTGTTTTGGGTATTAGTGACTACTCCAACTCATGCCAACCAAACTGTGCCTGTTCACTATTAGTCTAGTCAATGAGTGCCCAAAAGAAGAGTATAGAGTGCATGAAATATGCGAGAGTTTTTGACTTCTGGATTTTGTTAGGAGTTCAATAATTTTATTAATGAATTTCGGCATCATTCATAAACATTTGAGTGAAATAATGTAATAATTCCAAGTTCATTTGAAATAGTGAATCAGCATAGTTTGGTTGGTATTGACCATACAAAGGTTCGAACTCACTACTCCCACTCTTGTAATAACACCACACTAAAAACATTAGAAACAGGTCAATAGGATATAAATATACAAATTGTAATTGATGATTATTTAGCAATTTCACTGTACATATTAGGTAAACTGTTGATTTCTAGCAAACAGTTTCTATTTGATATTTTAGCAATTATCAATCAAACTGAATTAAGATCCTTTCCATCACAGTTCATTAGTGCCGTGCATTCTCAATGTTCACCTTTTGCAGTGTTTTAATAAAAAAGATACCGAGTAGCTTTCGTTGGCGTGACGCAAACGCCGTCGTTTAATTCCTAATTAAATCCTTTAATTGCCGCGCCAACTCGGTTTCACCGCTCGCGCTCGCATTTACTCGATTTGTTGTTATTTTCATTTACATCGTGGGGCGGCGGCCCGGCCGGCTCAGCGCCGGGTGAAATGCACTCGGTTTTTAAATCTCCAGAGTGTCGTCCAAATAGATTCGTATTTATAGATCGCGATGGAGAGCGCCCGCTCGACGACCAATCTAGTTTTCCGCAAATTGCTTGTGTTTGTGGAGAATTGAAAGTGTAATGAGATGGTGAATGTGCAGTTTTTATTATTCATTGCTCATTGGGTTTTTTTTTTAAATCAAGCTATAAATATTTTATAGTCTATACAGAGTAGAGTTTATAATGAGTTACGTTTTCTTTTCTTTCAATAGTTATTAACATCTATTTTCATTTTATATACATCACATATATAAATGGTACATGTATGCAATTGAGGCTCACGGAAATGTATTGGATAGGTACGCGACATTTCACGTCCTTTCACAAATGCACAGTTAGGCGACATGCTTAGCATTTTTACAACCTACTCAATGGAGGTAGAAAAAACGTGCGAATAGCCTAATTTTAAACAATTATCCTAATAATAATAATAATAATAATAATAATTTAGTTGCCACATGCCGATGTCGGGCAGTGGTTGCACCCCCGCTATTTGTTTGTGAAGCGATCAAGGTTCGAATCCCGGCACGGCTACTTGGTACCATATCGCTCCGTTGCTAGAAAAGTAACACAACTAGACATTATCTATTTTACAGTAGAATTATTTTAAATGACAATGTTCTTAATAATGTTCTAACTATATGTGTTATAATATGCACTCAAAAGACTATAATGTCGTTTTTCACATCTAAGCAGCAACACCAGACATCTGAAATTTTATTCGAGGTTGACAGGAGAGAGAAAAAGGCAGTATTTTCTAATCAATATTGTATTATTATTGTTTTTAACTCCCTCAAAAAAAATTCAAAGTTTTTTGCCTCTACTACTAGTTAAAACTATTATTTTGGGGAAATAAGTAGATTTATTTAATTCATTAAATTTAGTGGAGGCGGCCCAGTGATGAGGTCTTGCCCAGAGCCCCAAAAAGCTACTTACTAATAAGCTTAGTTAATAATTAGTGTAACAGATGAATTAAAAAAGTAGATAGACAGTTTTTATGATCATAATAATGATTATAATCTATTAATTTTGATTGAAAGTATCTATTACAAATTTGAACTAATAATAGGATTTATAAAATTAAAATAATTTTTGCGACATAATAATTTTTGTTGTCAAATAAGAATGTCTGTTGTTGATTTTATTCCCAGGCGTGAATTATTTGACATGGCAATTATCGCGTGTATGAGAACTGTGCTATTTACTATCTCCCCGCTATTTAAAAGAAACAATTGAAAAATTGTCATTACATCACATAGCGTAAGTTGTTTTGGAGCCAAGGCCGCCCCGTCGTCCGTCGTGGTATCTGCCGCATTAATTGAACAATTGCCCTGCACCTATCCCATCGTTGGGTTTCTATCTGCACACACTAAAACACATATATGTTTATAATTTGCTCTCGTTACACCCGTAATAATTGAATTAGGCACACGTTGTATGTGTGATAAGATAATTGCATGTTTGAAATTGGTAGTAGGACGATTGCGAAGAGAGATTTACGCGCTCGCGGGTATCCTATTTATAGAATGAATGCGCGCATTGCGACGGAATCACCGTGATAATTGAAAACAACAGAAGTTGATTAATGCCTGTTTTGTCATCATCGTAAATGATAACATTGATTGTAACTTTCTGCAGGTTGTTAGAATGACGCATTATGGTAGTAGACGTTGTTATTGCTTCTTATCATACGAAGTATGGAACAAAAATTATTATTAATAACTATTGTTTCTTTAGAAACATTTTTGGGGCTAAAATGTAAAAATAGAACTCAATTTTGATGTTGTAGTTCCTAGATTTATTTTATTTATCAACAAATGACGTATCGTTGATATTAAAATGTTTTAAATTACATGTTCATATAAACATTTATGTCTATTTATAAAAGGCAATTTTGCCTTTTATATATAGGCGTTTTATTTTCGCAAATTATAGAACACCCTGTATAGCAAGGTTGGCCAATAAGTCGATCGCGATCGACCGGACGACCGTGAAGACAATTTTGGTCGATCGCTCGCTATGTTTTAACTTCTACTTATTAAATAAGAGCACTAATGACTGTTATATAGATATAACAACGCTATAGTAGAATAATTGCGTCTATTGTTATCTTAGAAGTTGAAACTGCATAGTTAGAAGAAGAAAAAACAGGACGCACAATATTACGTTTAGTAAAATATACAAGTAGTTACATGTGTTCAGAGAAGATGTAGAGATAGCTAATTCATCATACGCCGAGAATTTCATCTAGTAATGATAATATTTTGTTTTCTCTTTTCTTTTAGGTGTCAAGCAATGGCATCGAGATCATGACTTATCTAGTCGACCGGCTGGGCTACGACTTCAGGCCATACCTGCAGACAGTGCTGCCCTGTGTGATAGATAGATTGGGCGATGCGCGTGATACTGTAAGGGAGAAGTCGCAGTTGTTAATTTTAAAGCTGCTCGAGCGCGAAGTACTGACACCGCAGGCTATGCTGGAGAAACTCGAGCCTGGATTTAACCATAAAAACGCCAAAATTCGAGAAGAGGTTCTCCGGTGTCTTGTTAATACATTAAATGAGTAAGTGCAAACGTTTTATATTATTTGTTTATCGATCGGAAGCTGTTACGGGCTGCTCGTCTTGTGTTCGATTATACGTGCGAGCTGCCCCTGGAACGCATGACTTTACTCTTGATACTATGATAGCAGTTTTTGTTCATCATGTTAAAACCATTCATCATTTCAATTCGTATATTTAATGTTATATGATGGAAATTGTACAAGATACAATTTTCCAAAAATATTCACAGTTATGTGTTCTTTTATCGTTTCGAGATGAGTACCTGCGGTGTAGACTGTTCAGAGCACTTAGAAACTATAAACGAAAGCAGTATATATTATCTTATAAATATTTAGTGTCATAGCATTTGTGATGCTGACTGATTAATGGATGGTATTACTCAAAGAAAATATAATCCTAGAAATGAACCTTACATGAATGATTTGTTGCCCAATCAATTATTTTTCAGCTGTTTATTTAATGAGCATATTCATCAACAATTTCAAATGTTCAATAATTTTTGAAACAGCACAGTTATCCTTATCTGGATTTTCACTGCACCCATTTAGTCTTGTCTTTTAATGTCCAACAACTTGCAGGTTTCTATCTGCACAGTTTCTTATCTAAGAATGTATAAAAGATTCTTCCGTTTCCAGTGATATAACCACTGACATTGGCATGCAAGCTGCGTTTTGGCAGTCCCCGCTAAGTTCACTCGCGAAAATAGCGCACGCCGGTATTATGTACCTATAATTATATTTAAGTCGCCAGTACCGCGCTTCCTGTTCGGCCTCTATCCACTGCTGTTGCTGTTTGCAGTGACCGTTTTATTTATTATAAACTCTGCTAACATTTACAAATACGACTGATTTCTGTTTTGTAGACACGGGGCGCAGTCGGTGAAGTTGAAAAAGTTCACGCCGCACATTGTGAAGTTGCTGTCCGACCCGACGGCGGCGGTGCGGGACACCGCCCTCTCGACGCTCGTCGACCTCTACAAGCATGTGGGGGAGAAGTTGCGGCTTGGGATCCAGGAGAAGAATCTAGTGCCGGCGCCCAAACTGGCGATGCTTCTGGCGCGCTTTGATGAAGCTAAAGCGGCCGGCGAGCTACTACCGACGGCATCAACAGATTTTAATTGTGAGTGGTAATTTGTATTTTATGCGAATAATACACTGCTTAAAACAATTAGGGGAGTAGTAGTTTGGATGTTAACTTTTTAGAAAGAAAAATGCAAATTATAGATTTTATTAATACATAAACAACATACAAACTATCATCTACTGTTAAAATAGGATTATCAATTTAAATGAACTATAAACATGGAATGGAGTAAGATACAAGCATTCTGTCTCTAAAACTTTGCCCCATTTATACAATTGTAGGGTGAACTGTAGACGTCTTCCTCTACAACTCTATTATACATTTATTTGTAGCGGCATGTATACTTTTCCTACAAAACAAACTATGATTTTGGAGTTATATGTTTTTTCCACTCACCGATTCAATTAAATTTGCATTATAGTATTCGTAAATATTATACAATACAATAGAGATGCGCATAATAATAAAATCGCACAGCGTTGCATTATTTTAATTCAATGTTTGTTATTGCAGTCATTTCGGACGAGGTAGACAGGATGGCGATGCCAAAGCCTATAGTGCCCGTCAAGAAGGCCGGCCTGGGGTCGGCAGTGAAACGATCTGCCTCCACTACGAGAAGTGCGTCAAGTACGCCCGCCGGCAGCAATTCTGGTATGTAAAAAACAATACTTATTCACATATTAATATCTATCTGTATAAATCAACGCCCAGATATGAACTCGTTCAGTGGGAGGATGTTGTTATTGTTATTAAAGTCATCTACATTATGCAACAGTAATAACCGGGCACCGCTATGGATGATAAACAAGCTAATTGCACTGCATGACTTTTTTCGGCTCATAATAATGGGTATTTTTTATTATTATTATTTTCTGTTACAAGGCTATTTTTGAATAGTTATTCTACTATTTGTTAATGAAAATTAACAAATATATCTTTATTGTTTTAATTTATTTGCTTTTATCTTTTACTCATATGTTTCTATTTGTGTTCTTTTGCTTGTTTTGCTTTATATAGCTCCAGTTAGCAGGGTCGGCTCAATGCGTAAACCTACCACCAATGTCGTCGCTGCATGTAAGTAATTCACATATGCAAAAAAATGATTGAATTTAGATAAACCTGAGGTACAACTGTAGGGGACAACTAATTTCAAAATATTGCATTTAGTAAAAATACTAGTATACAATTATTAGTAAAATTTCTAAAGTGTTTTATTTGTTTTTATTTAATAGCTGGCGCAATGGATGAAGAAATGTTTCAAAAAGCGTTTGAAGAGGTGCCTGAAATTCAGTTGTTCATGGCGCGTGAGGTGGTGGCCATACTGAAATCCGTTCAGGAAATCATTTCTGATCCTAACAAGGATTGGAATAAACGTACCGATGCTGTAAGTATTCAAAATGTATAAGGTGGTGGTTTGCTTATTATGTCTGGTAAAACCAAGAAATGCAATTCACTATAATCAATAAAAAAAAGCGCATGTATGACAAAACGTGCTGCTTACTTTACTGTAAAATATTTCCAACTTTGCGATGGCGCAGTCGTCGTACCCTAACAATATCAGTATTGCCAATTCACAATTCATAAATAGCAACCATCTTACAATTACATTTATATATACTATTTAACCTTACATCTGCGAATACCTATTGCTTGGGTTGGTAATACCAGTATCTTAAGCTGTTAATACAATTATGTGCCAGTTTAACCCCCGTATTCACCGACGTTACATAAATCTATCAATAGCTATTGAACCCATAAGTATTCGTTCTTTGTTATAGCAACACTAAATATATTATCTAGGGAATGTAGTTACTTTAGATTCTCTCTATTGGAAACACTGAATAATTAAACAAAAGGTGTCATCAAAGCTCCAATCACAAACGCTATTCAAGGTGTTTGACATTTGTTTTTGGCATATTCTGTCACAATGACGTTGTCAATTTATCCATTCAATAGCTTATAGGACGTATACAGTTTATAAGGCACCTTACATGGTTAATAATACTGTCAATCCTAATACTGTCAGTATTTGCTTGAATCCTCCTTATATTTATCAAGTAATCAATTATCAGGATAAATATTAGTATTCTCTTCATTCCATCATTACTAACCTTACACGTTCCATAATACTGTCAATATTTTAGAATAATGAACATTTTAAACATATTATAATACAGTAATAGTGTCATTATTCTAAAATATTGACAGTATTATTGATCGTGTAAGGTGTCTTATAGGGATGTTGGTGAATACGGGCATACTAGCTTTAAACATCTTGATGTACAAAATGCTTTCTCTTTCAATGTTTTTCAACTCGTGTTTTCGATAGTGTTTGTTTGGACAACAAATGTTCATTTAACTAATTGCGTAATTTTGTTCTAGCTGAAAAAGTTGCGCTCTCTAATCATTGCGGGCGCGACGAGTTTCGATGATTTTCACACAAACGTTCGCTCATTGGAGTTACCGCTACAAGTCTCGATAAAAGATCTGCGCTCGCAAGTGGTGAGGGAGGCGTGTATTACCATTGCGTACTACTCGCAGACACTAGGAAATAAGTTTGACCGCACCGCTGAGTTTCTACTGAATTCCCTCATAAATCTCATACAGAACTCTGCTAAAGTAAGTAAATTATATAATAATAGTGTATACATTTATTATCAACAAAGCGATATGTCTATATTTCAATCGACTTAGCTCTACACTATTCTTTATACTAAATATATTTTGTTTGTCTTAGATTATAGCTACCTGTGGTGTGACCTGTGTGCGTTTCATCATACAGCACACGCAAAGCCCACGACTGATTCCCATAATCACGTCAAACTTGCAAAACTCTAAGAGCAAAGAGATACGCAAGAGCTGCTGCGAATTTTTAGACTTTATTCTTAGTTGTTGGCCGACGCATCCGCTGGAGAGGCACATCGCTATCCTTCAAGAGTCCATTAAGAAGGGTATTGCGGACGCCGATCCAGATGCCAGAGTAACATCCAGAAAGTAAGTGTGATCCTATATAAATAGTAATAGAAATAGTATGTTATTTATGTTTTACTCGCGTACGTAAACTCGATTTGGTAGAAGTTTTTGCTATCTCTTACCTTCGTCTTTTCAATGTTACCTCTCCTATCAGAGGTTGAAAATTAACATATGTGTATGTAAATATACTATTTTCGTTTCCCTGGATGCCCTCGTGCCCTGGTATTCACATCAAAGTTAGTGTTTAATATTTGTTGTGGTCTTGAGGTTTACAATCGGTGGAAGGTGGAGTGTAGCAAAGGGTATGATTAATTGAAGAAATAATCCCAATATTTATTTGCACTTCATTCTAACCTCACTCTTAAAGTAATCCACATATGCGCATGGACGTCGGCGACTTCTAAATTTAGTGCACCGCACACATTTAGAACAACCTCTTATATATCTTAGAAGCGCCAGGGATATAGCGCATACATCTGAATGCTCAAATATACGCTAGTCAGCAGAGAAGGAGATCGAATTCTACAGTCACTATCTTTTGTATAATCAATAACTATTATTTTACATATAATTTCTATTCTATCTATCTCTCTATTCGTATTTATTATTGTTAACGTACTAACATCTTACACAATTAATATTTCCCTCTACCGTGGTCTGCCTTTGTGTTTTATAAAAGTCGCCACAATTGACCGGATGGCGTGAAGTGTGTCCCCGTTTTTTTTGTTCTCTTGTAGATTTTTGGTAAATTAACTTCATTAATATAGAATATATACACAGATAATATGTTTTGTAAAAAACAAAAAGATATTGAAAAGGAAATAGAGACAGACATTAAGAATTCAAAGGACTTGATAGAGGAATTTAAAAAATTAAAGCACAGTGTCATCTACATGTCGGAGAAATTTGAGGAAAATAATGAGCAAAATAAAGAATTGAAACAATTGCTGCAAGACTTTAAAAAAGAAAATTTAGAATTAAAAGCAAAAATTCAAGAACTTGAAGGACGTTGTAATGAGCTAGAACAGGAAAACCTTAAAAACTCTATAGTACTAAATGGCGTTCCATCCCAGGGCCAAAATGAAAAAAACAGGAAACCATTCAAAAAATCTTTACAGCAATAGATTTTTAAACAAAAGCAGAAGACATATGTGAAAGCTATCGGATGGGAAAAGATTCAGGATCAATAGTAATTAAATTGAGAACCAAAGAAATGAGAAACAATCTAATAAAGAAAAGGAAATCAATAGGATCTGTAAAGGTAACTGAATGCAATCTAAGAGCACCCAATAATATAATATACTTCAATGAAATGCTGACTGCAGCACATAATAAACTTTATTATGAAGCGCGGAAATTAAAAGATAAAGGGTACAAGTATATTTGGGTAAATAATGGAAAAGTCTTAGTTAGGCAAAACGACACCTCAAAAATATGCCAAATAAAAAACATGCAAGATATATACAGTCTATCCGACTAACAAATTTCAGAATAAAAATAAATAAATAAATAAAAGCACTAACATAAAAATGGACAATAAACATAAAACCATATACCTACAAAACATTAGAAGTATTAGAAACAAAATAGATGAAATTAAAATTCTTACCACACTCACAAAAAAAAAACAGCAATTTTTAATTTATTTACAGCTGTTCTAAATTGTTGATTTTTAAATGTTAAATATGTTTTATATAAATTACTTTTCTAAATATCAGATATTAATTTAAATTTAATATAAATAAATTATTTGTATTATTTTATTTTCTAGAGCATTTCGAGGTTTTCGTGACCACTTCCCCGAGCAAGCAGAGGCCCTGCTGCAGTCGCTAGAACCGAGCTACCGCAAAGCCCTGCAGGGCGAGATGTGTCTGTCGAGCAGTTCCTCCAGCGGCAGTCTGGCGCAGGCGGGGACTCTACGTATGCCCCGGCATTATAGGCCGCAGATGACACCCCAGAGCTCCACAGGTACACTTCAAAGCAAATTAATAATAATATTCTAGACAATAAATAATGCAATGTATATTTGCTCTCGATATGTATCATTAAAAACCCATGTACTTTTATTGTCGCTGCTCTCTTTGGACTTGTTAAAATCAGGCAGCACGGAAAATCTCAGCTGCACCCTGCAGCGTGCGCCATCGCTGCCGAGAACTTATAGGCAGCGTAGCGGCATACCCGTGTTATCTAGTATGTAGATATTTACACACTATGCATACACACGATGTACCTACTACTGTTGCACAACCTACCTGTTTGTTTAGATCACACCCAGTGGCGTACTCAGAGAGCAATTATAAAATGAGTCCATACTTAAATAACATCCATACTGGTGCGTTTTTACCCCGTAAATGTAACACGTCCAATCATATGACGTCACTGTTGGACAGTTATACTATTTGTTTACTGTTCTAACGTATTGTTCGTGTCCGACAGTAAAGTCAGAATGGCTATTGAACGAATACTAATATAAAATACTACATTTTACTTAACTGAGGAATACTCCTTTAGTTTGAGTAATATCATATAATCATGTATGTATTTAAGCCTGCACTAAAATTATTTATAATTTTTACTCCTACTCCCGTGTTGTATTGATTTAATTAATGTACTGATCCAAGTACATTAACATATTATTTTGATATAGATTTTGATTTGAATCAAATCAAGAATGTAGTTCTTGATACAATCCTCAAGGTTAGTCCACAAAAACGGTCAATTAACTGTTTTGAGTTTGTAAAATGGTCAAATTTGGATTCACTAATGTTAAAAAGACACAAACACTGATGGAATTTCGGTTAAATATACTAATAAACCAAAATTCCAACATGTTTGTTCAATGTTGGAATTTTGGTTTTTTAGTCAATTCGTGAATTGTCCGTATTTTGTGGAGTAACTCGGTTAAACGAATTCATTTGCAAAAATCGCATCCTTAACATCACTCGTTCTGACCATATACGTGTACTTATCAAAAGTCTGCAGAATATGGATGAAGTTAATTCAATGATGGATATAACTAGTGTCTTTAAGGTTGGCGTTTTCAAATTTAGGCAACTTGTGATGTACATGTAATAGCATATTGAGTTGTAAAAATACGTATACAAAAGAATAATGTTGCACGTATTTCATAGTCTAGGTGAGAATATCCATAGGTAATCGTGAAATTAAATTTATTATTTTTTGTTCACAATTACCGAAGGACTATGGACATTCTCACCTAGACTACGAAATACGCGCAACATTATTCTTTTGCATACGTATTTATCACAAGTTGCCTAAATTTGAAAACGCCAACCTTAATGCCAACATTTTCTAAACTTGACTTTGACAGGTATGAGTGGTGTCAGGAATAGTACCCCTGCCAATATGCTTACAATTGTCTTTTCTATGAGTTGTTTAATTTTTGGATTATACAGGCTGTTCTATAAAACTCCTTATATAGAGGGGGGAAAACTGTAATTTTGTCCTGGATACGTCACTGATAATTCCACTACACTACCCCTCCACAAATAATATATTTTTTATATATATATATAGTATGAGAAACTGTCTGTCTCACATTATTTTATTAATATAAGGTGTTTCTCTGTTTAAAGGGGCTCTACTTGTTGGGTCTGTGAAATAAAATTGAAATATTCAACACTCACTGAACTTATTTACTTGTAAACATTAAATTGTATCATTGTAGACAGTAACGGTGGTAGGAAAGGATTCAGAAGCAATTCGGCGATCGATCTGCAGGCCGCACAACGGGCGAAGGCGCGTGCCCTGTATTCCACACGTCCAAAAATCACATCCGGCACAGCGAGTTTACGTAAGTATCATCAAAACTTCCTATATTTTACAACAATCTCTAATAGAAATGCAACGTGTTGTTATAATAGGCGTGTATATGTAATCGTTCGGCTGATATATGTTTAAATTTCATTCAAAAGTAATGGACTTGTTTTAGTTTGCCACATATGTATGTATAGTCGAGCGATAAACCGTCGAACGACAGTAGGGCACGAGTTCAAATCTCGGGTGTCGCGCTTGCATGCATCGTAAGCCGCTTTCGTTTATCGTTTGTGAGCTGTTCTGGGTTGATCTTAACTAGCTTAGAATTCTTAGCCTCCGAACGATAAACGAAAGCGGCTCTAGTTTGGATATCTGCGCTCCACAGTGCTTCGGAAGGCACTTTAAGGCGTTGGTTCGGTCGGTAATGTAGCATTTGTCCTGATACCTATATAAGAAATGACCAACAAAATCAGGCCAAATACTACTGGGAATTTTGGCCTGATTTTGCACTAGGAAGTGATCTGGAGAGGAATTCTTGAAAAAATTAGTTTTGAACGTATTCGTTTAACCATCAAAATCACTCTGCACAATTCGGACAATTTTAGGTCTTTCAATAATGGAATTTAGATTTATCAGTGTTTCGAAATTCCATATTTTGCCTAGCGACTTTGACAGTTGTGACAGTCACAACTGTCAAAGTCGCTAGACAAAATACGGACAGCCTAGCGACTTTGACAGTTAAACGAATACATTTGAAACAAGTGGTTTGAAGAATCGCACCCCTGGACCCTATGTACCTAAATTGGAATAATAGAACATATAAACACATATGTTTTATTATAAAGTGCAGTGCAGTGATAGCCGATTAGCTTTAAAATCATGAAATTATTATTAACTCACTGTTGCATTTGTATTTCATGCATGATGATTGTTGCAAAATATGTCTATAATTGTATGATTTTGAATTTGTAGCTGCTTATTAACATCAACATTCCGCTTGTGTTTGAAACCACAATAACTGGTGTAGCGAAAATTATTGTTATAATCTTGTTGTGATTAGATTTGTAGATTAACTCTAACTCTTATATTGTTGTTCCATTCCATGACTGTAGAGGGCGAGGGGACGCCACAAGGTATTTACATTGCTTTTACAACACATTGTTTTTTGGGCATGATTTTAGTGTAATTCATTTCTTGGTTTAACAGCAAGACCCAGGAAATCACCAGACACCAATTCGATGCAGTCGCCCGAGAGGATGGGACGGACGAGGAGTAGGACTTCAGGCGTATCACATTCACAACGTAAATATACATGCTTATGAATAATTAATAATTTTAAATTGTTTTGTATTATCAAAATATTAATTAATTTTTTTGCCAGCGACGAGTCGTTCGGGATCGCCGAGTTCCCGTTTACCCTATCTATACTCGAGAACACACGGTTTGGACAGTGATAGTCCTAGGCCGCGACGACTTTCTTCTGGTATTCCCAGATCGACGACGGCATCGCGGGACACGTCCCGGGAAACCAGTCCGACTCGTGGCACTGGATTGAGTCGTTTTGCGCGGAGAAACAGCGATCGGCCGCCGCCCAGTCCAAGCACGCGTCCACCCGTTATGGCACAGAGGATACTGCAACAGAGCAGAGAGGCGGAGAGTGCACTTGCAGATGCTCTGGTAAGTAAATTTGATTAGTAAAATCGTTGTATTGATCAAAACGAATAATTAGATGTTCATTCATCATGTTTAAAATGCTGATGAATGTTATTTAGGCTTATGGTTAGGCTCCTAGTACACATTTCTCTATAATATGTACCTATTATATAGAAACTTGTACTGCTACTTGTAATGTGTAAATGACGTCAAAAACGGTCATATTTAACGACAACACTTTCTGGAAAACCAGGACTTTAGTTTAAACTGGTCTGTTACCCATAGCAACTAAATAAATAACGGTTGGTATGCTCCAGTCTCTATGAACACTAGTGTAATATTACCTTGTGTCAAATTTCACAAATTTGTCAAAAGTGACGTCAAAATAGTGAAATAGGTTATTATCCTGTCACTCCTGACAAATTTGTGAAATTTCATGTAAGGCAATATTACACTAGCGTTTGCAGAGAGTGGAAGATACCAACATTGAAACTATTTGTTTTATATACGTGAAATTATTTTTGTGACGTAAAAATGAAGCCATATTCTGCCTCTTTTAACTGAAAATATTTTGTTTTAGTCATGTGATCAAGCCGATGGCGACTACCACAGGATAAGCAGCCCGCGGAAAACGATGCGTTCAATTGACAACCACTCGGATGATTCCGAAACATCGAGCGTGTGTTCGGAGCGGTCATTCGATTCATACCGCAGACCCAGTGACGTAAGTCGTCATTTGTTTATGTAATAGTAGTGTACTCGACATATATAGTTGTGTGTAATATGTTGTTTTGCGTTTATTTATTTATGCATATATCACATGATACAAATATTAACATTTGTAACGTTATAAGAGTAGATTTGATTGATTGAAATTTACCCTGAAGCTGTTGTGTTAAAATTCATTTCAAAATATCTGGTGTGGAGACCACACTACTTTCCGAATTACATAAGCTATTTACTTTTTTTTAATTTGCGACATTTTTAACTTTATCTACTTAAAAAAAATATGACGTTTGAACATATTATTAGACTTTTTAGTTATAATTATTTAATGATTTGTTCAAAATACTGAATAGCTATAATTAGTATTTAAAATAAACCACACCTTTGTTACATTTTGACTTTTTAACATTCTGACATTTTGGAATTCTAATTTTTACATTTAGGCATGACAATCAACTGATTGTTCAATAAGTAAAATTATAATATTTTTTTTATATACAGGGTGTTCTATATCTATAACTTAACGTATAAAGTTATTCGCCCCAAACAAGCAATAAAAATGTAGATGTAAATTGATAATATGAATATTACTTAATGCCTAATAACACGACATTTGTGTTTTTATCTTGTATCATGTAATGTATGCAAATTATATATAATTTGTTTTTGATTTTCCATTGTCAGTGGTGTATGGAATGCTGTATGTCGCCATTTTTAATTTTTTTAGTGAAATTTCGTTCCACTTTTTTATTTTTAATAATTGTTTACACTCTGTCTCTTTCTGTTGGTGTGGCTTGTGCTAATTGATAAATGTTCTGTGCCAGTCATACTCTTGGAGTGGTTCGCAGCAGCGCTTGGCTAGCAGGGACTATTGGGAGCCCTGCCATGTAAGTATGCTTAAATTGCTACCAACCATACCACACAATATACACACAAATAGATTGTAACGTACAGCATTAGAAAATGTAGATGTAGATTTTGAGTAGAAAGTAGCTTATAGAAAACTGTTTGTACTGTTTTAGAAAATCTTTTTAGTTCATTATTTAATGATTTGTTCTAAATACTGAATAGCTAAATTTAGTATTTAAAATAAACCTAATCTTTGTTACATGTTGAATACAGCATTGCTGTATAAGGAAGCTGTTATGGCAAACAAGTTAGAATTGCTAATTTTGACTTTTCTTTACATTTCATGACTAATATGGTCAAAATAGACTGTTTTCTCAATAGTTTTCATAATGGAAATTAGTTTTCAATATTATTCTCACCACATTTTTGTAAATATAGTTTTATTTATTAGAATATCCATCATTTAGGAGGTTTCGCAATGGGCCCATTTTGAGGTCTAAGTGTTTGTAGCTATCCTACCCTCCAGCCAACTATCCAGAACTGTCTAGATATCCATCATTTTAAAAATTAAAAACAGTCAATTTTTAAAATAAATAAAACAATAGGGACGACGAAATACAAATTTCATAAGCTAGGTCGAACTGATAATATAACTTGTCTTAAAAGATAATAAGAGGCATTGAAAATTTAACAAATATAATTAAATTTTAGATAAGTTATTTTTTTTATAAACATCAAGTGCTTTAATTGTGGTGGAGTTTCATTTCATTTTGTATTTGCTTTCAAATTCTGTTAAAGCTTTCTTTCTTGCACAAAGCACTACTCTCTATGCTACTGCTACTGCTTTACTATACCTTATATTTTAGGCTTGTATGTAATATAAATTCACCACCCAAACTTAATGAACAAATCATTCATTCATTAATATAATGTTTTATATATATATATATATATATATATATATATATATATATATATATATATATATATATATATAATATATATGTCTAATCCTAATTGCAAAATAATCAGGTTTTGAATAATAATCAACACAAATGTAAGTTCATAACTTTTCACTCCCGAATTTATAATAATAATACATATAATGATGGATTTCGCCTCTACTAAGGTATTGATCTTGGAATTTTAGTAATAGTTAGTCAAGAACGAACTTAAATTTGAAAACCTGGTGGTGATAATTCACTAGAATTGTTGTTAACATTTTGTATCAACTATATTTTGCAACTGGAATAGATAAAAACAATTAAAACATATAATTGTGATTTCTTTCTCTATACTGTTAAAATCTAATTCCATATCTCCACAGGATATAAATGAAATCACATCCCTCTGCGCCAGTTTGGTGTGGCAAGAACGTAAAGACGGCCTAGTCTCTCTACGTTACTACTTAAACAACGGATCCCTGCTGAGCCCCAGCGAGTTGAAACGCATCACGGAAATCTGCACCAAAATGTTCATGGACTCGCACACCAAAGGCCTAAGTGTGTTTCTGGACAGCGTCAATGAGCTGATCAACCGACACAAACACGATCTACACGACTGGTTGTACGTCCTCCTCCAACGCATTTTCTACAAACTAGGAACGGACCTACTAATGTCCGCCCAAAACAAACTGCACAACACCTTGGAGAACGTAAAACGTAGCTTTCCCATCCAACTCCAACTGACATACGTTTATAAATTTTTGGTGGACGTGGCACAAACACCCAACTCAAAAGTTAAAGTAGCAGTTTTAACATATTTAACATCGCTCTGCCATGTAATTGACCCCGGCCAGACTGTATCACGACCGCCCGCCAATCAAGCCCTACTGAAAATCCTTAGTTATGCGCAAGACACGAAATCTTCAGAGATCCGAAACACAGCTAAGACATGCATAGTCGCTTTATGGAATTGCAACACGCCTCAGGTCACGATGATGCTATCCGAACTACCTCAAGAGCAACAGGACATCGCGAGGAGCATAGTGCAAAACCATATGCGTAAAAACTCGGCCGGTAGCGATGGCAGTAGTCCGATTGTCGGTGGCAGCCCCAAACCGCTTTCGCCTCACAACAATAATTTAAATCGCGAGGAGATTTATAGGAGCCTGAAGCGGACAACGGCTGAAATTCAGAATTACAGTTATGAGACGTTGGGATCGAAATTGGATCGCGATCGGGATACGACGTCGCAGGACTCGGGCATTTCACAAATGTCCATCGGGAATGATATGAAGAATGACATTATTGCGATTGAGGAACGCATGGAGGAGTTGAAAATACGGCCGGCTTATGCGAAATTGGCTGATGTTAATGGGGTTGGCGATAATGATTCGAATGGTTATAGTCATGGCGGTAGGTATATAAATAGTGACACAAAAGTTGGAAAAAAAAAATTGTTTGCAATATACCGGGTGAGTTTTTTAACTTGACATTTTCAAATATTTCGACAAAATACGCACTATGTCAGTAATCAATATTTAATTATTTCAAGTGCGAATTACAAACATTTTTTTTCGTATTTTTCGAGATTTTTGAAAATTTCAGGTAAAAAAAACTCACCTAGTATAAAATATTGTCAAAACTACAAAAATCTAATTTTTTCTTAACTTTTGTCACTTTTTGAACGACATGTAAAATATTTAAAATATATTGTATTTTATATATTTCAGTTGATTTACGAGAAGAAGAAATTGTCAATAAAATTTTGGAGTATTTTGTGGTGGATAACCCAAATCCGTTACCATATCCGGACAAATGTAAATTACTGGAGCAGCTAATTGTTATAGTTAAACAGGGAAATGTTGATCCCATAATTATCAATTTTAAGTAAGTCATATTTTTTTAAATCAACTTAACATCTGATATGATAACATTAATTTTAGCAAAAATTGAAAAACATAATTAACTTTATACATAATTTCACATCAATTTTGACTATTTTAGAAACGTTTTGTGACAAATGTTTATCAATAACAATTAATATTTTCAGAAAACTGTTACGAATATTTATAGATACTTTAGGCGAAAAAAATCCGAAATCTCAAGTGATAATTTTACAAATCCTAGCGGAGATTTTCAAAAATAAACAACTGCAACCCTGCTGGGAGAACTTTATCGAGCTTTTAATCCTGAGGGTGCTCGACGCGTATTGCGACGAACAACGGGAGGTAAGTTACGCCCAACAAAATTTCTATAACATGTTTATGAAATTACGATTTTATATTTTTGTAAGGTTTTTAAAACGGCTGATGTCACTGCGAGCGCAATGGACGTATTTCCCTTCAAAATCGTCGTCAGCACACTGACGCCGCTGATACAAACGAGTCCGTATCCGAAGATGGATGGGGCTATTAAAATGTTGACGAAACTGATTGCCATGCACCACCAGGGGGTGACTGATGACCATCTCGAATCAATTATGCCTGGATTAATTAAAGTAAGTAACATTTTTTAACAAAATAAATTATCTAAAATTTATGTTAAAAAAAATTATCAGACCTGAACTTTTTGATTATTTTGTAGTAATTGGACTTAATTTACGAATTGCTGTAAAACAAAAAAAGTTATAAGATAATTTCATGCAATTTTAAAATTTCAATTGTCTGAAACTTTATTTGGCATATGCATTACAGAAATAATAAATTCAACATAATATCTAATGTGGGCACACCACATAACTTTCCAAATTACATTGATATTGTTCACTTTTATTTTTTATTATTGACAAATTTTTCAAAAAAGCTCACAATATTTCACATATTTTGCAACGTTTTCCCACATTTTCACATGTATGCACAATGTCTAATCATCATAAAACGTCATTTAATATGGCTCATTATTTTTGATTACACGAATTTTGATTCTGAGGGGCTTGTATTTATATTAGCCCTTCAAAATCAAAATTGTCAAAAGGTATTTAATTGTAATTTTGAAATAACAGGCAAATGATCATGAAGAATCATCTGCGCGCAAAAGTGCCGTCTTCTGCATGGTGGCACTGCATAAAGCAGTGGGGGAGGAGCGGCTGGCGCCCCATATCGCCCCCCTAGTCGGCTCTAAACTGAAACTCCTTAGGTTGTACATCGAGAAGGAACAACACAAGTCGGTGCCGCGCGCCTCCCGGCACCTAACGCCCAGCTAGTCAACCATTTCGACATAAAGATTATTTATGTTAATAACTCTCCCCATAACCACCCCCCTTAAAGTGAGGTAATTACTTTATCTGTATGAATTGTTGAATTTTAATTTGTGAAAGTTTATAATTCGTAAAAGAGTGTGTATGTATGTACCCCCCAAACTCGATATATATATTATTTTACAGTCTCAAACCACCGGTTGCAGTTTTAAAACGACTAAAAAATATTAGCCCTAACAAATGAATTGGATTGAAGACAAAATAGCTATTTTGTATGCCAAATAATCTGTATTATTAATTGTGCTATATACTTTACAACAGTTTTTTTTCCTTCTACTTATGTTTTTTCATTAGATACTTGTATATATTGTAGTTAATTATTAAGCTAATTATTACACACATTTTAAGATCTTTGCTTAATTATATACGTTGTTAATATTGCGCTAATAATTTATAATTTACCATACAATATGTAACTATTATTTCTTTATGTAATTATTATTATTACATTTTAATAAAAAGAATAAATTAAAACATGTTATGGAATATATTATCAATCAATATTTCAACTATTAACTTGTAATTACATTTACATTTTTTTTTATGAAAACCCCCTTTCTCAGCTCCTTTTTACTTAATATATTTCATACATATTTATAATTTATCTTAAATTCCGACATTAGGACAATAGGATTTGAGGTATGGTATAATAATAATAATTATAAATATTAAGAATCGTATATTAAAATTGAAAACAAAACTTACATAACATAATTAAAAGCATAACATCATCATTTTGGTTTAATAAATCTTTTTTCAAGCGCTTTCCGACATTTGGAAAATTTCTGTTCTATTTCACGAACCTGCAATTAAAATAATGTGTAACTATTGATAACCCAACTACAACATATATAATATTTCTGTTTTCATATAATACTAACTTCTTATAGGTCATCCAAAATCGTAGTTTAAAGAAAATCTGTTTTGTGGGAAAAGTATACATGTCACAACAATTACATGTACAGGAGAGTTGTAGAGGATGTCACCCTCAACAACAACTTTCATTATAATATTATATGGACCAGGATTAACTCAAAATGTATTGATTTTACTTTAATATTGTTTCCACATAGTTATTTTTATTTTATATACTTTTACCTTTGTATCACTCTTATTAGTTATACAATCCATTTTGTCTTTGCACTCTTGAATTTTGCTCATATGTGCCTTAGTCAACTTTTGAATGCCCTCAATTGCTTGTTGGTTCCACTCACGTACTAAAGCCTTAAAAACAAGTGTATTAGTAAAAACATGTTTGTACCATGTAATTAATTTTGTCTTTACTTGTGCTTCATTCTGCAGATCAGCTTGCAATTTAACATCACCATCTTCTCGTATCTTAAGCTTTTTCTGTAGCTCCACACACTCGGCACTTGTTATCTTCAATGAATTCATCAGTTCCTGATTGCGCGTCTCCAACACAGTAAACTTTCCTTTCCAATCCTCCAACACGCTCACAATTGCTTGCCTGTCTTGCTGCTGCATTGTCTTCACCCCCTCCAATTGTGTATTTAAAACATTTATTGTGTTTTCAGTCTGTTGCACCTGCGCCAGCAATCGATTACACTCGGCACAATCAGCAATTTCATGCTCGGGTTTGTTTTTAAAAACATCCAATTCCACCGTTTTAGACTGCAACAACTGATTCAGTTGTTCAACTTGCACCCCATAAGCAACACATTTACTGCATTCCTTTTCTTTTTGGGCGTCCTCCAATTTCGCGTCATACTCTTTTTGAATCTGTAGCCGCATTTCGATCTCCTTTTCAATCATCTCTGTCTCAAACTTTGCTTGAAGAAGCTCTATGTTTACTACAAGTACAGTTGGGATGAACATAGTTTTTATTAATATAAAATAATTATTTTACATACCTTCATTTACCTCATCTGTGTTGCTCCCAACTGAAACCTTCACTGGTTTAGTCTGTTTCTCCAAAATAATCTGCTGGAATTGTGCAGCTTTCTCCTGTAGATCCTCAATTATTTTTTCACGTTCTTCTTCTAGGGATATCTTAGTTTTTAAAATCACCATTTCTTCCTCATTCTCGGAGAGTTGTGTGCTTAAAAACGCTACTTCTTCCTGTGCATCCAATAGGGCTTGTTGCATTTTTTCTAATTCCTCTAAAAAATAGTAGATTTATTGCATGGACCATAATAATTCTTCTTTAAAAGAGTTGAACCAGAAAAAAACTGTAATTTTACGATATTTTCATACAGATTTTTCAGGAATACAGAAAATACACACCTTTCTGTAATTCATTCTCCTCACAAAAACTCGTCATAATTTGTGACACTTGAACAGAATGCTCACGCGTATTTTTGCTTTCATAATCCTGCAAAATAAACTGCAATGAATCAATTCGTTTCTGCAAAATTTCCTTTTCAGTCTGCACATTGCTGTTTTTCTTGAGATCTTCTTTTAAATACAGTATTTCCTCATGTTGGGTTTTCAAGTTGCCCTTCAGTATTTCATTGCTTTGTGAAAGCAGTTTATTTTCGTTCTGCAAATACCTTTTTTGATTTAATTCATACTTATTATTACTGCATCATATTTAATGTATTTAACCTATTACTAATGGTCAAACTGTATATTTAGAATAATCATCTTTGCTTTACCTTATGCCTTTCAATTTGATTTTCAGAAATTATATGATTTTTACTCATTTCAGCATAATCCTTTTGCAACTTTTCAAACTCCAACAAGTGTTTGTTGTGCTGCTCATGTGATTTTTCTAATTCCTTCTGCAACACTTTTATGATTTCAGTTTTATCTGTTAGGCCTGTTTGCAGAGCAGCAGATGCTTCAAAACCTGAAAAATTAAATAAGAAATATATATATACAGAATTTTAGGATGAAAAAACTTACTTGCTGCAGCTCGTTTCAGTTTTTGATTATCTTTAGATATGTTGTCCACCAACTGCATCAGTTCTCGACATTGAGCTTGTGAATCCTCAAGGCTTTCAGTTAACTTATTGATTATATCACTTTTTTCCAGCATCAACTCATCTTTATCTTTTGTTTTCATTTTTATCTGTGCTTCCAAGTCTTTATTTTCATTTTCCTAAAATCAAAACAAAACAAATATCATAGGAAATTGGTATGAATATATCACTACTTTGAAATAAGACCAGCATAACTCAATAATGTAGTAAATTGAAATAAAATTTTGATGTGGAAAACTTTCATAAAAGTAATTTGTGTATTCAGTCGCTGACTTATCAACATCTAAACTTATTTAAAGCACATACTTTTATATTTCAATCAGATCAGTAGTAATCAAATAAATTTGTTTCATATTTTCTGGTGTTATAAATACTTGAAAATACATACTTGTCTTTCCTGTTTCATTAAAGCATTCTCCAAACTGTGTTGCAATTTATTAATTTCTGCTCTGAGGTTTTCTTGAATTTGTCTCTCTGATATTGTATTTGTGCCCATTCCATTTTGCATAATAGTGAGCTGTTCATGTAATTCCATATTAGTACGCTTCAAATATTCTCGTTCCTCACTTAATGTTCTCACAGACTGTTCAATATCCACAATTGCTGTTTTAAAACTGTGTGATTCTTCCTGTAGTTTAGTAATTTCACTACTTTTTTCAACTAAAATCAAACATAGCTGCTTAACTCTTTCAGCCCTCGATTTTTAAATTTGAAAATATTTGTCTCTGTTAATTATTATTATGCGTCCATAAGCATAGACATCAAAAATACTAAAATATCTAAAATTGCACATAGATTTTCTTTAAAATACCTTGTTGGAATGAAATCTAGTGATTAAAAGAAAACATAGGGATTGGCACAGTAAGAAGGGCTAAAAGGTTTAAGACTAGATTAATGTGCCTATAGTATTTGTATTATATTTCTCTCATAAATATTATGTCCACATATTGTCTTGAGATAGATCAACAGATAGAGACACATTCAACAGGTGTCAGAAATATAAGTAATAATTGCGTTTTTGCTTAAACATAAAGCATTTCCTTATGGAAAGCAACATATTCAATTACTTCAAACCATTTTTCCTACCTAACAGTCCCTGCGCCTGTTTCAGTGACATCTCTAGACCATTCTTTTCAGCCTCTGCAAGCATCAACCTTCTCCCCATTGTATTCTTCTGTGTGGTCAGTTCAGCTTTTACAGTCTCCAATTCTTCTGCAAGTGATTTAATTTCACGTACCCGTACCTCATACAATACTTTCAACTGATCTTCCATAGCAGCATCTTTGTAACGCTGTTCATCCATAGTTGGAACAGCCTCTTTATATGCCGGTGGCTCATACACATAGTCATTCACTGACACATTTGTGGAGGAGTTGATAGTGCTCTGATCATCGAAATTAAACTCATCCATTGCTTTAGTTAACAAGCTTTGTATCTTAAAATAATGTATATTTTAAAATTATTACATACTTACATACATTACTTACTTCTTCCTGTCGCCTTCGCTGATCCTCCAAGTCTTCCTCCTCTTCCTGATTGTGCAAGGCATTTTCAACATTGATGCTGGCACCTTGAAACAAACTAATGCCTGGATTACTATCCATAACAAATTCTAACGCAGTTAAAAGTAATAAATTAACGACAACTTTTCCATAAATGTATCTATTTATAGGTTAACTTATAAACAAAAGTATTTGAATTTAATTCAAAAAAACTACAGTAGCCAACGTTAGCAAAACATATTAGCAGCGCCAAAATACTTGAACCACGAGATTCATTAAACTACTATTGGATGACGCTAGTTTACATACAAATTTATACATATATATATATATATATATATATATATATATATATATATATATATATATATATATATAAATATAAGATGCATATAATCGTATAACTTCACATTATTTCATTAGTTCGAAACGAAAGTGGTAGTTCATAACAATTTATCATTTGAAGAACTACTGCATCATGTGAAGATATACAATCGCATGGATCTGATGTGAATATATACTTCGAATTGTATCCGCCCACAAAATTATTTGAACTACTACATATAAAGTTTTCGAACTACTACAGTCAAGATATTCCAACTGCACTAATCAAAACTGCGGAATTCTTAAATACATTGTGAGTGTTTTATTGCAATGTACCGTGTGGCTGTTTGAGATTTACCAAATTAATAAGTTGTTAATGTTATTTAAACACTTCAAAATTCTGAAGTATTACGACACGTCCTACGTCCTACCATCATCTTTGTAGCATCAAATATAAAAAAGTTATGCCCGAAAAACCTGTAATTGACACCAAAATCACGTCTTTTTATCAGTTTTTTGTATTTTCCGGGAAAACGATAAGAGATAGTGAAAAACTTCCAATGGGCCGTTTATCGGGCTTGAAATTCTCTACAACTTTGCAATTTGAATCATCTTTCTAGCATTAAATATAAAAAAGTTATGCCCGAAAAACCTGTAATTGACACCAAAATCACGTCTTTTGATCAGTTTTTTGTATTTTCCGGGAAAACGATAAAAGATAGTGAAAAACTTCCAATGGGCCGTTTGTCGGGCTTGAAATTCTCTACAACTTTGCAATTTGAATCATCTTTGTAGCATCAAATATAAAAAAGTTATGCCCGAAAAACCTGTAATTGACACTAAAATCACGTCTTTTGGTCAGTTTTTTGTATTTTCCGGGAAAACGATAAGAGATAGGGAAAAACTTCCAATGGGCCGTTTGTCGGGCGTGAAATTCTCTACAACTTTGCAATTTGAATCATCTTTGTAGCATCAAATATAAAAAAGTTATGCCCGAAAAACCTGTAATTGACACCAAAATCACATCTTTTTATCAGTTTTTTGTATTTTCCGGGAAAACGATAAGAGATAGTGAAAAACTTCCAATGGGCCGTTTGTCGGGCTTGAAATTCTCTACAACTTTGCAATTTGAATCATCTTTCTAGCATTAAATATAAAAAAGTTATGCCCGAAAAACCTGTAATTGACACCAAAATCACGTCTTTTTATCAGTTTTTTGTATTTTCCGGGAAAACGATAAGAGATAGTGAAAAACTTCCAATGGGCCGTTTGTCGGGCTTGAAATTCTCTACAACTTTGCAATTTGAATCATCTTTGTAGCATCAAATATAAAAAAGTTATGCCCCAAAAACCTGTAATTGACACTAAAATCACGTCTTGTGGTCAGTTTTTTGTATTTTCCGGGAAAACGATAAGAGATAGGGAAAAACTTCCAATGGGCCGTTTGTCGGGCGTGAAATTCTCTACAACTTTGCAATTTGAATCATCTTTGTAGCATCAAACATAAAAAAGTTATGCCCGAAAAACCTGTAATTGACACCAAAATCACGTCTTTTTATCAGTTTTTTGTATTTTCCGGGAAAACGATAAGAGATACTGAAAAACTTCCAATGGGCCGTTTGTCGGGCTTGAAATTCTCTACAACTTTGCAATTTGAATCATCTTTGTAGAATCAAATATAAAAAAGTTATGCCCGAAAAACCTGTAATTGACACCAAAATCACATCTATTTATCAGTTTTTTGTATTTTCCGGGAAAACGATAAGAGATAGTGAAAAACTTCCAATGGGCCGTTTGTCGGGCTTGAAATTCTCTACAGCTTTGCAATTTGAATCATCTTTGTAGCATCAAATATAAAAAAGTTATGCCCGAAAAACCTGTAATTGACACTAAAATCACGTCTTTTGGTCAGTTTTTTGTATTTTCCGGGAAAACGATAAGAGATAGGGAAAAACTTCCAATGGGCGGTTTGTCGGGCGTGAAATTCTCTACAACTTTGCAATTTGAATCATCTTTGTAGCATCAAATATAATAAAGTTATGCCCGAAAAACCTGTAATTGACACCAAAATCACGTCTTTTTATCAGTTTTTTGTATTTTCCGGGAAAACGATAAGAGATAGTGAAAAACTTCCAACGGGCCGTTTGTCGGGCTTGAAATTCTCTACAACTTTGCAATTTGAATCATCTTTGTAGCATCAAATATAAAAAAGTTATGCCCGAAAAACCTGTAATTGACACCAAAATCACGTCTTTTTATCAGTTTTTTGTATTTTCCGGGAAAACGATAAGAGATACTGAAAAACTTCCAATGGGCCGTTTGTCGGGCGTGAAATTCTCTACAACTTTGCAATTTGAATCATCTTTGTAGCTTCAAATATAAAAAAGTTATGCCCAAAAAACCTGTAATTGACACCAAAATCACGTCTTTTGATCAGTTTTTTGTATTTTCCGGGAAAACGATAAGAGATAGTGAAAAACTTCCAATGGGCCGTTTGTCGGGCTTGAAATTCTCTACAACTTTGCAATTTGAATCATCTTTGTAGCATCAAATATAAAAAAGTTATGCCCGAAAAACCTGTAATTGACACCAAAATCACGTCTTTTTATCAGTTTTTTGTATTTTCCGGGAAAACGATAAGAGATAGTGAAAAACTTCCAATGGGCCGTTTGTCGGGCTTGAAATTCTCTACAGCTTTGCAATTTGAATCATCTTTCTAGCATTAAATATAAAAAAGTTATGCCCGAAAAACCTGTAATTGACACCAAAATCACGTCTTTTTATAAGTTTTTTGTATTTTCCGCGAAAACGATAAGAGATAGTGAAAAACTTCCAATGGGCCGTTTGTCGGGCTTGAAATTCTCTACAGCTTTGCAATTTGAATCATCTTTCTAGCATTAAATATAAAAAAGTTATGCCCGAAAAACCTGTAATTGACACCAAAATCACGTCTTTTTATAAGTTTTTTGTATTTTCCGGGAAAACGATAAGAGATAGTGAAAAACTTCCAATGGGCCGTTTGTCGGGCTTGAAATTCTCTACAACTTTGCAATTTGAATCATCTTTGTAGCATCAAATATAAAAAAGTTATGCCCGAAAAACCTGTAATTGACACCAAAATCACGTCTTTTTATCAGTTTTTTGTATTTTCCGGGAAAACGATAAGAGATACTGAAAAACTTCCAATGGGCCGTTTGTCGGGCGTGAAATTCTCTACAACTTTGCAATTTGAATCATCTTTGTAGCATCAAATATAATAAAGTTATGCCCGAAAAACCTGTAATTGACACCAAAATCACGTCTTTTTATCAGTTTTTTGTATTTTCCGGGAAAACGATAAGAGATACTGAAAAACTTCCAATGGGCCGTTTGTCGGGCGTGAAATTCTCTACAACTTTGCAATTTGAATCATCTTTGTAGCATCAAATATAAAAAAGTTATGCCCGAAAAACCTGTAATTGACACCAAAATCACGTCTTTTTATCAGTTTTTTGTATTTTCCGGGAAAACGATAAGAGATAGTGAAAAACTTCCAATGGGCCGTTTGTCGGGCTTGAAATTCTCTACAACTTTGCAATTTGAATCATCTTTGTAGCATCAAATATAAAAAAGTTATGCCCGAAAAACCTGTAATTGACACCAAAATCACGTCTTTTTATCAGTTTTTTGTATTTTCCGGGAAAACGATAAGAGATAGTGAAAAACTTCCAATGGGCCGTTTGTCGGGCTTGAAATTCTCTACAACTTTGCAATTTGAATCATCTTTGTAGCATCAAATATAAAAAAGTTATGCCCGAAAAACCTGTAATTGACACCAAAATCACGTCTTTTTATCAGTTTTTTGTATTTTCCGGGAAAACGATAAAAGATAGGGAAAAACTTCCAATGGGCCGTTTGTCGGGCGTGAAATTCTCTACAACTTTGCAATTTGAATCATCTTTGTAGCATCAAATATAAAAAAGTTATGCCCGAAAAACCTGTAATTGACACTAAAATCACGTCTGTTGGTCAGTTTTTTGTATTTTCCGGGAAAACGATAAGAGATAGGGAAAAACTTCCAATGGGCCGTTTGTCGGGCGTGAAATTCTCTACAACTTTGCAATTTGAATCATCTTTGTAGCATCAAATATAAAACAGTTATGCCCGAAAAACCTGTAATTGACACCAAAATCACGTCTTTTTATCAGTTTTTTGTATTTTCCGGGAAAACGATAAGAGATAGTGAAAAACTTCCAATGGGCCGTTTGTCGGGCTTGAAATTCTCTACAACTTTGCAATTTGAATCATCTTTGTAGCATCAAATATAAAAAAGTTATGCCCGAAAAACCTGTAATTGACACCAAAATCACGTCTTTTTATCAGTTTTTTGTATTTTCCGGGAAAACGATAAGAGATAGTGAAAAACTTCCAATGGGCCGTTTGTCGGGCGTGAAATTCTCTACAACTTTGCAATTTGAATCATCTTTGTAGCATCAAATATAAAAAAGTTATGCCCGAAAAACCTGTAATTGACACCAAAATCACATCTTTTTATCAGTTTTTTGTATTTTCCGGGAAAACGATAAGAGATAGTGAAAAACTTCCAATGGGCCGTTTGTCGGGCTTGAAATTCTCTACAACTTTGCAATTTGAATCATCTTTCTAGCATTAAATATAAAAAAGTTATGCCCGAAAAACCTGTAATTGACACCAAAATCACGTCTTTTTATCAGTTTTTTGTATTTTCCGGGAAAACGATAAGAGATAGTGAAAAACTTCCAATGGGCCGTTTGTCGGGCTTGAAATTCTCTACAACTTTGCAATTTGAATCATCTTTGTAGCATCAAATATAAAAAAGTTATGCCCCAAAAACCTGTAATTGACACTAAAATCACGTCTTGTGGTCAGTTTTTTGTATTTTCCGGGAAAACGATAAGAGATAGGGAAAAACTTCCAATGGGCCGTTTGTCGGGCGTGAAATTCTCTACAACTTTGCAATTTGAATCATCTTTGTAGCATCAAACATAAAAAAGTTATGCCCGAAAAACCTGTAATTGACACCAAAATCACGTCTTTTTATCAGTTTTTTGTATTTTCCGGGAAAACGATAAGAGATACTGAAAAACTTCCAATGGGCCGTTTGTCGGGCTTGAAATTCTCTACAACTTTGCAATTTGAATCATCTTTGTAGAATCAAATATAAAAAAGTTATGCCCGAAAAACCTGTAATTGACACCAAAATTACATCTATTTATCAGTTTTTTGTATTTTCCGGGAAAACGATAAGAGATAGTGAAAAACTTCCAATGGGCCGTTTGTCGGGCTTGAAATTCTCTACAGCTTTGCAATTTGAATCATCTTTGTAGCATCAAATATAAAAAAGTTATGCCCGAAAAACCTGTAATTGACACTAAAATCACGTCTTTTGGTCAGTTTTTTGTATTTTCCGGGAAAACGATAAGAGATAGGGAAAAACTTCCAATGGGCGGTTTGTCGGGCGTGAAATTCTCTACAACTTTGCAATTTGAATCATCTTTGTAGCATCAAATATAATAAAGTTATGCCCGAAAAACCTGTAATTGACACCAAAATCACGTCTTTTTATCAGTTTTTTGTATTTTCCGGGAAAACGATAAGAGATAGTGAAAAACTTCCAACGGGCCGTTTGTCGGGCTTGAAATTCTCTACAACTTTGCAATTTGAATCATCTTTGTAGCATCAAATATAAAAAAGTTATGCCCGAAAAACCTGTAATTGACACCAAAATCACGTCTTTTTATCAGTTTTTTGTATTTTCCGGGAAAACGATAAGAGATACTGAAAAACTTCCAATGGGCCGTTTGTCGGGCGTGAAATTCTCTACAACTTTGCAATTTGAATCATCTTTGTAGCTTCAAATATAAAAAAGTTATGCCCAAAAAACCTGTAATTGACACCAAAATCACGTCTTTTGATCAGTTTTTTGTATTTTCCGGGAAAACGATAAGAGATAGTGAAAAACTTCCAATGGGCCGTTTGTCGGGCTTGAAATTCTCTACAACTTTGCAATTTGAATCATCTTTGTAGCATCAAATATAAAAAAGTTATGCCCGAAAAACCTGTAATTGACACCAAAATCACGTCTTTTTATCAGTTTTTTGTATTTTCCGGGAAAACGATAAGAGATAGTGAAAAACTTCCAATGGGCCGTTTGTCGGGCTTGAAATTCTCTACAGCTTTGCAATTTGAATCATCTTTCTAGCATTAAATATAAAAAAGTTATGCCCGAAAAACCTGTAATTGACACCAAAATCACGTCTTTTTATAAGTTTTTTGTATTTTCCGGGAAAACGATAAGAGATAGTGAAAAACTTCCAATGGGCCGTTTGTCGGGCTTGAAATTCTCTACAGCTTTGCAATTTGAATCATCTTTCTAGCATTAAATATAAAAAAGTTATGCCCGAAAAACCTGTAATTGACACCAAAATCACGTCTTTTTATCAGTTTTTTGTATTTTCCGGGAAAACGATAAGAGATAGTGAAAAACTTCCAATGGGCCGTTTGTCGGGCTTGAAATTCTCTACAACTTTGCAATTTGAATCATCTTTGTAGCATCAAATATAAAAAAGTTATGCCCGAAAAACCTGTAATTGACACCAAAATCACGTCTTTTTATCAGTTTTTTGTATTTTCCGGGAAAACGATAAGAGATAGTGAAAAACTTCCAATGGGCCGTATGTCGGGCTTGAAATTCTCTACAACTTTTCAATTTGAATCATCTTTGTAGCATCAAATATAAAAATGTTATGCCCGAAAAACCTGTAATTGACACCAAAATCACGTCTTTTTATCAGTTTTTTGTATTTTCCGGGAAAACGATAAGAGATAGTGAAAAACTTCCAATGGGCCGTTTGTCGGGCTTGAAATTCTCTACAACTTTGCAATTTGAATCATCTTTGTAGCATCAAATATAAAAAAGTTATGCCCGAAAAACCTGTAATTGACACCAAAATCACGTCTTTTTATCAGTTTTTTGTATTTTCCGGGAAAACGATAAGAGATAGTGAAAAACTTCCAATGGGCCGTTTATCGGGCTTGAAATTCTCTACAACTTTGCAATTTGTATCATCCTTCTAGCATTAAATATAAAAAAGTTATGCCCGAAAAACCTGTAATTGACACCAAAATCACGTCTTTTTATCAGTTTTTTGTATTTTCCGGGAAAACGATAAGAGATAGTGAAAAACTTCCAATGGGCCGTTTGTCGGGCTTGAAATTCTCTACAACTTTGCAATTTGAATCATCTTTGTAGCATCAAATATAAAAAAGTTATGCCCGAAAAACCTGTAATTGACACCAAAATCACGTCTTTTTATCAGTTTTTTGTATTTTCCGGGAAAACGATAAAAGATAGGGAAAAACTTCCAATGGGCCGTTTGTCGGGCGTGAAATTCTCTACAACTTTGCAATTTGAATCATCTTTGTAGCATCAAATATAAAAAAGTTATGCCCGAAAAACCTGTAATTGACACTAAAATCACGTCTTTTGGTCAGTTTTTTGTATTTTCCGGGAAAACGATAAGAGATAGGGAAAAACTTCCAATGGGCCGTTTGTCGGGCGTGAAATTCTCTACAACTTTGCAATTTGAATCATCTTTGTAGCATCAAATATAAAAAAGTTATGCCCGAAAAACCTGTAATTGACACCAAAATCACGTCTTTTTATCAGTTTTTTGTATTTTCCGGGAAAACGATAAGAGATACTGAAAAACTTCCAATGGGCCGTTTGTCGGGCTTGAAATTCTCTACAACTTTTCAATTTGAATCATCTTTGTAGCATCAAATATAAAAAAGTTATGCCCGAAAAACCTGTAATTGACACCAAAATCACGTCTTTTTATCAGTTTTTTGTATTTTCCGGGAAAACGATAAGAGATAGTGAAAAACTTCCAATGGGCCGTTTGTCGGGCTTGAAATTCTCTACAACTTTGCAATTTGAATCATCCTTCTAGCATTAAATATAAAAAAGTTATGCCCGAAAAACCTGTAATTGACACCAAAATCACGTCTTTTTATCAGTTTTTTGTATTTTCCGGGAAAACGATAAGAGATAGTGAAAAACTTCCAATGGGCCGTTTGTCGGGCTTGAAATTCTCTACAACTTTGCAATTTAAATCATCCTTCTAGCATTAAATATAAAAAAGTTATGCCCGAAAAACCTGTAATTGACATCAAAATCACGTCTTTTTATAAGTTTTTTCTATTTTCCGGGAAAACGATAAGAGATAGTGAAAAACTTCCAATGGGCCGTTTGTCGGGCTTGAAATTCTCTACAGCTTTGCAATTTGAATCATCTTTGTAGCATCAAATATAAAAAAGTTATGCCCGAAAAACCTGTAATTGACACTAAAATCACGTCTTTTGGTCAGTTTTTTGTATTTTCCGGGAAAACGATAAGAGATAGGGAAAAACTTCCAATGGGCGGTTTGTCGGGCGTGAAATTCTCTACAACTTTGCAATTTGAATCATCTTTGTAGCATCAAATATAAAAAAGTTATGCCCGAAAAACCTGTAATTGACACCAAAATCACGTCTTTTTATCATTTTTTTGTATTTTCCGGGAAAACGATAAGAGATAGTGAAAAACTTCCAACGGGCCGTTTGTCGGGCTTGAAATTCTCTACAACTTTGCAATTTGAATCATCTTTGTAGCATCAAATATAAAAAAGTTATGCCCGAAAAACCTGTAATTGACACCAAAATCACGTCTTTTTATCAGTATTTTGTATTTTCCGGGAAAACGATAAGAGATAGTGAAAAACTTCCAATGGGCCGTTTGTCGGGCTTGAAATTCTCTACAACTTTGCAATTTGAATCATCTTTGTAGCATCAAATATAAAAAAGTTATGCCCGAAAAACCTGTAATTGACACCAAAATCACGTCTTTTTATCAGTTTTTTGTATTTTCCGGGAAAACGATAAGAGATAGTGAAAAACTTCCAATGGGCCGTTTGTCGGGCTTGAAATTCTCTACAACTTTGCAATTTAAATCATCCTTCTAGCATTAAATATAAAAAAGTTATGCCCGAAAAACCTGTAATTGACATCAAAATCACGTCTTTTTATAAGTTTTTTGTATTTTCCGGGAAAACGATAAGAGATAGTGAAAAACTTCCAATGGGCCGTTTGTCGGGCTTGAAATTCTCTACAACTTTGCAATTTAAATCATCCTTCTAGCATTAAATATAAAAAAGTTATGCCCGAAAAACCTGTAATTGACATCAAAATCACGTCTTTTTATAAGTTTTTTGTATTTTCCGGGAAAACGATAAGAGATAGTGAAAAACTTCCAATGGGCCGTTTGTCGGGCTTGAAATTCTCTACAACTTTGCAATTTAAATCATCCTTCTAGCATTAAATATAAAAAAGTTATGCCCGAAAAACCTGTAATTGACATCAAAATCACGTCTTTTTATAAGTTTTTTGTATTTTCCGGGAAAACGATAAGAGATAGTGAAAAACTTCCAATGGGCCGTTTGTCGGGCTTGAAATTCTCTACAGCTTTGCAATTTGAATCATCTTTGTAGCTTCAAATATAAAAAAGTTATGCCCAAAAAACCTGTAATTGACACCAAAATCACGTCTTTTGATCAGTTTTTTGTATTTTCCGGGAAAACGATAAGAGATAGTGAAAAACATCCAATGGGCCGTTTGTCGGGCTTGAAATTCTCTACAACTTTGCAATTTGAATCATCTTTGTAGCATCAAATATAAAAAAGTTATGACCGAAAAACCTGTAATTGACACTAAAATCACGTCTTTTGGTCAGTTTTTTGTATTTTCCGCGAAAACGATAAGAGATAGTGAAAAACATCCAATGGGCCGTTTGTCGGGCTTGAAATTCTCTACAACTTTGCAATTTGAATCATCTTTGTAGCATCAAATATAAAAAAGTTATGCCCGAAAAACCTGTAATTGACACCAAAATCACGTCTTTTTATCAGTTTTTTGTATTTTCCGGGAAAACGATAAGAGATAGTGAAAAACTTCCAATGGGCCGTTTGTCGGGCTTGAAATTCTCTACAACTTTGCAATTTAAATCATCCTTCTAGCATTAAATATAAAAAAGTTATGCCCGAAAAACCTGTAATTGACATCAAAATCACGTCTTTTTATAAGTTTTTTGTATTTTCCGGGAAAACGATAAGAGATAGTGAAAAACTTCCAATGGGCCGTTTGTCGGGCTTGAAATTCTCTACAGCTTTGCAATTTGAATCATCTTTGTAGCATCAAATATAAAAAAGTTATGCCCGAAAAACCTGTAATTGACACTAAAATCACGTCTTTTGGTCAGTTTTTTGTATTTTCCGGGAAAACGATAAGAGATAGGGAAAAACTTCCAATGGGCGGTTTGTCGGGCGTGAAATTCTCTACAACTTTGCAATTTGAATCATCTTTGTAACATCAAATATAAAAAAGTTATGCCCGAAAAACCTGTAATTGACACCAAAATCACGTCTTTTTATCAGTTTTTTGTATTTTCCGGGAAAACGATAAGAGATACTGAAAAACTTCCAATGGGCCGTTTGTCGGGCGTGAAATTCTCTACAACTTTGCAATTTGAATCATCTTTGTAGCTTCAAATATAAAAAAGTTATGCCCAAAAAACCTGTAATTGACACCAAAATCACGTCTTTTGATCAGTTTTTTGTATTTTCCGGGAAAACGATAAGAGATAGTGAAAAACATCCAATGGGCCGTTTGTCGGGCTTGAAATTCTCTACAACTTTGCAATTTGAATCATCTTTGTAGCATCAAATATAAAAAAGTTATGCCCGAAAAACCTGTAATTGACACTAAAATCACGTCTTTTGGTCAGTTTTTTGTATTTTCCGCGAAAACGATAAGAGATAGTAAAAAACATCCAATGGGCCGTTTGTCGGGCTTGAAATTCTCTACAACTTTGCAATTTGAATCATCTTTGTAGCATCAAATATAAAAAAGTTATGCCCGAAAAACCTGTAATTGACACTAAAATCACGTCTTTTGGTCAGTTTTTTGTATTTTCCGGGAAAACGATAAGAGATAGGGAAAAACTTCCAATGGGCGGTTTGTCGGGCGTGAAATTCTCTACAACTTTGCAATTTGAATCATCTTTGTAGCATCAAATATAACAAAGTTATGCCCGAAAAACCTGTAATTGACACCAAAATCACGTCTTTTTATCAGTTTTTTGTATTTTCCGGGAAAACGATAAGAGATAGTGAAAAACTTCCAACGGGCCGTTTGTCGGGCTTGAAATTCTCTACAACTTTGCAATTTGAATCATCTTTGTAGCATCAAATATAAAAAAGTTATGCCCGAAAAACCTGTAATTGACACCAAAATCACGTCTTTTTATCAGTTTTTTGTATTTTCCGGGAAAACGATAAGAGATACTGAAAAACTTCCAATGGGCCGTTTGTCGGGCGTGAAATTCTCTACAACTTTGCAATTTGAATCATCTTTGTAGCTTCAAATATAAAAAAGTTATGCCCAAAAAACCTGTAATTGACACCAAAATCACGTCTTTTGATCAGTTTTTTGTATTTTCCGGGAAAACGATAAGAGATAGTGAAAAACATCCAATGGGCCGTTTGTCGGGCTTGAAATTCTCTACAACTTTGCAATTTGAATCATCTTTGTAGCATCAAATATAAAAAAGTTATGCCCGAAAAACCTGTAATTGACACTAAAATCACGTCTTTTGGTCAGTTTTTTGTATTTTCCGCGAAAACGATAAGAGATAGTGAAAAACATCCAATGGGCCGTTTGTCGGGCTTGAAATTCTCTACAACTTTGCAATTTGAATCATCTTTGTAGCATCAAATATAAAAAAGTTATGCCCGAAAAACCTGTAATTGACACTAAAATCACGTCTTTTGGTCAGTTTTTTGTATTTTCCGGGAAAACGATAAGAGATAGTGAAAAACTTCCAACGGGCCGTTTGTCGGGCTTGAAATTCTCTACAACTTTGCAATTTGAATCATCTTTGTAGCATCAAATATAAAAAAGTTATGCCCGAAAAACCTGTAGTTGACACCAAAATCACGTCTTTTTATCAGTTTTTTGTATTTTCCGGGAAAACGATAAGAGATACTGAAAAACTTCCAATGGGCCGTTTGTCGGGCGTGAAATTCTCTACAACTTTGCAATTTGAATCATCTTTGTGGCTTCAAATATAAAAAAGTTATGCCCAAAAAACCTGTAATTGACACCAAAATCACGTCTTTTGATCAGTTTTTTGTATTTTCCGGGAAAACGATAAGAGATACTGAAAAACTTCCAATTGGCCGTTTGTCGGGCTTGAAATTCTCTACAACTTTGCAATTTGAATCATCTTTGTAGCATCAAATATAAAAAAGTTATGCCCGAAAAACCTGTAATTGACACCAAAATCACGTCTTTTTATCAGTATTTTGTATTTTCCGGGAAAACGATAAGAGATAGTGAAAAACTTCCAATGGGCCGTTTGTCGGGCTTGAAATTCTCTACAACTTTTCAATTTGAATCATCTTTGTAGCATCAAATATAAAAAAGTTATGCCCGAAAAACCTGTAATTGACACTAAAATCACGTCTTTTGGTCAGTTTTTTGTATTTTCCGGGAAAACGATAAGAGATAGTGAAAAACTTCCAACGGGCCGTTTGTCGGGTTTGAAATTCTCTACAACTTTGCAATTTGAATCATCTTTGTAGCATCAAATACAAAAAAGTTATGCCCGAAAAACCTGTAATTGACACCAAAATCACGTCTTTTTATCAGTTTTTTGTATTTTCCGGGAAAACAATAAGATATAGGGAAAAACTTCCAATGGGCCGTTTGTCGGGCTTGAAATTCTCTACAACTTTGCAATTTGAATCATCTTTGTAGCATCAAATATAAAAAAGTTATGCCCGAAAAACCTGTAATTGACACCAAAATCACGTCTTTTTATCAGTTTTTTGTATTTTCCGGGAAAACGATAAGAGATACTGAAAAACTTCCAATGGGCCGTTTGTCGGGCGTGAAATTCTCTACAACTTTGCAATTTGAATCATCTTTGTGGCTTCAAATATAAAAAAGTTATGCCCAAAAAACCTGTAATTGACACCAAAATCACGTCTTTTGATCAGTTTTTTGTATTTTCCGGGAAAACGATAAGAGATAGTGAAAAACTTCCAACGGGCCGTTTGTCGGGCTTGAAATTCTCTACAACTTTGCAATTTGAATCATCTTTGTAGCATCAAATACAAAAAAGTTATGCCCGAAAAACCTGTAATTGACACTAAAATCACGTCTTTTGGTCAGTTTTTTGTATTTTCCGGGAAAACGATAAGAGATAGTGAAAAACTTCCAACGGGCCGTTTGTCGGGCTTGAAATTCTCTACAACTTTGCAATTTGAATCATCTTTGTAGCATCAAATATAAAAAAGTTATGCCCGAAAAACCTGTAATTGACACCAAAATCACGTCTTTTTATCAGTTTTTTGTATTTTCCGGGAAAACGATAAGAGATACTGAAAAACTTCCAATGGGCCGTTTGTCGGGCGTGAAATTCTCTACAACTTTGCAATTTGAATCATCTTTGTGGCTTCAAATATAAAAAAGTTATGCCCAAAAAACCTGTAATTGACACCAAAATCACGTCTTTTGATCAGTTTTTTGTATTTTCCGGGAAAACGATAAGAGATACTGAAAAACTTCCAATTGGCCGTTTGTCGGGCTTGAAATTCTCTACAACTTTGCAATTTGAATCATCTTTGTAGCATCAAATATAAAAAAGTTATGCCCGAAAAACCTGTAATTGACACCAAAATCACGTCTTTTTATCAGTATTTTGTATTTTCCGGGAAAACGATAAGAGATAGTGAAAAACTTCCAATGGGCCGTTTGTCGGGCTTGAAATTCTCTACAACTTTTCAATTTGAATCATCTTTGTAGCATCAAATATAAAAAAGTTATGCCCGAAAAACCTGTAATTGACACTAAAATCACGTCTTTTGGTCAGTTTTTTGTATTTTCCGGGAAAACGATAAGAGATAGTGAAAAACTTCCAACGGGCCGTTTGTCGGGCTTGAAATTCTCTACAACTTTGCAATTTGAATCATCTTTGTAGCATCAAATACAAAAAAGTTATGCCCGAAAAACCTGTAATTGACACCAAAATCACGTCTTTTTATCAGTTTTTTGTATTTTCCGGGAAAACAATAAGATATAGGGAAAAACTTCCAATGGGCCGTTTGTCGGGCTTGAAATTCTCTACAACTTTGCAATTTGAATCATCTTTGTAGCATCAAATATAAAAAAGTTATGCCCGAAAAACCTGTAATTGACACCAAAATCACGTCTTTTTATCAGTTTTTTGTATTTTCCGGGAAAACGATAAGAGATACTGAAAAACTTCCAATGGGCCGTTTGTCGGGCGTGAAATTCTCTACAACTTTGCAATTTGAATCATCTTTGTGGCTTCAAATATAAAAAAGTTATGCCCAAAAAACCTGTAATTGACACCAAAATCACGTCTTTTGATCAGTTTTTTGTATTTTCCGGGAAAACGATAAGAGATAGTGAAAAACTTCCAACGGGCCGTTTGTCGGGCTTGAAATTCTCTACAACTTTGCAATTTGAATCATCTTTGTAGCATCAAATACAAAAAAGTTATGCCCGAAAAACCTGTAATTGACACCAAAATCACGTCTTTTTATCAGTATTTTGTATTTTCCGGGAAAACGATAAGAGATAGTGAAAAACTTCCAATGGGCCGTTTGTCGGGCTTGAAATTCTCTACAACTTTTCAATTTGAATCATCTTTGTAGCATCAAATATAAAAAAGTTATGCCCGAAAAACCTGTAATTGACACTAAAATCACGTCTTTTGGTCAGTTTTTTGTATTTTCCGGGAAAACGATAAGAGATAGTGAAATTCAAATCTAGTTGAAAATACGTGTAAAGTCTCCGCAGAACGTCAAAACGTTGGAATATGAGGTAAAAATCCCAAGAATTTCACGCTTTTTGGTCGAAAATTGAAGATTTCTGAACACCTAAAAACCATAAGGTATAGGTACATGGACCAAGAAATTGACATGAAATTTTAAAAATATCGTCAAATCTGGACGAAAATACGTGTAAAGTCTCCGCAGAACGTCAAAACGTTGGAATATGAGATAAAAATCCCAAGAATTTCATGCTTTTTGGTCGAAAATTGAAGATTTCTGAACACCTAAAAACCATAAGGTATAGGTACATGGACCAAGAAATTGACATGAAATTTTAAAAATATCTCCAAATCTAGTTGAAAATACGTGTAAAGTCTCCGCAGAACGTCAAAACGTTGGAATATGAGGTAAAAATCCCAAGAATTTCACGCTTTTTGGTCGAAAATTGAAGATTTCTGAACACCTAAAAACCATAAGGTATAGGTACATGGACCAAGAAATTGACATGAAATTTTAAAAATATCTCCAAATCTAGTTGAAAATACGTGTAAAGTCTCCGCAGAACGTCAAAACGTTGGAATATGAGGTAAAAATCCCAAGAATTTCACGCTTTTTGGTCGAAAATTGAAGATTTCTGAACACCTAAAAACCATAAGGTATAGGTACATGGACCAAGAAATTGACATGAAATTTTAAAAATATCGTCAAATCTGGACGAAAATACGTGTAAAGTCTCCGCAGAACGTCAAAACGTTGGAATATGAGATAAAAATCCCAAGAATTTCATGCTTTTTGGTCGAAAATTGAAGATTTCTGAACACCTAAAAACCATAAGGTATAGGTACATGGACCAAGAAATTGACATGAAATTTTAAAAATATCTCCAAATCTAGTTGAAAATACGTGTAAAGTCTCCGCAGAACGTCAAAACGTTGGAATATGAGGTAAAAATCCCAAGAATTTCACGCTTTTTGGTCGAAAATTGAAGATTTCTGAACACCTAAAAACCATAAGGTATAGGTACATGGACCAAGAAATTGACATGAAATTTTAAAAATATCTCCAAATCTAGTTGAAAATACGTGTAAAGTCTCCGCAGAACGTCAAAACGTTGGAATATGAGGTAAAAATCCCAAGAATTTCACGCTTTTTGGTCGAAAATTGAAGATTTCTGAACACCTAAAAACCATAAGGTATAGGTACATGGACCAAGAAATTGACATGAAATTTTAAAAATATCGTCAAATCTGGACGAAAATACGTGTAAAGTCTCCGCAGAACGTCAAAACGTTGGAATATGAGATAAAAATCCCAAGAATTTCATGCTTTTTGGTCGAAAATTGAAGATTTCTGAACACCTAAAAACCATAAGGTATAGGTACATGGACCAAGAAATTGACATGAAATTTTAAAAATATCTCCAAATCTAGTTGAAAATACGTGTAAAGTCTCCGCAGAACGTCAAAACGTTGGAATATGAGGTAAAAATCCCAAGAATTTCACGCTTTTTGGTCGAAAATTGAAGATTTCTGAACACCTAAAAACCATAAGGTATAGGTACATGGACCAAGAAATTGACATGAAATTTTAAAAATATCTCCAAATCTAGTTGAAAATACGTGTAAAGTCTCCGCAGAACGTCAAAACGTTGGAATATGAGGTAAAAATCCCAAGAATTTCACGCTTTTTGGTCGAAAATTGAAGATTTCTGAACACCTAAAAACCATAAGGTATAGGTACATGGACCAAGAAATTGACATGAAATTTTAAAAATATCTCCAAATCTAGTTGAAAATACGTGTAAAGTCTCCGCAGAACGTCAAAACGTTGGAATATGAGATAAAAATCCCAAGAATTTCACGCTTTTTGGTCGAAAATTGAAGATTTCTGAACACCTAAAAACCATAAGGTATAGGTACATGGACCAAGAAATTGACATGAAATTTTAAAAATATCGTCAAATCTGGTCGAAAATACGTGTAAAGTCTCCGCAGAACGTCAAAACGTTGGAATATGAGGTAAAAATCCCAAGAATTTCACGCTTTTTGGTCGAAAATTGAAGATTTCTGAACACCTAAAAACCATAAGGTATAGGTACATGGACCAAGAAATTGACATGAAATTTTAAAAATATCGTCAAATCTGGACGAAAATACGTGTAAAGTCTCCGCAGAACGTCAAAACGTTGGAATATGAGATAAAAATCCCAAGAATTTCATGCTTTTTGGTCGAAAATTGAAGATTTCTGAACACCTAAAAACCATAAGGTATAGGTACATGGACCAAGAAATTGACATGAAATTTTAAAAATATCTCCAAATCTAGTTGAAAATACGTGTAAAGTCTCCGCAGAACGTCAAAACGTTGGAATATGAGGTAAAAATCCCAAGAATTTCACGCTTTTTGGTCGAAAATTGAAGATTTCTGAACACCTAAAAACCATAAGGTATAGGTACATGGACCAAGAAATTGACATGAAATTTTAAAAATATCTCCAAATCTAGTTGAAAATACGTGTAAAGTCTCCGCAGAACGTCAAAACGTTGGAATATGAGGTAAAAATCCCAAGAATTTCACGCTTTTTGGTCGAAAATTGAAGATTTCTGAACACCTAAAAACCATAAGGTATAGGTACATGGACCAAGAAATTGACATGAAATTTTAAAAATATCGTCAAATCTGGACGAAAATACGTGTAAAGTCTCCGCAGAACGTCAAAACGTTGGAATATGAGGTAAAAATCCCAAGAATTTCACGCTTTTTGGTCGAAAATTGAAGATTTCTGAACACCTAAAAACCATAAGGTATAGGTACATGGACCAAGAAATTGACATGAAATTTTAAAAATATCTCCAAATCTAGTTGAAAATACGTGTAAAGTCTCCGCAGAACGTCAAAACGTTGGAATATGAGGTAAAAATCCCAAGAATTTCACGCTTTTTGGTCGAAAATTGAAGATTTCTGAACACCTAAAAACCATAAGGTATAGGTACATGGACCAAGAAATTGACATGAAATTTTAAAAATATCTCCAAATCTAGTTGAAAATACGTGTAAAGTCTCCGCAGAACGTCAAAACGTTGGAATATGAGGTAAAAATCCCAAGAATTTCACGCTTTTTGGTCGAAAATTGAAGATTTCTGAACACTTTAAAACCATAAGGTATAGGTACATGGACCAAGAAATTGACATGAAATTTTAAAAATATCGTCAAATCTGGACGAAAATACGTGTAAAGTCTCCGCAGAACGTCAAAACGTTGGAATATGAGGTAAAAATCCCAAGAATTTCACGCTTTTTGGTCGAAAATTGAAGATTTCTGAACACCTAAAAACCATAAGGTATAGGTACATGGACCAAGAAATTGACATGAAATTTTAAAAATATCTCCAAATCTGGTCGAAAATACGTGTAAAGTCTCCGCAGAACATCAAAACGTTGGAATATGCTCTTTCCATTTACACACTAAGACTGTCAGCAAATGTGAAAAAGATGAAATTTCATGGAATTTTCCATGTTAAACTCAGTAGCATTTTTATTTCAAATGGTAGAGAGATGGTGTCTGTGTGTGTGTATGTTCAGATGATATTGAGAAAGAAAACTCATGTTATATTTGTTTAAATAATTACTTAATTTTATTAATTATTCATTTAATGTAATACAAAAATAAACCACAAGTGACAAAAAAATGAGTTGCATCATTTAATGAATCATATAAGCTAGATTCCAGTTTTGTTGGATGTCCAATGGACCTTGAATGTCCACCTTGTCCTTAGTGATGACAGCCACTTGGTATTTGGGGAAGCTCCTTGCATCCCTGTAGAAAAGCACCTCCATGCACTTGTTTATCAATGCCCTAGCATCAGCCTCATTCATATTCGGATTGTCTTCTAGAGAAGAGCGCAGAATTGGCAAAGCCATATAGGCACCATATCCAGTGCAAATAGCATTGTCTTCAAATGCAGTTCCCAATTTGTCAACTGTTCCTAAGAAAGGTTCACCATCCTAATAAAAAAAAATATGATTCTGAATTAGTAACTAATACATACAAAATTTCAAAAGAGAAGACTAGATAAATGTATATAGGATATAGAATAAAATACATATACTGCTAATTTATGGAAAGAGGAATATGTATGTTCTATGATTACTCAAACCTTAATACTAAGGAAATACCCAAAAAGTCATGCTAATCTACATAATAATAGTAATTGTTGTCTTATCTTATCTAAGTTAGAACTAGGCAAAGAAAATTCATTAAAATCTACTTTTTTGAACTTACTTGTATTCCACCAACAACAAAATTGTTCCAGAAAGGATCAAACTTGCTGCGCCTGTTATACATAACCCTGGTCAACCAGCAGTACATAGATTTGGGCTTGATTTTAAATCCATCATCCAAGCACTCCTCATCAATACTATAACACCAAAAACAATATCCAATTAGAGTTTTTAAATTATATAAGCAGTTGTAATTTGTACTACTTACATCTTTTGCTCAATTAAATTCTGCACATACTGATAGTCACCATAATCACCACCAGCACCCAAAATGATGTTATCATTAACCTTCATCACTCTTGGGCAATTTCTGAACCTTGCTAAAGAACCATATGAGCCTAAAATATCACCAGCAATGATTACACCCTCAGCGAATTTGAAGGCTACGATTGAAGTGGCTGTGGTGACCGGCGCTCTGAAATAACAGAATTTTGCAATTCACTGTTTTAATGATTTTGTAGGTTATGACTTACTGGGAACGCTGGGAACCGTTTGCAGACTGGCTTTTGGTGCCTGGAAAGTTGTAAACCGCTCCTGGTGCAGGCCCATTGTGCCAGAATGGCGGGGCTGCGAATTGGTCCACTTTGTTCATCATTTTTGGCGAAACAATTTGAGTAAAATGGAGTTTGATGACTATTATTTTATGAAGTTTACAACATAAATGAAGTTGGTTGCAGGTTTATGCATTATCTGGGTTGCCAATTGTAGGGTAATTATTTTACATTTAGCATAGAGTTCATCAGATAGAAATATACGAGGAATGGATATTAAGTTGATTTAATTTTTAGTTACATAAGAAATCAATTTCAGAGGGTTACTTCCTATAATATTGGTTATTGTGACAAAATAAGAAAAAGTAAATAATCATGAGTGAATATTTGTATTTCCCGAGTTAAATGATCCAAAATAATTATTATTTACACTGATTTATCATGTCTTATTTCATGTTACCATAAACCATAAATTGTTTTGACATATAAAAATATGTAGCAGAGCTGGGTTAGCATGGGCGCAAATCTTTTTGGCGTGGTTGCAATGAAGCGGGAACGTATTTGCTGGTTAGCATGGACCCAAACCATTTGGAGGGAACTATTTTTAAATTATATAATATTTTGTATCACAATTGTTTATGGAATGTATACACTTCAAAATCAGGATATAAAAGGTATAAGTTTTATATACACACAATAAAGTATCGAATATATATTTTTTTAAATTGAATATCCTTACAAATAGTAGCATACACCAAACATCCAAATGTTCTAAAAACTACACCTGTTCATATCTCATCATCAATGTATTTTATAATATGTTAATAATTAATAAAATTTGTACTTTACAGTCTACAAATTCACCGATCAATCGGGCCCGCGTTGTGGTCAACGCGCGCGTTATGTGTCTGTGTGTGAGAGAGGGTGCACGCCACACGCCAGGGTGTGTGAGCGGCGCACACGACTGAAAAGTCCAATTCATCGAAAAAATGAGCACGTTACTTTGTTTCAGACTTGCGTTCAATATGTACGAATTCCTTAGTATTTATTACAAATTACCCTTCTTTGACCGCCCCGGGGAAACCAGCCGATTGGTTTTATTGTCGCGGGATGATTTCCGAAATCCATGTGGTGGTTTGTATGTGAGAGTGTGTGTATGTGTGTTTGGAAAAAGAAGTTACTTACGAACTATAAACATATATAGCCATGAATTTGTAACAATTAATAAAAATTAAGCGAGATCAGTTACAATTACAATTAATTAGTAGTTACATGATATGATGAGGGAGGTTTGTATTGGGTTTTTGAGGGATGAGGGGGTAGTAAATGGCAGTTATTATGTATGAGTGTGATGGTGTGATTATACAATGAATTAATTTGTTAATGGCCTATCTATAATAAAAAGACTAACTAACTAACTACAAGTAATTAACAGAATAACAACGCATTAAGAAAATATAATTTGCTCCATCCATATTGATTTACTTTTACAAAAAAAAAACCATTTTTTCTATATTAAACACGTTTGTTGTAGTTGAGTTAAAACTTGCTTTTATATAACATAGTTTATTTGTTTAATTTTTTATAATTTGTACAGAATATTTTAGTAAAAGTTATAGATTGTAAACCTATATGTTTTTTTGTGTGTAAAAATGGACTTTAACATAATTGACATAAATAATTTTGGATTAAAAAAATATTGATATTTTAGTTGGTTTAATTCTACCATTGATCAAACTCCTGACAGAAAGTAAAAGAATTTGGGTATGATGTTTTTTTTTTCAACCACAATGAACATGTTTAATTCACCTAAATGCCTTAAAATATGAACTCGCTGTGTATTCTAACGGACAGTTGGGTAAAACCTTAGCAAATATCATCGTAAAAAAGCTAGGCACAGAAATAGGCGCGCAGATTAAATTCATTTCTCTTTATACAAATACAAATGTATATACCCTATGTTTTATACATGTCGTAGACATTCAGTGCTAGCTGTAATATTTATATTCCTTACAGTACAGCCCTATTACAGTGTTTGTTATCACTACAAAAACCTGTTTAATCACAATAAGGTCCAAAAAATTGACCATACAGACTCTCTTTTTTTGGACCCTACAATAAGCACAGCACGTTTAGCGTTTTTTCTTTCTTTTTCATCTAAAATTAAACATTAATAATAACAATAATCACAAATATGTTTCTCTTCTTAAAAGGTACAAAGAAAAAATTGTTTATATCAAGAGATATTTTATATATAAAAATATATACATATTTCAATCAGTTGCCACACTTTACTTACTTAGCATAATTTATTTTTTTAGGGCTTTTTACCGATTCCGCCCGCCTCACACTTTCTCCCATTTAGCTTTGCCAATTTTGTTTTTTTAAAACTCCAAATTTATCACAGACATTTGTTTACATTACATACAAAAAAATTCGTTAGTACGCTGTTTCGACTTGAGGGGGTACGGAAGGTGTTGTTGTTTCGAAACCGACAATTTAAGATGATTGTTCTTTAATTCCATTTATATGAATTGACTCATTGGTAACTTTATTTAAATTTAGATATCTGATTCATACATGAACAACTTATAAGTAATAAATTGTGCTGACATATCTTTAATTCAACAACAAAATCAGTTTGTTATTTTACTCTATCATATCATAAAGTATGGATAAAATATTGTAATAGTGCAAAAAAATCTTTCTGTTGTCATTTTATGATTATCAATTCTTACAAAATAAATTCACTCCATAAGAGAAGTATAAACGTGATCTCATCTTTAAGATTTGGATTCAATTTTTAATTCGCCACTTAACCCTTTTATGATTCAAAAATTTAATAACCTCATGCCAATTTCCAAATAAAAAACCCCATAAATGTAAAATTATCACGTGCTTTCCAAAACAACAACCTCGATAATAATTTCATTCATTAACGACCTTAAAATAATCCTCAACACCTTCGCTCAACCCCGGTTTAGCGGCAAACACCCCGTCGGTAATCGGTGGATGCGCCTCGAAATTGAACCCATTTTTATTATCAATCAAATCCGGCGGTTCGTTATACACGTCGTACAGCTCCGGTTTGCTATACTCATCCACTTTATTATCCTTAATGGGCTGCCCGTTGAGCAGATAGTCCTGTCCGGGATTATAAGTAAACGACTCACTCGCCAGTGGCGTTGAAGGGTACGATTTAGAGTTGTGATTAATTATATTTTTAATAAAGGGCGGATCGAGTTCAAGATTCGCGTTGTAGGGTATCGGCGTGCTTGGCACGGAGCGCGATGGCAGCTTCAACGCCGGATAGCTACTTTCAACCTCAATACTTTGCGAACGTACCAAATTCCGCGGATCGAGTGGATACGTGCTATTCAATAGGTCCAAATTGGTTTGATCTATATCGTCAATGATTTTATTCACATTAATGTTATCACTGTTGAAATCTATGTCGTTGAAATCGTTGGGCATGGGCTGTTCATGATTGAATGTCAGCTGATTGAAAAATTGATTGGGCACTGCGTTTATGGGGACTGATTGCGACCGGAATGAGTTGGTGTCATTCGGGGGGATGTTGTTGGCGAACAACTGGCTGACTTCTGGGGAAAGCGTATCGGTGAAATTGACTTGACCTTGCACGTTATGATAGTTTTTGTTGTAGATGTACGCGATTTTAGGGCTTGGTGGTGCGGACATTGGTAAATTTGTGAGTGGCTTGTAGTCGTTTATGTTTTCGGGTATTGTTATTTCTAAATCGGGCTTCTTGGGTTTCTTTAGGGGGCGCGAGTTGCCTCTGCAACGCGGCACTGGCGTATTGCGCGGACTTACAAATGGACTCGCGTTCGTGCTTGAACATTTTGATTGCACCCCATTAGGACTGAGTGGTGATATCGGAATGAAATTGATATTTTGTCGACGGGTGTTCGGGCTAGCCGGTACGGGGTCCTCGTGGACGTGCGTGTCGAAACTAACGCGCCTTTTCACGTTTAAATTTTGCAAATTTGGAGGGATAATTGATTTGTGAGCGGCTTTTAAATTGGTCCGTACCGAGGGAGGGTTGCTTTCCGCGGCAATTCCGTTCTTTTCCAACAGTTGTCGCAACTGGGAGAGCTCTTTCGTGCTGCGCTGGTTATTCATTTCGTTATTGTTACCGAAATATTGCATAATCTCTTCCTCTTGCTCCTGACTATTGGAGTTTCCCAGGTACTCATCCAGCGCATCCTTGGAAACTTGCCCGATGCTAATCAACCGTTCACGCGAAAACAACGCGTTCGACTCCTCCTGCGTTATCAACGTGGGAGAGTCCTTTTTTCTACGCCGCTTGCCGTGCAACTCCTGCTGAGATCTGGTGTGGTTGTTCCTCGCCAACGTCTGCTTGGCATTGTACAGTGCTCTATCACATGATTCAGGTTTCGGCTGGATCGCTTTGTACTTATTGTTTTTGGCTCGTTTCGGGGACGCCAGCGCTGCCGCCACTGATGGTGATGGCTTCGCGGCTGTTATGCGCGGTATCGCTACCTTACCTGGCGAGAATCCTTTTGATTCTGCAAAAGCCGTCGAGTCGTTGCTCGTGCTCGGCGGCGGCCGCTGAAAGCAGTTGAAGTCAGGTAACGCTTGTAGGTTGTTGGTGCTATCACAGACAGGTGAGTGTTCCTGAGATTGGGGACTGCTTTTGCTGTCCATCACTGGGGAACTGCAGCAGCTTGATGACTTCAGTTTTTTTCCACGTGACTTTTGATCCATCCTTGGTGACTGCTGAAATTTGTATTCTATTAATTTTTCAAATTGTAATATTAATAAAATAAATTTTACCAACTCAATATCTAATACATCAAATTTAGTTAATGTTTACATATACAATTATACAAAATAATCTCTCCAATAAGTCTGCTGCACTGTTCAGTTAACATACCTGTTTTCGTTTTGTTTCCTTGACTTCTGATTTTTGCTGCAACTTTCTTTGTAATTGTAGTGTGGTTTCTTTATGTCTACTTAAAAATCCAAATGATGACAATGAATCATCTAAAATATACAAAAATATTTGCATTAATTCAATTCTATAGTCAAAAAAGTAAGCAGCCAGTATTTATATATAGCTAGGTAAAGTGTGAATTTCATTGTGATAAATTAGTCAAGAAACGGAAATGACTTTTATTCAAGACTGCTCCAGCTAAAACTTAAACCATGCAAATTAGAAATGTCACCTAGTATATATTAAAATTAGATCTATTTTACCTTTCATTTCAGCACTGGCTGTGACTAAACTTGCAGCTTCTGATCCCAAACCCACAGAAAATTCCTTCACCAAATAATAGGCCAATGAGGTTAGTGTTTTGAACTGTACTGGAAATTTGTTCTCAGTCCACTCCTTGACAATCAGCCATGCTGCCACCATCAAATCAGATTGAATACACTGTTCAGTGGACTAAAAATAAATTGATAATAACTGATTATAAACAAGTTTTGTAATATTTACTAACCAGAGCTCTATCGGAAAGATCCGGCAGCATGGGTGCCATCAGTTTCACTCGGTTCCTAAGCCCTGAATAACAATATTTGGATTGGCCCCTGATTCCCAGTCGACGTGGTCTCACTTTTGGGTACACTTGTTTCATAACTTTGCCAAAGTCTGCAGTGGAGAGAGGTTTGATGCTGTTGTGTTCACAAAAATTTCTAAAACAAAACCAATTCAGTAAATGATTAATATTAAATACAGATCAGCTGATTGAACAATAACAACAATCAGCTGTTAGTTTAAATTAAATCATTTCAACTTACACATAGTCATCATAAACCCCCTTTTTCTGCAATGAAAGTTCTTTATCCTCCTCCAAGTGTGTCTGTATCCACATGATAGTCTGATTAATCTCAGACCGGCTACCCAAAGGATTAAGTGATTGTCGCAAAGGATCAACATTGCTGCTGTTCTCAGTGGGCAGCTTGAGGTACAAAAGCAGCTTTTCAACAGGCACCAATGTGTTGACTTGATCGAGTATTCCCTGAATTTTACTCCAACCCTTCTCACTACAAACATTATGTTCATTAAATACCCAAACAAGGGATGCAAATGTGCAACTGTGGTACCTGACCGCCGCTTGCACATCCTGCTGCAGCCGCAAATTCCTGTTGCACGTCTCCCCGTTATTATTCGTACTATCATCCTGCAGCGGCCCGCCACCGTCCAGCAGGTTGTTGCCATTGTCCATATTCGTAACAGTTGTTTGCGTATCCCCCGGCCATGGTTTCGCCTCCATCTCGTCCCCGCACGGCGGCGCCGTCCTCCTCAGCACTGGCGCGCTCCAGACGCGCGTCTCGCGGCCGCTGCTCCGGGGCCGGACATTTCTCTGTCAACTCGGATCAGCTGGTGCTCAATGGTGGTGTCGGGACGGTGCCAATTTTTATTGTTAAATGTTCCGTCGCCGTGACGTAACGTTGACAGCGTTGCGCGAACGCCCGAAACGCGCCACCCCCGACTGCCCGGAACACGCACTAGAGCCATTCACGCCGCCGGAGGTAGTGGAGAAACGACTAGCCGCCCCATTGGGATACCAATTAGACTCGCGCGAGGGGTTCCAATTGGAATAAAATTGATTGCGCACGGTGGCCTGGTGGTGTGGCACCGTTGCGGTCGAATGTATAACATAGTACCAAGCTAACGAAACATTTAGATACATTAGAAATATTATTATAGGCACTATGATCAGATAATAATCACAATATTTTTTTACCAGGTATCAAATTAATTAAGAATGATAAACAAGTGATTTTCTTACCTAATTTTAAAAGTAATTAAACAATAAAATAAATGAGTTTGTTGGTAGCATTTGAAATATTAAACTACACATGTTGCCATAACTATAATGAGTGCGAGAACTTTAAAGAATTTACAGTTTATGTATTACTGAAACCACAGTATATTATACCCCCTACCCGAAACTTCATAAAAGGTTACGCGTTCGATTTTATTCATATGAATGTGATAGCTGTTAGGACAGAATTGCTTGCATATTAATTTAGCCATGATGTTATCTCCTCCGTATAGATTTGTATCCTAACTAGTTAAAAAGATAAAAACCTCCCTCCAAATAGGTTTGCCTCCATACTAAGTTAGCTAAGACACAAACCTCCTACCAAATAGGTTGGTCTCTATACTAAGTTAGCTAAGACACAAACCTCCTACCAAATAGGTTTGTCTCCATACTAAGTTAGCCGAGATAAGAACCTGCTACTAAATAGGTTTGTCTCCATACTAAGTTAGCCGAGATAAGAACCTGCTACCAAATAGGTTTGTCTCCATACTAAGTTAGCCGAGACAAGAACCTGCTACCAAATAGGTTTGTCTCCATACTAAGTTAGTCGAGATAAGAACCTGCTATCAAATAGGTTTGTCTCCATACTAAGTTAGCCGAGATAAGAACCTGCTACCAAATAGGTTTGTCTCCATACTAAGTTAGTCGAGACAAGAACCTGCTATCAAATAGGTTTGTCTCCATACTAAGTTAGCCGAGATAACAACCTGCTACTAAATAGATTTGTCTCCGTACTAAGTAGCTGAGATAACAACCTCTCGCCACATAGGTTTTTATCCGTACTAGTTTAACCCCAAAAAAAACTTGTGTTTGATACTAAATATAATCTTAACATAATATCAGCTCTTGATATATACAGTGATGATCAACTAGAGTACGTATGAAAAATGAATATTGTATACTCAGATAAACAGTAGATGATTAATGTAACCCCACTAAATTTTGCATGGTCAAAGGAAAATGGTGGTTTTCACCTACACTGTTATCAGACTGTAAAATTGGGCCATATTTTAATAAATGGGTGACGCCAGTGGGATACAATTAACGACTCGATACTAACTCTGAAAACGATTTCTGAATGAACAAGTCCTAACACTCATATACACATGCACAAACACACAGCAAAAGGACCTGAATTTTGATAGCTAGTTACAAATTGTAACAAATACAGTAAGTTCTATACAATTATTTTGGCTAATAAAATCCAGTCATATGTTAAAAAAGGAGCAACAGGAAAACATTTAATTAAGAATGAATTACATTGTACTAGGTTTGTCAAAAAACTTGAATAAGATTCTAGTTTCAATTATTAATGCAATATGTTCAGCTCATACTATGACCATTTCTGTACAGCACTTTATGTATTTTTTGTTGTTGTTCTTGATGAGCATTGTATATTGGAGGGTTTTTGTATTTTTTTGAGTTGTCATGCCAAAGTTTTTTTTATTACAGCACTTTTATTCAAAAACTTGATTGGTCATAGTAAAACCTGAACAAAGTACATGAATAATTAAATCTAAAGACTTGTTTAAGTTTCTTGATAATCCAGTACAATGTAATTCACGCTTTAGTTTACGATTATTTTATTCAAGATTTATTAAAAATGGGTAGTTTTAAAAATGTCTATTTCACACTGTAATTATAGCAATATCGTATTGCGGTTTACTGCATTTGGTTCAACTAAGTTTCAGATAAATGATTCCTGAAGTAAGAAATACAGGGAAATAAATCTCCATATCTCTCAAGATAAGCAAGTCCAAAGATTTTAGGGTGTAAAATGAAAACCCTTTAATATAAAAAACCACATTTACAATTTATTTATAACTTATTAACACCACCAACATTCATCCCACATTAGAAACAATCAATTATCACCATACCCAGTGGGCTTAACAGCAGTCTCCTCGCTTTTCGTATAACTAGCAATTCCCATTGCAGCTGCATGTTCTGCCTCGTCCACAATGGTAGTTTTAAATCTCGGATTCCTCCCGAGTGGATCTAGAATCGAACCTTTCCGTTCGGACGACTTACATTTCTTATCCACACCGCCGCTGTTTCTGCGCGGTTCGGGTAAAACGTTTAACACTTTGCTACTTAACGGGACATCACTTGCCCTTCTTGGTGATGTTTCAGCGTCTAAGAGCGTCGCCGTTTTCCCATGGAAACTCCGCGAAACGCGATTTATTACAGGCGGCTCTATGTACATTTCGCGGACAACCACAGCGCCGGCTTGCTTGGGCGCCGCGCTTTCGTCAGCCAAAAACTTCTCTTTGCTGGACACCCACTTGTCTCCGCATTTTGTATCGTATACATTCGATTGGTTGTTGTTAATGCTTTGCACACGTTCATGATTTTCGATATGTTGAAGCCGTTCACTGGGCGGTGGAGAGTGTAAATTGTTGGTGCACAACTCGATATTGCTGCTTAGAGAAAGTGGTGCAGGACGTTGCGTTTGTTGCAGTTGGTTGTTTTCCAAAACATCGTCATCTGTCATAGTTAGAGATGATTCGATTTCTTCTGTTACTGTTACATCGCAATCGGCTGTTGAGCCCGCAGTTGCATCGTTGGTGTTGAACTCTATTTCGGAACCACAGGAGACTGGTGTTACTTCACCGCTTTCACCTGAAAATTTCATAAAGTTTGTTAACATATTCTAAAAGTACTTAAAAGTGGAATCACGTCTGTATTATTATTATTGGACGAATTATGTAATTGTATTGGGCGTATACTAGTTAAAGGCATATTTTTGTAGCCCATTTTTGAGAAAATTCTATTTATCATTAGATAGATATGATCATTTTAAGACCATCTCTAGAAAATGTTTGTTCCTCGTCCGTCTGTATAAGAAAAATATATACGTGATTCCACCCTTAAATAGTGGTGGAACTTAAAATATAATTTCGCTCTCTATTTCACCATGTTAATAAATTAAAACTATAATATATTATTTTAAATAGCAGTATAGTACCTGTAGTAGTTGTTGTTTGCTGCAAACTAGTATAGTACTCTGAAAACTCCATCGAGCCCGCTCCAGCGTCCTTCTCGTCGACATCCAATAAAATGCCAACTGTCTCCAAATCCTGATCCAATCCTGGCACCGTAGGGAATATCCGTGTCAAATTCCCAAGCATTCTAAAAGCGGAATCAGAAGAAAACACACACAGACGATGAAACGGTGCGCGCGCACAAAGAGTGGAACGATGAAAAAAAAAAAGGCAAGCTTTGTAATAAGGAGCTGTTTGTATTTGAGCCAAAAAGAACGTAAAAAGAGGCGAGGAGAGAGAATCTAGTATGTTATATACCCGTCACCGCTGATTGCACTGGAAGACATCTCGCTGCTTTCTTTGGAGGTGGAATAAGGGTCGGTCATGCCCGGCGAGGACGGGCCACTGCTCGACATGAAGCTGGGTGGGCCGCTCCAACCTATGCCTTTCGCATTATCAAAATTAATATAACAATTTGTAACAAGAAGAATTTAAATTCTATTTAGTAGGAGGAAATTGAATCCAAACTAGTGGATAATTACTTCATAACTATAGATAAGTAATGTGATAATTTACTACGTAGGTCACCGCCGTATGCACCACCTTCCAACCTTCACTTATCAAATAAAGGGGGATTCTTGCCAAATAAACCCAGCTATGGCCTAGTGAATAGAGAGCATCCCCTTTGTTCAGCGCGAAGCCGTATAAAGTTGTTTTAAAGCGTATAAATAATAAAAATACATAAAACCGCATTTTAGCAACTTTACTCGTAACGACAATTATTACATTTCCGTCGCTTATAAAATTTATGGAAAATCCCACAAAACTTACTACTTCCTGGCGATTGCAATCTGAGCGGTGGATGATGCGACGACGTTTGCGCTACAACAGACGTCGTTGGCGTCGGCAATGGAGTTGACGGGTACTTAGGCGGCGTCGATGAAGGCGTTCTAAACAGGGGCGCAGCAGTCATATGCTCCAAAAACGTATCCAGCTGCTTCAAAGAGAGCGCATTGTGTAGGGTTTCCAACGGACGGATCGGAGGCACTCCGCCAATACCTTCTATGGCAGCTAAATAGGCATTATAACAACCTTTGTATAAACACACCGTTGCGTTACAGAATCGGTTTACTATTATTCCATTCTTACCTGATGCGCTCGCCGTATTCGGAATCATATCTCTTAAATTGGGCGCGCTGGAACTGCCGGAAATAACGGCCGTGCTGAACAGCGAGTTGGTGCTACCCGCGCCGAGTTTCTTGAACACTAAGGGCCCGCCGAACCCGAAGCCCAGCATCTTGAAATAGCTCATCTGTCCGGCGATACTGTGGCGATGGCGTCTGGGCACCGTGCCGGCCTCTGTATTGGACACAGTGGACGTGGGTTGCGACATAGACCTTTGGGTGGATGCGGGGTGGGACGAGAAGAACGACAAGAGGGTGGATGGGGATCGGGTGAAACCGGAACGTTCGGTGGCCGAGTAGGGGTAGAAACTGTACGGGTAATCCGGCGGCGCGATGGGTGATAGTTTGCATTTTTGGTCGCTTTCCAAAATGTTCGGATCGGAAAACGAGCGTTTTGGGGGGAACTTCTTGTCTTCCGACGTTTCACTCTCCCAATTCACCTCCAGGGAGGCATCGTCGTTGTGACTGTTGCCCGAGTTTTGGTGTTTTAGCTTCGGTTTGTCGAGTTTTATTTCGGAAAGGGGGAGCTCGTTGGTGTTTGTTAATGACATGTGCTCCTGCTCAGAGGTGAATAGGGCTAGATTTAGTTCTGTTAGCGGCAGCTCGCGCGGGTCTTTATCAAACCGTAGGTCCGATAACGCGCAATCGTTAGTGGGTGATCTCCGGAGGTGTTTTTTGTCCGGTAGCGGTGATTCAATTTCGCTGCGCGCGTCGTAGTCGAATGAACCCGAAATGGGGCTGAGCTGGGGGTGTTGCGATACCGACTTTAAGTTTGCTATTGGGGCGAACATGTAGTTTTGTAGGTTGCGCGCGAGAGTTTGATGGGGTGGTGGGGAGGCTGATTTGTTTGTGGGGGTGACGGAGAGATCCGTGTCGAAATCGGGCGATTCTTGTGTTTGTGTGTGTTAGTGAAGACACAAATTAAAAAATGATGGGGTGCGGGTTTAAGGCGACATTCAGAAATATTGTGCACAATGCATATAGATAGATTTAAATGAGACATGCAGAAAAGCGCGTATGGGGGATGTTTTTTTAGGGGTTGGGAAGAAAAGTAAAAAAAGAGAGAAAGAACAATTAATCCCAATCACCGTTTTGAGTTGAACTAATTTTTGTGTGAGTGTTTTTCTGATCGATTTAGTGGTGAGTGAAAAGTAAACCTCATGCAAATAGTTATCATGCTGTAATTAGAGTTGTTAGTGGAGTGGTGTGTTTTATAAGTGGAACGTGGACATGCTGGTTGTTGGTGTTTGCGGAAACATAAGGCGATTGTAGTTGTTGTTGTCAGGAGCAAAGGTACGGTGGAAAAGGAGATAAATTAAACACCACACACCGGCATGGTGTTTAGAATACCTCCCGCAATTTGTTGTAGTCCACCAGTCGCACGGAACCACCAAACAGATGAGTTATATATTCACAGACAACTTGACTTTGCTCATGCAATATGCTGGACATAGAGGTACGCGGAATTGTATTGCGACCTTTGCTTTTGCACATGGGAATTGTTCAGTAATCGGTTTTAGTGCCGTATGCAGTGGTTTTGTGAATGTATCAGTTTCAATAATCATCCCAGAAACAATAATTTACTAGAAATTGATGCTAGTACAAATTAGTTTAAATTCAATAACAAAAAGGGAATTTTAACAGTCTTCAAACTAGTAGGTGACCAGCTGATCTTTGTTATTGTTTGCTCAGTTGATGGTATTAAAATTACAAGATTTTCGTCAGTTTTAAAGCAATGAAGTAAATAACTCTCCGAGTTAATTTCTAATCCGCAATTTTCAACTGAAAATGCGACGTTGCAAAATCACATCTTGAGATGATAACTGTCGTAACTTCCAAAATTAAAATAATTTGTAGTTAATTTGTTGCCAAAAGATTAGCTGGCTTGAATTGCCCGCATTTAAATTTATTAAATATTTTTTATTTGTACCATCGCCAACTCTATGATAGTTATAAGTATCTAAAAAAACTAATTATTTTTGTGATGACTACTGATGGTACTAACAGTCTACAATTAATTGCTTACGAGTGCACTACTGCAACGCACCGGAAACGCGCTTCTAACATATTTAACAATCAAAAAGCGATGCCAGAGTAATGACAACACTACAGGGCACATGAATGTATACATAGAGAGATAGAGAAGTAGAGAGCCATGTCGTGTAGCGCACATTGAGCCATTCATAAACAAAATCAAGTTGCGCAAAATACAGTGAGAAAAACATAATACACATAGAGAATAATGGTCCTGCAAAATGTCGCCAAGTATTAAATTAAATAATATTAATTTAGTAGAACTCAAAGTTAATTATACAAATTAAATGTTAGCAAGTTGATTAGTTTTAAAATAAAATTGACATTGTTCCATACTCTATAATATGTCAGTGTGTGTATTACAAGTTATATCAAAAGTTCCGAAACTATTTAGCCCACTGTCCCTTGTTTCAGAGTAAAAATTTAATTAAATTCAGTAGTGATAGACAAATAAACTGTTACAAAGTTATATACACAAACAATTTGTGTTTCAGATAAAGTGTCTTTTTAGCCGACCGATTTTGCTTAAATTATCGGGAATTCATATAGTAGTGCTGATGTTTGTTATAATTTGAGCATATGAGAATGAAAGTGGTGTAAGTCACATTTAAATTGTTTTTAAAGGAGAATAATTTGCGTTTGGCATTTATATAAATCGACGTGCGCAGTTACATTTTATTTTATTGATTTCGAGTCTGTAACTGCGCACGTCGATTTACATAAATACCGAACGCAAACTCTTCTCCTTTCAAAACAATTTAAATGCGATTTACGTCACATTCATTCTCACAGGCTCATTTGATCAGCTTAATTGTCTAAATAAAATAGGAAACTATAATTTCACAAAATATTGTTTGTAGCAAATAGTTTATCTTTTAGAACATTTTGTAATATAAAAGTCGGTTCATATTAAGAGTATTGAACAAAAATACTCATATAAATATATCCTTAATTTCTATTTATAATAAACTCAAATAAGTAAACGTCAAACACGATCAATTAAACAGTAAATATCGCGATATGATATATATTTGTTTGAATTCATAAAAGAAATCAAGGACATTATTTTATGCTGCGTATTTTCTGCAAGTCTGTACCTTTCATCGCTCATACCTTTGTTATTGACAGCGTCCAGACTTTGGTACTGAAGTTGTTCGGCTGTCCGAAAATATTAGCGTTTATTGTAGGACAAAAAAATATTTCATGCAAATTAATGGGCAGCTCAAGTAGAGTTTAATGAGCATGCTCATGGTGTTTGGCTTACCTTTGCCCTTGCCATTTGGTGACTTGTTTTCGTAGCTCTTCGACCTCGGTTCAGGCTCAGGACTGACGGCTCGCGCTGCTCCATAATTTCGGGTGCCAGTTTGGGATTGTTGGGCCAGTTCTTCATTGAGTCGTTTAGCTAGGTGCATAGCTTCATGGCCGCAGACTGTATGTGAACTTCTACACAAAAAAATAACATTGGTTAAAATAATAGTCATTACTGTAAATTTTTACATCAGTGATTCTTAATCTTTTTGAAGTCAGGGAACACTTTTGATCATAAGAAAAACTTGCGGAGCACCCAAAATCAAAGAGTCAATAACATACAGTAGATGAGCCAACATTCAATTTTGTAACAAGCTCCCTGAGCACCGGTTAAGAACCACTGCATTGCATAAATACCAAATAGTTGCTACTTACCCAATGGGAATTGGTTCACTTGTGGGATGACGCGTGTAAAATTCATCAAGATCGGGCGTATCTGGTGGCGAGTAATTTAAAATCGTAGAGGACGACTCCAGTACTTCATGTAATTCCTGAGCTTCATCTATACTCTGCGTTTCTTCCTCAATTCTGGGCGAACAGTGTCCTCTACTGTCTTCAGGTGTAGCTGTAGCTGAGGTGTTGTTGCTCTGTAAATAGCAAACGCTTATTTTTGTGCATTTCAAGTTTGCAACACTATAATAATATATGAACATTGATTAATCACTCTGTATACAAAATGTAAAACAACTGATAGTCAGGATTCTAATGAGTTATAGTTTCAACAAATGCGGTAGTTTTGTCTTATGCCACATTTTCAATAGCTTAAAACTGAGCAAGATATAAACATTGACATTGCTTGTAGTTACTCAGTAAGAATTTTAACTTTTGGAATATTGTATTATTTCTCACTTAAAATACATCCTGTATATAAAAATATTACTTACTGCAGTTTTGCTCGCCACACTTTCATTCCTCGAATGCGGCCTAAACCCAGGACCCGGCGGTAAATTCTTCTGTACACAACAATTCACGCCCGGACTGAAATGTAGCTCCACGTGAAATCGATCTTCACTGGAAGGATCTTTTGTGGGGTCTTCATACAACATGACAACAATTTGCGACATGTAATTCAGCTCAGACACCATCGAAACGTACTCCATAGCGCGTCTCCACTGTTCATCATTAGTAATCTATAAATATAACAGTTTATATAGATCTAACTGCAACTAGCAGACCTGATAGACCCTCCAAAGCTGACGGTAGTGGTCACCGAATTTATGTAAATGAATATAAAAATGATAATTAAATATATGAAAAGAAAACTTCGTTGTTTTGAATCATTAATTAAATAATTAGTGGTATAAAATATAATATAGTTGTGACGATTGTGTGTGCGTTCTTTTATCGTTCCGCCACGAGTAGATCCTGTGCGAATCGTTCGAAGCAGCTAGATATGATAAATGAAAGCAACTTATGTGAATTATAAGTTGCTTCCATTTATGATTTTAGGGTTGTAACTATACTATTTCAGAAAAATCAAACCACTTACATCTAATAGGCCGCCATGTCGTAAAACTGTTATTAAGGAGTGTATATGGCTCTCGCTTGTGAAATACAAACGCGTGCGTACATGACGACCAGGACTACTGACTCCGTGCGAGTATCTAGGATTCAATCTATTGACAGTTTCCTCACCAGACTCCTCGATATTACGTTGAAGATCAGCCCGGATTTTCTTTAACAGTGGCGTGCAAATTCCCTGCCCAATTGTTAATTTCTCTTGATGTGTTAAACCATATTCCTAAAATTGTATTTATTAATTTAAAATACCATTTTCAATAATTCCAGCCTATATTCATTCGTACCTGAGGTATTACAATGTCCGCAAGATATTTAGCGTTAATATACAATTCTTCGGCTTGATCGAATTGTAACGTGTGCTGGTTGTGCTGTAAATCGTACTTAATGCAGTCGTAAATGTCAGGAATTTTGCTGATATCGAATTTCTTGTTTTTCGTATAGAAGTCCTTTTCAATTTTGCCCCATCGTCGGCCCATCAGCTCCCAATTCTCGCCATGATATAATATTGCATCTAAAATTATTATTATTATTTGTAACTATTTTTAGAAAATGTCTCTGGGTGTGTGTTAAATATCAAGTGATTGTACAACGACATGGCTAGCCATCCCCACAAACCGGTTACCAGCACAAGGAAGGCATAAAGGTAAGTAATGTATCTTAATTGATTGCCATATTGCTTATCATTTATATAGTGGCATGCTCGAATCTGTCAGTGGTAGTAAGTAGCAGTGTTACATGTTGTTATGACCAAAATCATTAACAAATAAGAATTAGCATTAAATATATAATAATAGTACTTGTTTGTTTCGGCCACTTTATCTTCTGTTATTACAACACATTATATCTAGGTATCATATAGTAGTGGCAGGTGCCTGCCCTTACTGGTTAGTTGTAGAACTGGATATAATATATTATTAACAACTCACCTTTAGTTTTTCCATCCTCCCTCTTTTGCTTTACAATTTCCATAAGAGATTTAATGTACTCGTGCACGTTTCTACAGCACTGCACTGGATTCTTAACGAAATCCAGAGCGTCTGCAATGCTAACAGATCGGCCCGGATTGATTTTTTCTTTATCCTCCAGTGAAAACTCCCTATCCAGCTGCATCAGTTCATGAAGTCGCGATTTACACCTACAATTTTACAAATAATATTCTTGTATTTTAATATTTTGGATTTTGGGTATTTTTTAAAAAAAATTAACCCCTTTATATTTATAATTTAAAAACGTTTCTTACATATTCTGATACTTGCTACTATCACAATCATTATCTAATAGCCCGTTCGTGTTGGCGCTCTTCACCATTTGTACTAAAATTGGAGTGAGTTCGCCTTCCAAAGCTAGCAACCCTTTCGCAAAGGCGGCTGCGGTCATCTGCACGCGCCCTTCATCCGAGGCATATATTTTCAGATCGTGTCTGAATGTGGAGTGCAGCCGCAATAAACCTAATCCCTGTGCGCCAGCGTATTCACCTAACAAACAATAAATTTTCAACTGAAATATTTTAGGATATCAATTAGTAATATATAAAAAAAATCCATTAAAATCGTAAAAGGTCACAATCATCAAATAAAATAGTTAAATTAATATTTCTTATTTATAATATAAATTAATTTGAAATTTCTAACTCTAGTCTCTTAAAATTTATTAAACAAATGAGCCAGTGAGCACAACAGTGGACTTACACTCAAATTTTAAAAACTGGTTTTGTTATTACTATGTAACACTATTAGAGTTGAAAATCCACGATTACGCTCGATGCCTAAAATAGCCTTTTACGATTTTTTTTAACAATAATTTATCTGTCTGTTAAACTAAATAAAACCAAAGGAGTGCAATAGATTTATATGTGACATAAGTGAGTAAGGGGGGTTACGGGTGGGTTACACTATTAACATAAATAGTCATTACCATCGGCGCCGTCTTCGTCCGTTTCTACGATGATACATTTAAAAGAGAGAAGTGTATAAAACATATTATCAACACTTGTTTGCTTATTAAATAAACATTAGTTTTTTTTTGCTCACCGTGATTGTCGTAGCTAAATGGTGATTATACACGCTAGCGAACGGCTCTAAACTCGCACAACAAAACTAAGCTGGCCGAAAAATAATGGTTGCGTTGCGATAAGAACTTAAAAGTGAACGGTGGGCGGTTGTATTCAAAACGAAAAAAATCAATTATTTACTGTTTTAATTACTAGGAATTTACTAGATTATCAACAAATATGTAATTTGTTGACTTATTCTATAATACGCTAGCCATCCCATGCATTTTCTTATGACCTTTTTAGTAGCGCCGAATATCTTAGGACAGTCCTGGATCTATACCATATTCTTAAAAGTAATATATATATATATATATATATATATATATATATATATATATATATATATATATTATTATTATTTTCATTTAGACACTTTTTGCGAAAATTTCTAGTTCAAATGATCAAATTTGATTCTGTAACGTGCGTAATTTAAACAAATCCATGAATTTTTTTTTCGTTTTAAATCAACCGCCCCAAACTAAAAAGTAAAATGGAATAATCAAAAATAAAAGCCAAAATACGAACCAGCAAGATGTCTACCTTGGCCGCCTGGATACATGCACCTGAAGATCCTGCCCAGCTCCTCCGCCTGGATGCGTCCCGCGGGCGTCAACTCGCCGCCCCATTTCAGGATGAGCACCAGCGATGGTTCCGCGGGCCGGTCTACTGAAAACAACCGAAAAGCTCAACAGGTACCAAGTAATAATAACAATATACTTGATTCAAAACACAATTTGGTGAGTATTTAAAAAATGTAATTATAATTGTTTTTGTCATAACTACATTAATTATATCATGTATATGGCCGTGACACTCACTAAACTAAATCAAGAATCATTGTTTAGTCGTAGCGGCCACAATAGAAGAAACGCAATTTAATGAAGTTGGCCAATTCACATGAAACTGCTTATATCTTGAATCTGTCAATTATTGTGCAAACGTAAAAAAATATTGTATATAGGATTTAAAAATAATAAAATAAATGGTTCGTACTAAGGTTGGTTGGTTTACCATCATCCGAACTGGAACCACGCGGTCGTCCTTTAGGTTGGTACTTCATCTGCACCTTGCGGTTAATCCCCGAAAAGTGCCCATACCTATAAATTTGTCATTACAACACTACTATTGTACATCTAATACAGGTGTAACATTTACATTTCCAGTACACTTTTCAATTGCTCCAATTTTCCCTGTTTTTCCTCTATTTCCGGATCGGCCTCGTGTTGCTGGATTTCGGCCAGCAATGAGCGGGCTATATCAAGAATCTCTTGCAACTGTTTCGGACGTTTCAGTTTCACATGGCCGTGTTTGTAGCCATCGTATTTTTCAAATATTTCAAAAAATCTGCAAATATATTAATGTGGTTCAAAAATAAATCTATTAGTAACCTAGATTAATAATAGATTCACCATTAATTGTACAGACTAGTGATGTGAAATTTCATGGCAAAAACGATTAGATTGTGAGAAGAACACTTACTTAGGATGCCGCACCTCCACCTTCATCTTCTGTTTAGGTGTACGATCTCCGTGTCGAATTACCCCCACAACGCATCGTAACTCCATCATTTTTCCGAATGTGGTGGGTACAATAGGGGGGTCATCGAGCTGAAACGGCACCGACCAGGGTATGTGCAATGTGGGAGCCAGCTCCCTCAGAATCATGTTCCCTAATATTTTGGCACAGTCATCGTAGTATTTATTCGAGTTTTTCACAAAACTAAAACCGTTTACGTCGCAGACAAACGATTGCCCGTTAGCTCTGTGGACGGATGAATATTATTAGTGAAGTGAAATCACCAAATTTAATAAAATGTAACGAAAGAGAGATAAAATACGTTTCTCACCTTAACAGATCGAAACCACATACCGCCTGCTTAAACGCCAAACAGACCTTTCTGGATATTAGTTTCTCCGCATTGCTGAGAATTACAGGATAACGAATTTCTTTACCTTCGCGATCTCTTTCAACTTTTCCGTCTAAAGCAGGAGATTTTCGGGCCTCCGCGTGCGCGTAATCAGGACCAACAGTATACACCTAAATAAAAAAACAATAACCCTTAATACTGAACAGTGACTATTCTATGCAAAATCATTTGAAGCTAAAACAAAAGAATATGCAATTGCAGTCTTATTAAGATTTGTGTGTCTGTGAGCTGATTTGAAGATCTTGGGGACTCTATAGGTAGTAAAATATGACCTGTAGCGCAACGTGCTGTTTTAGTGAACTAGAATCTTATACATTGTGGTTTGTTTATGTTTCTATTCGTTTTTATTTAGATATTTGAGATGAATCGGAAATTCCTGACACCACTCATTTGGTACGTATTTCTTTAACTATCAAAGTCGCACCGCAAAATACGGACAATTGATATTCATTCAATGATGGAATTTCGGCTAATTAGTTATTAGACTAATAAATTCAAACCAGAAAATTTTAAATTCACTTTTAACAATACAAATAGCGTCTGTATGACAAAATCTTCTGATGAAAGTATACTGTTAATAATATCAGACTATGCGATGACGCAGTCGGGTGTTATAACACCCCAGTGTTGCCAATTCTCAATAAATAAATAGCAACCCTCGTATAGGTAATCCTATAAGATATGTTTGTTTTTGTCTAAATAGCAACAAATTTCGTATTGTACATTTCATAATTCATTACTGAATGTGCATGCTTCAATTCAATAATTTGATTAATAAAGTCAAGTTCATGTCTCGACAAACAAGTAATAATCATTCACTAAGCGTTATATGTTTGTTTGTTTTGTTTTCCTGTGTGGTTTACATACAAACCAAAACCTGAAGCGACATTCTGAAGAACGTTAGAAGCGTGTTTTCATTGGCAAAGTCATGCATTTAGTGGATGCTGTGAAAGTGGCAAGAAACCCCATAGTCCAATGCATGGGTGTCGTAAGATGACCCGGCTGTAGTGCACAAGTAAAGATAGAAACAGACAGACCTTGAACATTACCTTTACGTCAGTACCATCCGTGGGCATGAAATCCTCGTAGATGAAACTGCCGGTTTTGCGGACGCGCGACTCCGGCGAATATACGCTGCTTCTACTACCGATCTAGATCAATACAAAAATTTAAATTAGCTAAATTGATACAACATTCAAAACAATGTCTAATCAATAACAATTAAAACGCATACCTTTCGAAACAATCGTTGACTACCTCCGCCAGCAGAGGTTGGGTAGTAGATGTAAATGTTATGGTCCTCAGCCGATACGGGTTTTTCAACAAACGGTTTATTAAAAACCACCCCATTGACCTCAACGTGATCCTCAGACTCGACTAGTTCATGATCTGAAACAATTAACACAAAAGTTCAGAATTAATATATGTATACTTTTAAGTGTGAATTACATTATACTAGATGTGTCAAGAAACTTGAACTAGTATTCATATGCTATATTTAGCACGTACTAGCTGAACATAGTACATGAATATAATTGAAACTAGAAACTTCTTCAAGTTTCTTGAGGAATCTACTACAATATATTTCAAGCATAATACTATATTTAGGTATTATCTTCTTTTTTTCTATTATTGCAGTATTGTTACATTGACTTTTAAGTTTTTCTTTTTGTAAAAATGTGTACCTGTTAAATAAATAATATATAATTATTAGTTGTGGTAGTAACATACTTTTTGGATCAGAACTGTCACGGTCCAGAACGGCGTAACGGGGAATTTCAATGCCCTCGGCTTCCAATATTGCATACACCCGACGCCTATCCTGTATATCGTATTGCATGTGCAGATTATTGATGACATATGGGTTATGCAATTGGGCATACTGTATGGCTTTGTCCAGAGGAAATCCTTTGGAGTGGAAGGAAATAAGGCAATCACACACGGGCCACTCTTCAACAGGATTCTAAAACCAAAATTAATTTTCAGTATATATTAATTTAATAAAGTAACACAACTTTCTCATTGTTGCTTGAGTGCAAACTTTTTACGTCCCAAGCGACATATGAAAAAAAATACCATGTCATGATATATTTTTTAATGAATCAAGCCTTATTTATCAAAGAAATTATTTGAACAAGTATGTCGTTTGTAATAATAATGTCTTGTATAAAAGAAGCGCTAGCTATTGCTCAGTTTATAATTAATCAGTAGGGCCATCTCTTACTCTCTATTACAATTATAATATGAGGAATTTTAAATGTTACAATCTTTTGTTATTATCATCAAATCTTGTTACTCACCTGCAGAATAACATCCTCTGGAAAAACAATAACCTTGAGGTATTCAAACTCCTGTAACCGCGTTAAAATTTCCTTCATCGGTTTACTCTGCGACTTTTTGGCCATCGCACATACCCCCACAACCACCTGCTTGCCGCCATCCTCCATATCGGCGGCAATAAGACTGGTATCGGTGGAGTCGCATATTTCCAAGTCGCCCTAACAGATAAAAGCAAAATAATAAAAATCGTACAAAAGGACATAGCAATAAAGCGCGCAAACCAACGCATAAAGCAAAAACATGCCAAACACAATAGAAACAACACAGGTGTGTTTTATTTAGTGTCTCACTGTTATTACCCAGTAATTGAATCGGTCAAGTTCCGTGTTGGACGCATAATAGTACATTTTGAGTCGCGCCACCCGCTCAATCGCATTCCATTGATAAATGCGAAGGAGCGAAAAAATGCGTTGCAGCTACTTCTAAAAATATGCCTTCGCACTTTTTCGGCAATTAAAAATAGACTTTAAATCACTCAGTCTGGCAGCGCAGGCAGTGCGGCGGGCTGCTGCACACGCGTTTTGTATGGAAAGCGCCGCGAGTAAACATTGCGACGTCACACTGTTTGATTTCAATATTATTCTAAACTATTAGATAAACTAGATTAAATATGCTCTTGCTGTGTAATTGTATGTGTGTTTGTACATACATGTGGCGATAATTGGGTCAGTGAATTATTATTAGAGATGCCGCGATGTTTTATTGCGGCAATTTAATCAAATAGAGTTGCGCCAAAGTGCGCACACGCTTCATAATTAATCGGTGCAATGTGAAAGGGAAAGTTGGGTGACTTTTAAGGTAATTATAAATAATCATATTTTTTATTCCTGTTAGCAGTATATAAATAAGAACAGGAAAAGGGGAAGATCCAGCATTGTTCTGAAAGTCACATTGCTGTTGTTGTAACTAGAGATATAATTTATAATTCTATTTTGTGTGAATTTCTGGTGAGACTACAGCCAGAATATTAATAAAACTTCAGTATAACAGTATATTAAATATAAATAACAAATTATTTGACTTCAAAACATTAAATTGATTGAGCTTTTATATATAAGGACTAATCGTGAAAATATTTTGTATTAAATAAATTGAATTATTTATTACAAAATATTGACGATTCATCCTTACATATGAAAGCCCAATCAATTCAGTGTTTTGAAGCTAACCAATTTGTTATTTATATTTTTTAAAATCTATATTGCCATTATTTTATTTACAACCCTTGTATATTCTCCCTTTTCTTAGCCAATATAATTAGTTAATATACATATTTACACTTGCACTGTTATTTTATAAGTAAATCTCATCACCATCAAATTTTAAACATCAATATAAGAAATATACAGTGTGTTCATAAATATATGATAGTATATTTTAATTGAGCATACTGTAGTTTTGCAATCCCCACTTACATATGTTCTTTTGTTATTATTCAGTTATGCTGAGCCCTAAATAGTTGTAAGTACCAAAGGATACTAAACAAAAGACAATCACTATAGCCTAGTTATTGAATAAAACTTAAACAAAACATTCTAGAGATGTACTCTGATAAGCCAGATACAGTTAAAGACGGATATACATTTCATTACACTCTTAAACCCTGATTTCCTAGAAAGCGGTGTCGATAAAAGCGGTCGTTTTTGACGCCATTTACATATTTCTAGAAATGTTTTAAGAATGAGAATACGAATTAAACAATGGTAATGCAGAGAGTGGTATACCTAAACGTAATGAAAAAAAATCATGAATTACAGTGGCTTACGACTGTAATTCATAATTTTTTTTTCATTACGTTTAAGTATACCACTCTCTGGATTACCATATTATAAAAATACATGTATAACTTTATTTATGAGGTCAAAATGACTTCAAAAACAGCTGCTTTTATGGACACCGCTTCCTAGGAAACCAGGACTTTAGAAGATATTTATTTATATTGCAATACTGTCATTGAAAATAAAAACTAATAATTTCAGCCAAATTAAAAATGTACTCAAAAACCACAAGCAAACTATGAAATGTATAGAAGAGGAAGAAAAATCACTTTCATGTATAAATATATAAATCTGTTTGGTTGTTACATACTGTTATAATAATACAGTCATCGCAATAGCACACGTCGTCGCAGTCGTCGTTGTTGTTCCGCATTTTATTTTTCCTCCACTTTTTAATGCGCCACCAGTCCTTCAGCCACGTCCACTCCATAATTCAGAGCCTTGCCGCCGCACGAAATAAAATTTAAAAGTCGTTGACAAAACGTCAGTTGCGTGCTCCGCTGGACGGACGACATTCACAAACGGAATAATTTCAAATTGTTTGCTCGGAATGCGTGTGCTCAAGTGTGTGCAATATGTGAGTGTCTGCTGTGAGTGTGTCATACCAATTTAATTGCTGATAGTTACAAGATGATATAATAAAGTGAGAGATAAGGTCCATGAGTGACAGGCTTGTGTAGGTGATAATTGTGTTTGTTTAGGCGCAAATTAAAAACAGTTATTAATATAAATAATTTTTAAATTTGTCTCTAAATGAACTTCAAACTTTAAATTATTATTATTATTATTATATAAATATATATATATATATATATATATATATATATAAAACACTGAATAATTAAACAAAAAGGTGTCATTAAACTACAATCACAAGCATTATTTAAGGTGTTCGACATTTGTTTTGGCAATTTCTATTACAATGATGTATATTTTATATACATATATATATATATATATATATATATATATATATATAAATATATATATATAAAAATTTGAAATATACATTATTGTGACAGATATTACCAAAACAAATGTCAAACACCTTGAATATCATATGTGATTGAAGCTTTGATGGCACCTTTTGTTTTATTATTTTCAGTGTTTCCAATAGGGAGAATTTAAAATAACTACATTCCATAGCCAAAAGATTTATTGTTACTATGGGCAATTCAAGCCAGTCAGTACTTGTATCTGGTTAGAGATAATTAACTAAAAACTAGTGGGTAATTACTATGCATAAAATGTATTTGTTATGTATCATATATGTGACAATATATATAATATTTGTCTAGTTATATATTAAAAGTTTATTAACAACCACACATTAATGTCCAAGTGATCAAAATCATGTAATTTTATCTAATCAGCTGATCAAACAATAACAAAGATCAGCTATTTACCCACCAGTTCGATGAAAACCATTGACATTTTAATCATGAATCAAACAACTAATACATATGAGTTCAATAGCTATTGAAAGATTTATGGAATGTTGGCGAATACAGAAGTAGATGAAGATTAATCAATCGCATTAGTATTGCAGTATGTAAATTCATGTAATTTTGATCAGTTGATCAAACAAATACTAGCTATTCTTGTCATTTGAATTGCAAATTGGTGTAAATATAACAATTAGTAAAGTTACAAAATTAAAATCATATCGCATTAGTAAACAATGCAAACAAATCACATAACACAACATAGAAGTACCAAATCATGTGGCCAAAAGGCTCTCACCACAACAGCCCTATCAACATCCTCAATGACGATAGTTGGAATGATTTGATTAGCAGTGCTATGCATTTTTGCAACCTACAACTGTATGGAGCAGGAGCAAAATTAAAGTGTGCCAGTGGAGAGAGAGAGAGAAGACAAAAGAAAAACATGAGTGTAAAAGCCCCCAAAAAGTGAAGTAGACAAAAAAAACTTACGCTTCCAATGAAGAACTGCGTGGGCCGGGCGACTTTACGTAAACCCTGATAACCATGCTCCAGTTCCGTGTACGACATAACGGACACGCATCCCGCTCACTCACATCACAATATAAACTTCTATTTGCCTTTACTAGTTTACACGAGGTGGGCGCTGAAACATAAACAATAACACAGCGCTGTCACAACAATCAGAGGTTAGGTTAAAACCCGTATTGATTTTGTTCCGAATATTTGACTGACCTAAATAAGCCGGGAAATTTGTAGACTGTTTATGATTGCGGAAAAACTTGATCACTGCACTAGAGTGTCTTCCAAAATTAAACAGCGGATGTTATGCAATTAGAAGTCACCTTGCCTATTAAAATTATTTGGAACGGAACCGGCTGGTGATTCATTGGCGTACAGGTGCGTTCTGCAAACTGAAGTTGCCGCTAATTAACAACCAGTGCTGGCAGTTGTTTGAAAGTTTGTAGCTTGTCCTTTACAATTTTTTTTTAATAAAAACGTTAATATATTCGATATTTAATGAAACGTTACTCAGATTTCAACTGCAGTTTCAAAATACTTTATTAATAATGGATTTTAAATGATATGTGGTTCGCGTTTGAGCTAATTAGTTCCTTTCCGCAGATGTAAGATGGAGTCTGTCAAGTACAATACAATCAGAGTTGCCAATAGTAGTATTTGTCATAAAAACTACTACTATTGGCAACTCTGCTTGTATTGTAGAGTTGTCATATGTCATTACGCATCAGTTTCGTTTAGTAATTGTGTTTGTTAAAAGGAATTTTAAGGTAAAACTAGAGTATTTCTATTTCTGATATTGATTTACAGACTACTTTTGATAGATCGTGATATGATATATGATCGTGATGTTTATTACGATACTAAAAGAGTAATAATATCATTCATAACCTCACCCCTTGATGATGACTATGCTCTTTCATGTGATGATTTATTTGATGTTTTAGAATGTCGAATCGTGGAGCTTTGTTTGGCAGTGCAGCCACTGGACCTGGATCCACTGGTGGCAATAAGCATCTTGTTGAAATGCGGGCTGGAAAAATGAATTTAAAAGGTGATTTTGAATAATAAATTTTTGTAAATACTAATGAGGAGAATTGAGAACTGAGAACAAATTTCTAAGCTATTGTGTAGCAAAAACAAGTTTATTTCAACTATTTTAAGTATAAAATGAAAAGAGATTTTTTTCTAAATTGTTCATGACAATACCTCTATTCTAGTGTAGTTTTTTTCCCTGGGAAGTTATTACATAGTTCCACAATTTTAGTTCAAAAATGTGAAAACATTTTTGCTAAAACAATACTCAGTGATGTATTTGGAAAGTAAAAGGTAGTTTTGTTTTCAAAAGTTTTTCATTCTCATAATTATAACTACTTTGATCTTAGTTTTCTGTTAATTATGTTCTTCTGCTGTACTCAGTTCTCACACAAGTTTTTGAAAAAATTAAGAATCACCAAGATTGACTCTTAATAAAAATTGAGAACAATTCTTTGTGATTCTCTAAATTCCTCCTCACCAGTAAGTACTGTAAAGTTCAGATTTGGTGAGTTGTACCTCACAAAATCTGAACTTTACAGTACTTACTGTTATTAATATAATATTTTAACTTTTCACTATTGGTATAAATGTAGTTTGTATGCACATTTTATAACAATTAATTGAAAATGATAAAGTAAATTTTAAAATGATTATTATTAATAATAATAATTGTATTATTTTAGGCCATACTGTTTATCCTGATAAACGCAAGGGACTTCTGTATGTCTACCAAAGTGAAGATTCATTGATGCATTTCTGCTGGCAAGATCGCACTACAGGTAATTATTACATTTTATAGCTACCTTTTATGAAATTGTCCTATTATTTTGGATGATTTGCAGTATTGCAGTTTCCACACTGATATATTTACTGATTATAATTTCAGGTGTTGTTGAAGATGATCTAATTATTTTCCCTGATGACTGTGAGTACATTAAAGTACCCCAATGCACCACTGGAAGAGCATACTTGCTCAAGTTTAAATCATCCAACCGCCGATTTTTCTTCTGGCTACAGGTATGACCTATAAGAGAGAAATTATTAGAGATAAAATTAATGTCAGGTTAATTTTACGTATGTAATATTCCGGGAAAACGTATAAATAGAATGAGACCCAATATGTAGGTGCCTTTCGTTTATCACTCTGGGCTGGTATGGGCTTATTGTTTCTTGTTCTATTTGCCGCTTCCGATGCGCATTATTCTACCTCGGCCTTTACAATCGGCGGCGAACGACCGCAAGATCTGAGCGATACTGCACGCCACGGGAGCAACGAGGAATGATAAACTATGCTAAACAAAAATGCCTATAAATCAACTAAGAAAAAATCCCGAAAAAATTGAAGCTAAATCTGATCTCTAACAAAAATATCTGGTGGCACCACACAACTTATTTATTTATTTATTTTCTCAACAGACATTAATCTAGTTACAGAGAAAAGGAAACAGAGTATTGTTACATAATAATATGTACATATAAAGAAAACTTTCCAAACTACATTGAAATCTTTCATATTTTTGACACGATTGCCACATTTTCCCACACTTTTTCTACATTTTCTCACGTATTCGCACATTTTCCAAATTTTCTCACATTTTCCCTCATTTGTACAAATGTTCTTACATGTTCCCGTATTTTCTCACATTTTCAACCCGATTGTTTATGTTTATAGGAGCCCCGTGCTGACAAGGACGAGGAAAACTGCAAGCGTATTAATGAATACTTGAACAATCCTGCAGGCAGTGTGCCTGCATCTAATGCTGCTGATCAAGACTTGCAATCGCTATTGAACAATATGTCTCAATCACAACTGATGCAACTCCTGGGTGGGGGACAAATGGGGGGATTGTCAAGCATTTTGGGCACTATTAGGTAAGATAAAATAATTTTTTTTATATTTTCTATGCATTATTTAAAATCATATTTCAACATTAATGGCATAAAATAATCTTTGAAAAAAAGTCACATTTGTGACCATTAAAATAATTTCTATACCTCAAAATGAAGCACCTTTTATTAAGATGAAGCCCAGTTTTAATGCCCAAGGCAAACATGGGATACTTTATATATGTGATCTAAATTTAATTAACATACCAATGTGATCTTAGTCGTCCATCAACTGGGGGTAGTGCACGTACTACTTCAAGCAGCACTCCATCGGCAACTCACCGCAATACCGTGGCCACCACGCCGACAACCACTACGAACCCAGCTACGTCTACTCCGCCGGGTTTTGTAACCCCATCCCAGAGCGCTCCTGCTCCAGCCGTTACAGCGGACGCACCAACGAAGGCCAAGACAACAACGCGCAGTCGCGGGGCTACGGATATCACGCCCATTCAGCTGGTCGACTTGCAAAACTACTTGCAGGGCATAGCGCCGCCGGGTGCGGCTGATCAGTCGGGTATGTGACCAGCGGGTGCTCATAACGCGATTACGTCTGCTACAAATAGTTTTAGATCAGATTAGTCACCTACTAGATGATTAGTTTTATAGGGGATGTCGACAGCAAAAAATTGAGTGAACTACAGATGGCGCTATCTACATCTGCACTTAAATTTGCCGTTAAAATTACGACAGTTTTTTTTGTTTAAATCTATCTAATTGAATAAAATTTTTCATTGTACTTACTATAACAATGAATTTGAATTTGAATTTATTGATACATTTATAAAATATTACTTGAATTCGTCAAATAAGATTTGCGATTGATTTTATAGTAATATGCTGCCATCTATAGCTCACATTCTTTTAGCTGTCAAAATCCTTCATAAGGTTGAATCTAGAAAGTGATTAATCAATGGATTTAGTTTAATTGCTTTGATTCTTTAATGCACATAGTTTAAATTTGCACACTGACAAAATCGCATTGTCTGGACTAGCTGTAATAGTAAATATAACTGTGAATTTCAATTAACTTTTCAGTTGATTTGTCATCAGCTTTGACCGGCGACGCGCTCAGCTCTATAATGAGCAACACTGAGGCCTTGGAGCAGCTGCAGAATCATCTGCCGGCTATAGATGGGACTACTCAGGAGCAATTGCGGTCCACTTTGCAGTCGCCACAATTTCAACAAGTAAGTTTAGAGTATAAAACCAGCTCTTCATGTAAGGAATGTGATCTACAATCTAGTAATTAGAAGTTAGCACGGCTGGGGGCCGGCCCAAAACTCAGGTTGAGATCGGACCGGCAGTACCTCGTCTTTTGCGTTTATCTCGAAACTACTTTTTTACAAACTTGAGTACACGATAGCTCAAGATCTAACGATTTTGTTAAAATTTGCAATACATGTTCTTTTTAATATTATCAATGAAGTAGTATGGGATTTTTTCTAACATAGGTTATTGAGACAATCCCTAGTTCATTACGCATAAACATTGGAGAATTTTTAGTTATATGAAAACCTTTTTAAAACTAAACTTGTTAAAATTGATAAATTATATTTACTTGTTTTTATTCGCAGGCTGTTTCTCAATTTTCGAGTGCACTTGAGTCGGGCCAACTGGGGCCAGTCGTCTCGCAACTGGTCTCCAATCCGGACGCCGTCGCTGCGGCCAATCAAGGCAACATGCAGGAGTTTGTGAAGGCTTTGGAGAAATCCAAAGAAGGCGCCGGGGCCTCTGGCAAGGCAGCCGATAAGGAGAAGGACAAGGCCAAAAAAGATGACAAGAAGGACCATGATGATGACGGCATGCAGCTGGATTAAAATGGAATTTTATATGTATGTAGTGTGTTGTAGTGCGCGTTTTTATATCTAAAAATTGCTTCAATTTCAGAATTGTTATAATCGTCAGAAATTAAATTCATTTGTTTCAAATCGTGTGTAAACTGTTTATGTTTATTAACAGGTCAGTTAGAAATAGTATGGAGTATATTAGGTTTAAAAACATAATAGTGACATAATTTTCACATTGCTTTACTTACAAACATTAAAATTAATAAATATCCTGCTTCTAAAATAACTGTTGGTTAAATTATTTTTCTCCTTTTATTTGGAATTTTTTCAGGTCAGCACAAAATAACACCTACAAATAATAAAGATTCAAAATATCCTTTTCACAAACACACAACTAATTTGAATTAACTATATAAGCATAAAATCGAAATTGTTTTTAAATGTATTGAATCAATTCATTGATTTATGTACTGCACGGATACCGCCACTGATTAACTGCACGTGCAATAGAAAATGTTTTTTTTTTCAAGTTTGTGTCCACGATTTTCATTAAATTTTCACGGGATCAGCCTAGCCATACCCCAAAATGCCCATACCAAATTTTAAAGATCTGAGACAGCAATCAGATCTTTAAATTTGGTATTCCAGCAATGTTGTTCACAGACTAACAGACAGACATTTTCCAAAAATCTACCTTTTTTGCCATTATAATTTTAAATATATATATATATATATATATATATATATATATATATTATAAATGAAAAAAAATTGTATAATAAGAAAAACATTAATTTTTTAGTATTTTCAATTGTGTACGATTAATTTTGTGACCCACTGTATATAATTAAGAACACTTTACACTTACTGTATGTGCCCATCCGGCCAATGGTCCGTACATATTCCTAAAATGCTCCCCAATTTCATTATAAATTTTATCAGTAACAGTCTTCTTTTTGGCCAACTTGGGTAAGTAGTGTCGTGCCGCTATTTGATAAACGTGTGTATCAACAGGGATTGATTGTAAATGTCCTAGTGACATCAAACAAATACAATCCGCAACCTATAATTATATTATTCATAAATACTAATCATTGTATTGCTTATTGCACTTATACCTTTGCTCCAACTCCTGTGAGACCCATAAGTTTAATTTTAGCATCCTCATATTTCAGGGCTTGTAACTCATCAACCCATTTTTGAGCACCACCTTCAACAATCACCTCAGCTGACTTTGCAATGTACTTAGCACGATAGCCAAAACCGTTGGTGCGTAGTTTTGTCTCTACATTTTTGTCAGTTAATGCCGTAACATCGGGAAATGTGTAGTATTTTACAGCATCCAGTTCGCAAATTAATTCACCGTAAAACGTAGCCAACTTTTCAACCATACTAGTTATTCTGAAAGAACAAAATTATTAAAAACGAACATTTCCAACAAAGTTAACTTTCTAATAGATAAACTCATAATAAAAATAAATTGAAACCACTTTGAATTGGCTAATTGAAATACTACAAAGTTTATAAAGCGAATTTACCAACATTTGTACTTTTCAAGTTGCAACAGTCTTCTTCCAAACCAATGATATATAGATAGAATTAGGAAAGTCGTGTGGTACTCAGACCAGATATTTCAAAGGTTACAAATTATTAAAATAGGCACCTTCTTGATTTTTATTCATTTGTGTGATATGATAAGTTGTATAAATATACAATTAAAGTTTATACCTGGATATGTTGTTATTGGTAGAACAAATGAACGAAAATATGTTCTCAGTGACGTCCTGATTTAAAATCCGTATTCCGTAAAACTGTTCAGCAGCAATTTTGAAATCCTCATCTGCAGCCGACCATTTCTCATAATGTTCTTTCAAATTCAAGTCCAATTGGAAATAATCATGGAGCAATTTGTTGTAGTTCTCCTCTACTTTGACTTTCTTAGCAACAGGCTCATCTAATTCTTTCTCATGCACCTGGTAGAGGATGCAATCATCTTTTTGTTCTAAAATCCATAATTTTGAGGCAAAAACACCCAACCATTGGTCTTTGCCATCTGCAACTTGTTTTTTCCACCTACAAAAATATTATGTTCTAATACATGGTTTTTGCCTTGTAATTTCATGAATAATAAATAATCTTTGGGACTAATAGAATAGTGGTGAATCTTAAAAATTATCTATAGTTTTATAACTATTAAATAATGAAAAAATCTAATAAAAACTGTTGAAAATAAATAATACTATATCAAATGACTGAAGAGAAAAGTTGTTCATAAATATATTTATTTATAATAATACATTAGTGTTAGGGATTGGGAAGGTGAGGGTGAAGACGATCGTGGAGAAGCTCCAGGTGTGTAGGGAGATAAAACTTCTTAATCACCCTGTATATTTAACAATGAGAGATACAGACATAATGTGTTAAGGGGTTAAACCACCTTGGCTATTGGGAAAATAGGTATAAATTTGAAAAATACAATTGATAAAGCCATTGAATTCATCAAATATTATTTTGCATATATATGTGGATACATAAATAACAATTATAGTTGCAAAATATTTCTTCATCAGACTGTATATTTTATTACATGAATTTACTTCCAATAGATGGCGCTATGGATGGCGCCAATAAAACTTGTGTAAAAATAAATCAATTTTTGTGTATTATTTGTATATCTCGTAATGGTTATACATTTTATAATAAAATTATAAAATTTTCATAAGAAGACTACACCAGTTTATATAAGATACCATGCAGACAATTTTAAAAAGAAATACATAGAAAACATGTTTAAAATTTAATAACATTTTAGAAAATCCAACCTGAAACTTTGTCCTCCATTCAAAGTACCTTGCAGTTGCAACTCCTTGCAATTAACAAGCAATTTATGCCATTTCGAGCCCATTATTTATTTTAACCTATAAATCACAACACCGTTGCTGCGAAAACAAACATCTATGACAAACAAATAATAATAATTTAATTTTCACTATTGGTATCTTGTGTATTATTTATATATGATGCTATTGGCAACACTTGATAACCTAACTCTTTCAAATTGGTGCACGACCAACTCAACAACACTGACACATTCTTGCATCAGAAAGTTAACAATCTGTGAACATGGTGTTGGATTTGGATCTGTTCCGCACGGACAAGGGTGGCAACCCGGATAAGATTCGCGAAAACCAAACGAAGCGGTTTAAGGATGTTGCCCTGGTGGACACTGTTATTGAAAAGGATGGCAACTGGCGACAACTGCGGCATAAGGCCGATCAGTGGAACAAGTTGAAGAATGTATGCAGCAAGGAAATTGGGGAGAAAATGAAGAAAAAGGAACCACAGGGGGATGCTGCAGAAGCTGTACCAGAGGCTGTAGTACAACAATTGGAGGAGCTTACTGGCGATTTGTTGAAGCCACTAACAGTTAATCAAATTAAAAAGGTAGTTAAGTAGTTAACCATCTGCATAGTGGTTTTAATTTCCCACATTATTTCTACAAATAATGTGGGAAATGAAAACCACTATGCAGGTGGTTTAGTAATTAATAAGTTGATATTAGAATTTTAATTTATTTTAGGTTCGTGTATTGATTGATGAGGCTGTTATTAAGAATGACAATGATTTGCTGCAAACTGAAAAGGAACGAAATGCTGCCTTGAGGGAAATGAGCAATCACTTGCATGAATCAGTGCCTGTTAGTAATGATGAAGATGAGAATAAAGTGGAGAGGACTTTTGGCGATTGTCAATTGAAGAAGAAATACTCTCATGTTGATCTTATTCACATGATTGATGGTGAGTAAGAATTAGTTTTGCTGTATTATGTTAAAAAATAATAATAATAATTTCTAACTAATTTGTTTTTTAAATTTGTAAATTTATAAGTATGTAAAGCTCATTATAAATTTGTAATGTAGTAAACCCAAGTTTAAATCTTGGTGTCATGCATAAAGCCTAGTTGGAATATCTGCACTTCATGGTGCTTCAGAAGGCACTTTAAGCTGCTTAGTACCATCAGTAATGTAGCACTTACCCTGCTACTTATAAACGATGTACAAATCAAGCTATATAATTGCAGTAGTATACTAGAAGACTATCTAAGAATTGGACAGTGTGTTATATGCTACAGATCGGTTATAGATAGAGAAATTTCTAATAATAATAATTATTAAACTATGATATTTTATACTATAACAATAACAATATATATTAAAGGTATGGATGGTGAACGTGGTACAATGGTCTCAGGTGGTCGTGGATACTACCTAACCGGCCCAGCCGTCTTCCTAGAGTATGCAATCATTCAACTATCCCTGCGCACCTTACACAAAAAAGGCTACAAACCCCTCTACACGCCATTTTTCATGCGAAAAGAAATCATGCAAGAGGTCGCCCAACTATCCCAATTCGATGAAGAACTCTACAAAGTAATCGGAAAAGGCAGTGAAAAAGCTGATGACAAGGATGTCGAAGAAAAATACTTAATCGCAACTTCCGAACAACCCATTGCAGCATATCACCGCGACGAGTGGCTGGCAGAAAACTCGTTACCAATAAAATACGCTGGCATTTCAACTTGTTTCAGACAAGAAGTCGGATCGCACGGACGCGACACCAGAGGCATCTTCCGTGTGCACCAGTTTGAGAAGGTTGAACAGTTTTGTTTGACGTCGCCGTTTGATAATAAATCATGGGAGATGATGGATGAAATGATTGCAAATGCTGAGCAATTGTACCAGCTATTGGAAATTCCATACCGTATTGTTAATATTGTGTCAGGCGCTTTAAATCATGCTGCGGCGAAAAAGCTTGATTTAGAGGCTTGGTTCCCAGGTTCTTCAGCGTTCCGCGAGCTGGTTTCATGCAGTAACTGTTTGGAGTATCAAGCTAGACGTTTATTAGTACGCTACGGGCAGACCAAAAAGATGAACGAGGCTACTAATTACGTGCATATGTTGAATGCTACCATGTGTGCGACTACGCGTGTAATTTGTGCTATTTTAGAGGTGCATCAAGAGGATAACGGTATTAAAGTACCCGCTGCACTTAAAGAATTTCTACCGGAGGATTATCAGGAGTTTATACCGTTTGTTAAACCAGCGCCTATTGATGTCGAAGCGGCTGCGAAGAAGAATAAGAAGGGTGCGAAAAAGGGGGCTGGAGAGGAATGATTTTAGAGTGAATTCAATTATAGGGCATTTTAAATACAATTTTAATAACGCATTTAATTTCATTCCTACGACAAAAACTATGGTAATTTATTATTCACCGTCACATCTACAAGGGAAACTCGTGTACTGCTTAATTTTGTAGATTAAAATATTTAAGACATATTATTTTAATTATTATCCTTAACCTAATTCCAGTATTTATATGAAAATTTCCCCAATATGTTATATATACCATCGACATTACTATTACTGAGCAATAGGTATGGTGACAAACGTCACGGATTGCGGCTCTCATAGAGAAGACAATTGGGATGGCGGGGACACACAATTAGGGTGGCAGAGATAGCACCGGCCAATGAATATAGAAAGCAATAATCAAAAACAAGGAAAACAGGAAGACCAACATAAAAATGGGATGAAGCTATATCAGAATTATTAGAAAGGAAAAGAAAAAACTAGAAAGTATCAAATGAGCTGGCAATAAATAGAAGAGAATTAAATTTATAAAGAAATATATAACAATGAAAACCTTATACCATATAGTGGTAGAAAATGATGAATGATTATTTACACAAAATATATATATATATATATATATATATATATATATATATATATATATATATATATATATATATATATAATTGTGATAAGTGAACTCATTTGACCCAAAGAAAATATAATTCTAATTTGGCCCAAGCTGCTAGTTTGCTATCCTTGAAATTGACCCACACAAAACTCTACAATGACAGTTCGTGTAGTGAATCCGATTTTTCACGAACTTTACACACCGCTTGATTCGTTTGACAGTAATAATGGGAACATAAACACTCGAATAACCTACAAAATTGCGGCAATGCAAAGATTTTTAACATTTACACAAAGAATATCGGTGTGTCCAATAAGACAATTTTATAAGAAGACTCGCCAGACTAAGAGGAGCTATAAAATTAAAGTTTGTAAGCATGAAAACCGACAGTGAAGTGAATGTCCCAAATTTTAATAATCCTGTTATTTGGACGACTGATGATGTGGAATTGCCGCATCTAACTACAGAAGTGAGTAGAAATAGATGAAATAAGTTTTTTTTTTGTTAGTTATTATTGGAACAAATGTATTGTGTTAAAAAAAAATGCATACTGATAAAATTTGGGCTTACATGTGGCGCCATCTAATTAAACATTGAGTAAACACAAAATATTAAAATCAATTTATTTGAAAACGAAAGCGGACATAAATTAATTCTAAAAAATTATATTACTATAATAAATTTTAATAATAATACCTATAATATAGAAACGAGGAAAATGTTTTGAAGCCTGTTAATTATGACTTTTGTGCTGTCAGTGTAAAAGTGAGGGTCGCGAGTTCGAATCCCATCGAGGGTTACTGTCCATAACTCGTGACATGGTTGTTTAAATGTATGGTAAAAGTTACAAAAAATTTGTTGATATAAAAGTCGTCATATCTAACAAAATGGTAATCATAAAGACCTATTGTTTCATTTGGGAGTGAACACTTTCCAATTCCCCTGCGTTAAGGGTAAGATCACGTCCTCTTATAGCGTGAATTTTAGAAATATATTGAAATTTTCCCAGAATAATATGGAACATAATTGCATACAATTTTAATAATGGTTAAAAATATCTTATTGTTGGCTCTGAAACTTATTTTGTAAAAGCTACACTGATGAGATCTAATAAGATTGAAATCTAGATATTTAAATTACTAAGGGGTAGGGATTCACACTTATATATGTTTTATAAGATTGGCCTTGTGCTGTGTGTGAGACACTCTGTTGGAATATTATTCCATAGAGCACACTACCCGGTGATCCTGATAGCATGAGCATGTTGACGGTTATTACCATTGCCAACTGCATCAATGACAGCTACGCTCTCATATGAGAGCGAAGCTGTTATTGATGCAGTTGGCAATGGATATTACCATATGGGTGTGCATTGCTAATTGATGTGGTGCCGCCAGATGGCGTTTAACTTTCTTCCTAGGGGGTTAATTGTATCAAAATTGTATAACTATGAATTTTAGTCATCAATACTTAACAAAATTAGTTTCAGAGCCTACAATAAAATATTTCATACAAGTACTACAAATTATTTGCTATTCCACTATATAAGCTAATACAATTCGTGTCATAAAAATGTAGACGCATGATTCCATCCTTAATGGTTTCAATTATGGTGATATAATTAATTTGGGATATTTTTAAATTTAAGGAATGTCTACCAGTGATAGGCGGTTCGCAAGTATCATCAATCCTATCAACACTGGACACACCAGAAAACATTCCAGCTAAAATTGAACTAGCAGGCATCTTAAGCAAACCCCCACAAATAGATCCAGTGGACATCCCCAAACAGAAATCAATTAAAACCAATAAAAACCTCACGTACATCATTTGCGATCTATGCCCGTTTCTATGTTTAAAATCGAAAAAAATAACCGAACACACCGATTTAGTGCACAAAAACAAAAAACCCAGTCTGGTATTCGAACTAAAATGCCCTGCATGCACCAACATATTTTTCCACAAACTCTCCCTCCAAGCACACCTAACATACGACCACTGCGTTTCAAACAGTGCTGACGTGGCTAAAATAATTCAAGTAGCCTTGCACACAAAAGTATCCACAACATACACCAACAAACTATCCTCAGATGACATTGATATTAATAAAACGCCGATTATAATTGAAGAACTGGACGCAATTGAGGAAAAAATAACAACACCCGAACCAACAGTACCCCCTAAAATAGCCAAACGACAAAACAGCATAACAAAATTCTTGGACGAAAAAAAACTCCACAAATGCACCGTTGCGAACTGCAAAGTCCGAATGCAATCCCTCGATAAGATGAACTACCACATCACCTGCCATATCGACACGATTTTCAAATGTATTGAATGCAATGAAATGTTCTCCCTGTGGAAAGCGCTAACCGGACACCTATGGCGCTCCCACAAACTCGACATGGAGTTGCACAAGTGCGATAAATGTGATTACCGCACGCACAGTTTGAGTAAGCTTAATAATACACATAAGTTGATACATGGCAGTCATAAGGGGTTCACGTGTGATGTTTGTGAGAAGAGTTTTAAAAACGCTAAACAGTTGCGAAATCATAAGGATACGCATAAGAAGACGGGGGTTGAAGTGAATTATCCGTGCGAGGAGTGCCCGAAAAGTTTTACGAATAAGAATCAGTTAAGGATACATACGGATGGGGTGCATAAGAAGTTGAAGCCGTATTTGTGTAGTTTTTGTGGGTATAAGGGGGCCACGAGGGGGGCGTTGAAGATGCATATACGACAGCATACAGGTAAGTTACCGCAGGTGTGAAGTTTACTAGAAACTTCTACTGGGGTGGTATCTAGTTTATTGGCAATAAATTCACAGTTTGCACGGTTTCTATATTCTTCACACTTCACATTCAATAAAATTTTACATAAGCGACAGCAACTCGTGCGCGATTTCTCGCTAGTCTAAACGTAGATTAAAAAGTTCAAAAATCTATGGGATTAATTATTTACTTTTAGGTGAAAAACCCTTCACATGTGATCTCTGCGAATACTCAACAGCCGACCACAATTCCCTCCGTCGCCACAAACTTCGCCACAGTGGCGAGAAACCCTACAAATGCGCCCACTGTGACTACCAGTGCATTCAGAGTTCCACCTACAAAGTCCACATAAAAACCAAACATCCCGGTCTGGACAAGGACTTGCTATTCGCGTGTCCGTCCTGCCAGTTCCGGTCGATCAGCAAGGACGTCTACAACTCGCACGTGTCCTCCCAGCATCCGGAACTGCGAGCGTCAGAATAATAAAGCGAAAATTATAAAAAGCAGCCCGGGCGTCCAAAGTGCTCATTGAGCGTTTTTGGCAGCCATACCATTTTTTACTGATCGCTCAAGGATATTGAGTTTATAATTAGTGAGCGCAATAGTCGCGTGTGTATGTGTATTAAAACTGCCCGCGCGTTTGAAAATGGAGGACGAGAGTTTTTTGTGCAGGGTGCTCGGCTACCATAGGGAGGAGAAATGGAAGGAAATCCTGCAGATGAGTGAAAACGGCACGCGGAAGGCTGCACTGGACTTGCTTTGGGTATGGCCGAGTGTTGGCAATTTGGATTTTATTTGCGCGAAATTGGGGGAGTTCGGGGTGGACGGCGTGACGTCACTAGGGTGCGGATGCGGACTGTTTGAATGGATTTTACAGAAACATACAAGTAAGTTTCAATTATTTTAAACGTATTTTTTTACCTATTACGTTTTTCTAATTATCTGATGTGGCCACCATACGACCATACTACTTTATATATATATATATATATATATATATATATATATATATATATATATATAATTTAATTTAGATTAAATATTAATTAATTAAGTACTATGGTATACTAGATAATTAGAAAATCGTAGTAAGTAGTAATTTATAAAATGTCCACCTTATTACATTTATCACAATACAATAACAATTGTAAAAAATTTTAAATTGTTTATATTTTCTTTTATACTGTCCTTAGCCTGAAACATATACTGGCCATGACGTCACCTGTTTACATCATGCGTCGATGACGTATTAACTATTAAATTAGAAATTATTTTTCAATTTAAAACGTGTGAAATAAAGACCTCAAATATTCGAATATTCTTTATATATATTATAAATATTTTTGTCAATAGATATGCCGGTTATTGGTTACGAAGTTAACCGTGAATGGTGGACAAGCAAGTACAGCAACCCCCTGTTCATACCGCACGTCTACCCCGATTTGCCGCCACGAAAAGACAGTTTCAAACGCAACCACGCGCTGCTGTTTTGCTACTTTAATGACGGGGCTGCATTTATCGACTACGTGGACGCTTACGACGGACCTGTTATTTTCATTATCGGCCCAGGAGAGGGTCGAGGCACACATACCGAGCCCGAACCATTTAAACCGAAATTCGGAAACAACGGGTGGATTTTGGACAGTTTTCAGGAGGTTAATAGTAGCAAAGATTTTATAGCTGTGTACAAAAGATGTTGAGAATGGTTTTTATAATGTAAATAAAATATATTTTTATAAAAAAATGTTTTTAGTGCCCATTACGAATTCAATTTTATATAATAACTAGGTGAGTAACCCCATCATTCGACGGGGATGATTTTTAATTACAAAAGTAGACAAACCGTTACTTTTAATTCTGACTAATAAATATGATATTGTTGATTTGATTTTTTGAGCGGTATGCCAAATAAAGGTCTTTCTTTGTTAATGTACTTTTAAGGTATAAATAGCAAAGCTTTGGTCATGTATATGATGAAAAAACAAAGGTTATACAGTTATAACAGATTCCCTACTAAATGTAGTTCATTTTCTGCCACCAGATAGAGCATCAGCCGGCTTGAATCGCCTATATTATATATTAACGCAACAACAACAACAACATTGATATAAACTTACCCCAGGGTACTTCTCCAACATAGACAAATATTCTAATTAGAATCCGTTTTAATATCCTAATTTAGAATCCTACTTGGTCCACTTCAATAGAGATTTGTTGAGTAGAGTTGGTTGCATATAGTCCACATCTATTGTTGACACTGACAGCGTCAAGTATAACCTAAAAACAAACATAAATATCAATCTGCAGGCCGAGCAATATGCTCGGTAGAACCATCTACGGCTTCTACTTCGACAAACACGGTTTTATTCACACACAACGACTGGTATACGCTGATGAGGGCAAATACAGTAGGGAAGTGGCAGTGCGGCAGCACCAGGCGGCGGTGGTACGCCGGGAGACGGCTGCATGGCTAAAGTTTATTGTAATATTCTGGAGTCCGCGTGTGCTACGTGCGGCCGTCAAGTTTGGTTTGGCTGCGATGATTATGAACAAGTACGAGCGAATAGGGTTTGCTATTATGATGCTATGTTTTGCATTTTGAGGACTTTTTAAAGATATGTATGCAATTATGTAAATAACAGACTTATTTATTTAATAAAAAACATGTTTTAGTTGTATAGTAGTAAGTTACGATAGTGTCCGACTGGACTAAAATCATTTTTATTATTTAGTGTATACAGACTTCTGTAGGTCATGCCCTATTATAAAGCAAGGCTCCTGTGAATACACCACAATATTATTCTTCCAGTACTGTATTATATTGTTGGGTCTCACTTATATTATTTGATTGAAGTATTAAAATAATATGATTTCAAGGACTGTGATCAAGCCACCATCTAGTGCCAAGTAGATGGTGGCTTGATTATTGTCCTTAAGATCGTATTAAAGGCACCTTACACGATCAATATTACTGTCAATATTTTAGAATAATTACACTATTACTGTATGATAATATGTTTAAAATGTTCATTATTCTAAAATATTCACATTGATACTTATCGTGTAAGGTATAGTAATGATAAAATGAATAGAATACTGATGTATATCCAGATAATTGATTACTTGATAAATATAAAAGAAGAATTGAAGCAAATACTGCCAGTACTATTGATCATGTAAGGTGCCTTTTAAAGGTACCTTACATGATCAATATTACTGTCAATTCTAGTACTGTCAGTATTTGCTTGAATTCTCCTTCAATATTTATCAAGTAATCAATTATCTCGATAAACACCAATATTCTCTTCGTTTCATCATTACTATACCTTATACGATCAGTATTACTGTCAATATATTAGATTAATGAACATTTTAAATACATTATCGTACAGTAATACTGTCATTATTCTTAAATATTGACAGTAATATTGAACGTGTAAGGTGCCTTTTACATTAATACTTCAATCAAATAATAAGTCAACCCAACAATATAATACAGTACTGTTTTTAAGGAGGAAGAATATTGTGTTATATTAACAGGAGGTTTAGAGATGGTAATTTTTTATCTTAAATACACCTTACATGATCAATAATACTGTATTTGCTTCAATCCTCTTTTTATATTTATCAAGTAATCAATTATCTGGATAAACATCAATATTCTCTTCATTCCACCATGCAATGCTTAATGTATTGTTGAGGGACCACAAAATTAACGAGTGGATCCTGTCCAAAACTATGTCATTGATGTAGTAGAAAGGGTGCTACAAGCAAAATGGAAGTGGACTGGCCACATAGCATGCTATACCAAACAAAGATGAACCAAAAGACTCTTGTAATGGAGACTGAGAATGGGACATGAATTTAGAGGTAGACCACCAATGAGATTATCAGATGACATCAAGGATAGCGAACTTAGATTTGGAAATACAGAGACGAGTGGACAATGGAGAAGTCTACATCCAGAAATGGATCGACATATAGGTAAATGATGATGATTTTGAAGACCAGCATTATTGCATCTACCTCACGTCCCTGATTACATATCATATATTCTATTTTTTATTATTAATTATAGGGGCCCTGAACTTATCAATGCCTAGGACCCTATGCTATAACTTTACAGTGCCTAGGGTCCAGACTCTGAATGTATCCGTGACAAAGGCCCCATACAATTTTTAGACGGCTCTGTATTGACAAGCTATATTATATTATTATTGTAGACGTTATTATATATTATAGAGATTATCATGTTTGTAAATATAATTCACAATTGTCCATGAGTATATATAAAAAAAAAAAACTTCTATCTTTACCGGGTTATCAGCCGTAAGGCTTTTCCGCCGATGTATAAAATATTATACAATACAAAAGATTTTCAAATATATTGAAATGAATTATCAATTAGCCATGATAAATAAATCGTTGCGTCTTTTTTTGTTTCGCTGGCGATATCAAGCGCTGTCAATTTTATAGCAAAAATTTATGTTTGATAAATATGAATAATGCACTCACCCACGCTGGCGCCCGTGCGGCCCCCAGTAACAAACATTGTACCCCATCTGTACGCACAATATCGGGCAAATTGATGAAGTTTATGTGTAGTTATATCACATTTATCCCGGAACGCACAACGGACTTAAATCAGCCATTTGTAAAACTAGTTCCGCGTACTGCCAACATAACGGCATTAAATAACCAACTTAAATAAATTAAATATTTTTATAAATAAAATTCATCCAGGGGTTTAATTTAAATACAACTACCAGCGGCTGAACAACGTTTCGTTAAAATAGTGTCTGAAAATAAAACACAAACTGGTGACTCGTTCCGTTCTAGCAGGCGCCAGCTTGACTTAAGAAGCGTCGTGACGACAATTATTACCAATGCCGGTTTCATTATTCCCATACGCCACCGATACAATATGAACATTATTAATTGAAATGAATTCCCGTGTACACATACGTATACACGTATTTATTAATTAGGTCACGGTAAGCCCTTTGGATGTTTTTGTTTTCCACCAGACATATTAAACGCTGTCAATTTCAATGCAAAATTGTTTGGATGATAAATATGAATAATGCACTCACCCACATCACCGCCCCAGCGGCCTCCAGTAACACACACTGTAGCCGACTTGTACGCACAACACCGGACACATTGCTGCAGTTTATGCATAGTTAAATCACATAGATCACACAGCATTCCGCGAACTTAAACCAGCCATTTGCAAAACTAGTTACTTGTACTGCCAACATAGCGACAATAAATAACCAACTTACTGTAAAACAATAAAACCGATTATTAATAAATTTTTAAATACAAATATTAACAATATGCAGATTATAAGTTATTATAAATGTTTAATTTATTATATTCTTACCATAAGCAATTTTAATATTATTTGTACCGTTTACAAACATTCGCACTGGTGTGAACACTGCGTTGGCCGACGCATGCGCATCAGTTGTTTACTAAAACAATTTGACAGTCGAAGTTTTATCGTTGTTTTTAACTGCAGTTTCTTAGTGAGTTGTAGTGTGGTGCTTTGTGAATAATTAACTGGTGGTGATAACACCAAATCAGCTGCCGATTTAATAGGTAAGTGCTGTTAGCTCGGGCTCGTATGTATGTAGTAGTGATCGCGCGCGGATTCGCGACTGCCGCCATAAATAACCTATGTTTAATTTTATGATAGCGTCGTCGGGCAAGCTAGATATAAATGCGAATGTACCGTACGATATCGCAATAACAAACAAAAAGTGGGTATGTCCCACACGCTTCTTGTATGTTATTGTGATACCGTATGGTAATTTGTAATTACATCTAGCTTTGCAACCGGCGCTTGACGGCTACGGTGGTTTTTAATCCAAACCGGCGCAAAAAACATTAGAAGATTGCTATGCTACTTGGAATGTTCGGAGCATGTGTCAGAGTGGAAAGCTGTAAAACCATCGAGAATGAGGTAAACAGACTGATCAGCGCCGGTTTGACTTAAGAATCGCTGCAGCGATCCTAATATTTCATATGTCCCACACGCCTCTATCCCTGAATATTAATATACAAACAAACTGATTGTGCCTGTATGTAGAGGCACAATCAGATACCATACAGGCACAATCAGATTGTTTGTTGGAGCATGATGGAGCAATCCCCAAATAGCCGACATGTGAGGGCTGTTCACAATGAATCACGTGTAAATGCTTAATCAAATCATGGTTAAATTGATAATCGAGTAACTGCAGAATGTGTAGCTCGCATTTATTGTACGATCGAAATACTCGGGGATATTTATTTTAGTAGCCATTTTTTTATTCATCCTGTTGACGCTGATGTAATTCCGGTCACGTGATGTCATTTTAATTATATAATTCTGTTAATACAATGATTTGAGTGGAGGTAAATTAGCCAAATTAAAGCGGTGATTTTTTAATTAATTAATTTACCAACGCGCTTCCATTTATTATTCTGAAAATGTATGTAAATTGTTATTAACAATATCACGTGACTCGTGACGTCACAGTATCGGCCATTACAGTTCGGCGTTGTTTAACAAAAGACGCGTAGTTGAATTGTACTGTGATTATGGACGCCGTTTTGTGTTTCTTGTTTCAGACTATTTGTGATAGAAGCGTGTCCTGAAATTGGCTGAGCTGTGCGAGCATGATGTTCTTGATTGGTATCCTGCTGGCGGTAACATTCAGGAAAGCTGTGTAAGTACATAACTTATATTTTGGCGGGGTTAGGTTTATTACTGTGAAGGGGTGTGTGGGGCATATAAAATCGGTGCTGAAACTATTTTGACCGCCGCTATGCTATTTAATACAAACCGGCGCCTATTGGAATAGCGCGCCGTTCCTTTCTACGATGCATCTGTATCTACCGGTATATCGGATTTTTTTCGGTAAACTTAGTGGCCCCCTTATAGTGCTCTGTGGTGGCCCCATTCTATGTCCAAACAATTGAGTCACACGGATTTATATATATATATATATATATTGGGGCCTCAAGAAATTTTTTCCAGTCGGGATATGAATAAGAAATAGACCATACAAAAACTTAAGTCTTATTCATTCGTCAATGCCATGATTCTTCATCAACCTCTTTATTTCCACTGCTGGGGGAAGGCCTTATAAATTTTCCTTATGAAGTATGAATTTATGTCCTAGGTATATGTCCCATTTATTGTCGAATCAATATGTAATATTACATTTTCTAAAATGTTTGTTTTCTTCTTTTCGAGTCCTTCTGTTTGGGAAGCTTGGTTTTGCCTGAAAGAACTAAAAAGCATGATTAAACAACTAACCCCCCTATTCACCATTAATCTATCAATAGCTATTGAACCCATAAGTATTCGTTGTTATAGCAATAATAAAGACATTATCTAGAGAATGTAGTTACTTTAGATTCTCTCTATTGGAAACACTGAATAATTAAACAAAAGATGTCATCAAAGCTCCAATTGCAAGTGCTATTCAAGGTGTTTGACTTTTGTTTTGGCATATTCTGTCACAATGACGTTGCCAATTTAGCCATTCAATAGCTTTTGGGACTTATAAAATTTATGGGATGTTGGTGAATACGGGCATCAATCATGTTTTTTAGTTCTTCCGAGTCTTCATTAATTTGTACGATGTCGTCTGCAAAACGTAGGTGGTGTAAGTATAAACCATCAATCTTAATTTATTTTCCCTCCCAGTCGAGTATTTTGAAGACATCCTCCAGAGCTACAGTAAATAGTTTTGGGAGATTGTGTTTTCCTAGTCTTACTCCTTTGTCGAACTTGTCCTGTTTTCAGGTCTTCCTCTTGATTGACATTGTAACTTTCTAGTATACGAATTTGAGGGGTCATATGTATCTCAAGTTGATTTTCGAATGGTTTTATAATTGCTCTAGATTTATAATCAATGAAAACCAGGTAGAAGTTGTACTCATTTGCTTTTTCGATTATGAGACAAAGTGTCTGGATATGATTGTTACAAAGATTTTGTTGAATTTGATCTAGAAGTTCACGAGTAGTGTTCTCTTAAAATAGTGTTTTATTTGCTGTAACACCCTAAGTAAAAAAGAAAACATTTTGTATGCTAATTTTTCTGTTTATACAAATATAATTAAACTTGTCAATCTTTATTCGCATTACAGCAGTATTTTTTAAAATGCTTACAAAAGTTTTCTCCATTTGTTTATTGAATTAGTTATGTTTATATATCCGCATTTTATTCTCTTCAATATTTTGTTATAATAAATTAATGGCTTTCGCCCTTTTTGCCCGCCACTCGTTTGAATTCACCCATGTTAGTGGTACAAATTGGTGAACCTATGATTGCAAAGTGGTCGATTTGAGTCACTTCACCACCACTCTGATTATCCTTGATGAAGAATTGTACATTTTGCACATTCTGGAATTTCACGTATCGTAAATTCACTGCGTTGCCTGTTAAATCATCTGGTGTAAACCTAAAATTTAAAATTTGTTGTAAAATAAGTAAGGCAGTAAAGGATAATTAAAACGATTTTTTTATCACACTTCAGTTACACTTTGCAACTAGTTTCAGCCATTTTCGAGTCATCAAAGGAGCCGAAACTAGTGGCAAAGTGTAACTGAAGTGTGATAAAAAACAAAGTAAAAAATCGTTTTATTTTATTAAACTGTGGTGGGCGTATTACTTAATATTAAATAGTTTTTACTTACTGTACATCCTGTACACAGCTATTACTATCTGCCATATCAAAATCTAATGTACGAGGTTGGTTTATAAAGATTTTAATATTCTTTGGTCCTTTATCAGCAGGCCCCTTGATTTTCAAACTATGTATTTTGACTGCTTGATTAAATGTAATTGATATAATAAGCTGAAAATAAAAAATAATTTGTTTAGGCTTGGTTGTATAAAGTGGATAACACTTGAGTTAATGTTAAAATGCGACGTTGCAATATATAAACAGAGGTCATAAGGCTGAGAAATGGAAAGTTAACCACATTTTATGCAACATCTAACAATATATTGGCATCCATGTGTGGATTTTCTTTCAAATACCTTGTTGGAATGACATTTAGTGATTAAAAGTCACTAAATTTCTTTCCAATAAGGTATGTTAAAGAAAGTCCATGTGCAGTTTAAGAAACTTTTGAATTTTGATGTGTGTGAATAAACATAATAATAATTAATAATATTTTCAAATATCAAAGGATAATATATACTATGCAAATTTGTTCTAAAACATATGAATAGGCACAGTAAGTAGAGGCCTGTAAATGATATGGTGGCAGGGACCGAAAAGGTTAATTCATTTGAATGTTATCCCCCACCGCTAATTACCTACCTGTTCATCACAATCAGATTGTAAAAATCCATTACCAGCTTGAAGACCATGTGCTAATGGATGTTCATCGCTCTCATTCAAACACTCGCACTGGCCTTTCATTATAAAAGGCGATAAGTCCATCTGGAAAAATTACTGAATCAATTTAGCAACTTGCACTTCTTTTCAATTTGGAGCAATCATTTACAACAACAAATCTATACAACACAATACCTGAATAATTGAATGCAACTTTATTTCATATAATTACATGGGAATTGGGATTTAAGGAATACACAGAACATGGAAGTAACACCTAGTAGTATCATTCCTCTCTTCATTTCTTAGTCTGATGAGTAACAGCTAATGAAAACTAAAACAAGTAATTAATATTAGTATTGGAATCTGTTACATATTGCCCCTAATTTTGTATTTCTGCAGACGTTTTGGAAATAATGTGTGATACAAAATACTAAGACTAAAAATAACATTTTGGAAATAGTTGACAATTAATATTTTATGTTACAAAATATTGGCATTGGGTGTTATATTTTTGTAAATGATTGCTCCAAAATATAATCGACTACAACCATCTGTGGTGCAGTTGGTAGCGCGATAGCCGCAGACGTGGGCTCAATTCCCACCGGAGAGTGAAATTTTTGAGCATTAAATAATCAAATATTAGTATAAAACATGATAATGAATATATTTGGGGTTCATATAGACCTAATGACCATTGAAATCATCAGCATAATGGTTAAGAAATTATTTAATGCATTGAGATCTAGTTAATTTCACAAATATTATACTGATAATACAATATTTGTTAAAAATCTGCATTTTTTTGAGCAGTTTCATGAAATTAGCTTAAAACTTACATGACCACCAACACTCTCTCCCTCAACACCCTCTCCATCGCCGTAGTATTGACGAATTTTGCTCTCTAATGCATTTGGGTCCGCTCCTTGCAGTCTATCAATTTTCGTCTAGAAAAATAAATATTATAAAATAAGTGCCTACATTATTAATAATAATAATAACATTTTATTTAAAGGGAGGAATTGTAGATTTCATTATTAATAATTAGTATTAATTTTGTCTTTTTCCTACTTAAGGGCCAAAATTTAGGATATTTCTTGATTTTATTTGGTTTAATTCAGCTTCATTTCATTTTTATTTTCATTGTCATTTGTTGTTAATTTAATTTGTGCGTATTTAAACTTGAAATTATTTTTAAAATAAAGGTGAAATTTTAAAATTACAACTATTTAAGAAAAAAAAAAGTTTCTAAAATATTTCCAAACATGATATTGTGTACTTGCCACTTGTACACCAGCGTTTATTGTGACACACAAGTGGCAAGTACACAATATCATGTTTGGAAATATTTTAGAAATTTTTTTTTTTCTTAAATAGTTATAATTTTAAAATTTCACCTATATTTTAGAAATAGTTTCAAATTTAAATACGCACAAACTAAATTAACAACAAATGACAATGAAAATAAAAATGAAATGAAGCTGCATTAAACTAAATAAAATCAAGAAATATCCTAAATTTTGATTTAATATTAATTAATTCAGAAAGTTGTGTGGACCAGACATTTAATTAACCAAATATCATCAATTTGAATTGTGTAAGTAGCCTACACCGAAAGGTAAAAGGCAAATAGATAATATATATAAGTATAAATTACAACAATTTCCATAAGAAACAGTTGTTTAAGTACATACCCGATTGCGATAGAAAATAAAAGTGGGCATTGCTGAAACACCTTGTGCCGAAGCAGTGTCTTGGCACTTATCCACATCAACTTTCAAGAAAACTGCATGGTGGTATTTGGTGGAGAGTTGCTGAAACACTGGTGACATCCTCTGGCAAGGCCCACACCTGTTAAAATATAAAAGTCAAAATTATTTATTTGATTCAATAGAAACAACACATCAAATGTTTAAAATTAAAAAAAAAGTAATTAGTGAAAGTATGGCCTGCACTAAATTCCTTGAAAGTTCTCAATTTTCTTCTCATATCATTCCTACTACTGCTCTAAGGTTGTCTTCCCATCACATTAGTTCCTCAACATCTTTTTCCTTCTCTGGGGTACCATTCTATAACTTATTTTGCCCATTTCTCCTTTTTGTTTCAGTCCATATGACCTGTTCATTTCCATTTTAGTTTTTTATTATATAATTAACAACTGTGACCTTGGCATTTCTTCTTATTTCTTTGAGTTTTATTACTGTTATGTAAAAGATTGCTATTAATTCAAATACTTAATACTCCAAGTATCAAATACTATTAATATTTATTAAAAAACATAAAAAATACCACCCTCAATGAAATTTGAACCAGAGACCCCAACTTTTGCACTTGCAGCACAAAAGTCATAACTGACAGGTCAATTGGCTTCAAAACATTGTCTTAATTTTTATATTATAGGTATTTTAAGTGTACTCCCTTCTTTCTCTAAAGCTTTAGAAATAAAATTGTGGTTTGGGGTATTAAAAGTCTTAATGTTGTCTCATCTATGTCAATAATAAATATGTATTATATATATATATATATATATATATATATATATATATATATATATATATATATATATTATTGACATAGATGAGACATGTAGATGTGTAGAGACAATCTTTCCTGTGGTGTCACCTTTTGTTTAATTTTTCAGTGTTTCCAATGGAGCAAATCTAAAGTAACTACATTCCCTAGGTAATGTATTTATTGTTGCTATAAGAATAATTTACTAGGGAATGTAGAATATGCTGAAGTCTAGTTTGGCAAAAGTAACCATTAGTTAATTAATTTAAGTCTAGTTCTAGTATATAGTATGGTCAAGAGTATCTTTACTCATTTTGATTACGTCAATAAATTACATTACATTAATGAAACTCCCAAGCATGAATAAAACAAATTATTCCTACTACACTGCCAGCTAAACTGAAACAAGTATACCTAAATTGAAATATATAGTTTCTCTTATGGATATATATAATTATAGTATGACAATTATTAATTGTAGTGTAATTTAATTAAATTTAATAAAGCCCATGTAGTGTAATGAGTTTACAAAACAATAACCAAATGAAGGTTATGTGTACTCACCAGGTAGCGGTGAAATCGACCACGACCAGCCGGGCGGCCGCCTGGGCCAGTTCGGTCAGAAAGTGCCCGTCGTCATCGATTGTCTTTACCAAAGTCATGTTTGCGACTGTAAAACGGCTACAGGGTACTTATAAACAGAAATGTTGTGACTTTTTCGCAGATGACTGGCACTTTGACAAGAGCAGTACTGGCAATCCTAAATTAATTAAAATATTCGTGTTAAAATATCTACTTTTGGCATCACTGAGGTTGTATAATAGATTTCTATAATGAAACAGTAGGTGTCGTGATTTTACAAGTTTTAGAGCCATCTGTTGAGTGTTCGTAGATCTAATAGTTCTGATACATGCCGTTGGTTTGGAAACACACTGTTGTATTATGGGTTGTCTATAGTGAAGCTATATTATTGAAACTATATTTTTATTTTATTTATTTATTTATTTTTCTTAAATTTTATTCATTTATTTTATATCATCATGAAATCATACAATAATAACACATCAGTACAACATCTAAATAAGCATTAAATTATCGATATAAAATTTCAAAAAAAAAAAAAAAAATTCATCCAGCTCAGACATTTTATTCTAACGTAGAATAAAATGTGTATGCAGAGCAACACCAAAATGTAAAAAATAAAATTAAAATAAATTTAATCACAATATAAATAAATAATATTGATCGGTAGGGCATCGAAATGTTTAAAAATACTATATGACAGTGTTCTTTTTTCGCTATTTGTTCTTATTTTATTAAGATGTGTATTTTGATTTAATTAAAACAAAATACACAAGCTAAAGTATTATAGTAGGATGGTTGGGAACCAAATGTTCGATGTGTTGCCTACAGGTCAGTAGTGTATGTTTATGCGGCAACATTCAAAATAAATTGAACAGGGTGATCTTAAATTTAAAGTGAGCCATCTAGTTCAGAAAGACATGCCAGATAATTTGGCATCAAATTAATAATGTCAGATTTCAAAATTGAATTCCTAGAAAAAAGGATTTCTTTTAATTATCGTGATATGTATGTTAAAATAATATGCACTAGTCACTTCATATTATTAGTCTTTCAGTTGTTGTTCAGAATTCTTTAATAATTCTATTAGTACTATTCGATAACTATTTATTGGATTTTCCGGTGGGGCGAAATAGTTTATAGATTGGGAGGGGGCGCTTAGCGAAAATGTATTCATATATAATCCCGTCGGTTCGGTGTGCGTTGTTCACTTCGCTTTATCGGGATGCTAACGGGATTATGTGGGGATAAATTAGCGTGCTCTATTTGCTGATCGGATCACTCTCGCATGCGGTCTTACACGCACTCGGACACTTTCTCACAGAACACTGACATATTGGCGACATTTGCATAAGCCTTTTAGTGCGATTCGATATACCCCATGAGACACATGAGAAATAATGAACAGCAAAAAGAATTAAATTTAACCTAGGCTACAACAAATTAGAGTGACTATTATCAAATATTATATCTAACAATCTCAGGAGGCTTAGTATTTGTGCTAAAATAATTTAATATTAATATATTGCATCCTATACCTGATTGCAATGTTTCTGCTATTATTTTAACTTAGAAATCAAAATCAGAATAGTCAAATATTGTATGAAATACACTCACGTCCGTATCAATAGTTATTGTTGTTATAACAACAATAAATACATTATCTAAGGAATGTAGTTACTTTAGATTCTCTTCATTGGAAACACTGAATAACTAAACAAAAGGTGTCATCAAAGCTCCTATCGCAAGCGCTACTCAAGGTGTTTGACATTTGTTTTGGCATATTCTGTCACAATGACGTTGTCAATTTGTCCATTCAATAGCTTATGGGACCTATAAAGTTTATGGGATGTTGGTGAATACGGGCGTCAGTATGCTTTATATTAGGCTAAAATAACTGATAATTATAAATTGGGTCTTGTAGTCTTATTTCAATGTTCTTCCACTGTTCTAATGTATAAATTAAAGCAAAACAATCGAATACTCAAACATTACATCATGTTACCTTATTCCTATTCTTTTTTATTGTTTTGATCTTGAAAACAAAAATTCCCAAATTTTGTCGAGAAACTGGCAGCCAAATAAAAACAACCTATGAATCAATTTGAAATTTAGTATGGTGTCATGTTGGATGACAGTACATGACGGTAATGCCAACTTCCCTCAGTAACGGCACCTGTATTTAAATACGGGTATTTATTGATCAACCCTCGTATTTTATCGTCATTTCAGAAATATTTATATTAAAAACAATTCTAAAACAATTGATATGTTATAAATTATATCATGTAGCCTGATTTCAAGTTTCTTCCACTATTATACCTACAAATCAAATTGTCTACAATTCCTTCAAATAAAATCAGATTGCTAGGTATTGTTTGAATTAGTAAATCAATAAAGTATTCCAGCTTTGGCATATTTTTCCCACACTTATTCTTGAGTATTCCCAAAAACAGTTCTCACTATCTTAGACGACGTGACGTGGTCGGTAATTTGGGTGGAAGAGAGAGAATTAGGACCCAATTATATATGCGGGTTGAATTCGCGCTCGATAATGGGCGCAAATTTTGGGGGAGCGAGGGCGGCTGGCGAACGTGAGAAAAGCGCGATTGGCGAATGCACTGGGTTCGCGTGTTGAGCTTCTATCTCCCACACACACACCGGCACACAGGCAAACTCACGAGCCGACGGACGCACGCAGACCACATACCACACGTACCATCCTGATTACTTTAATATCGGCCACAGCTCATGAATACTGCATGAGACAACAACAACAATAACGCCACTCGAGAACACACATTTCGACATCAATAAACCGCAAATAGTAAATTATTACTGTTATAATACCAGTACGACTAAATATGTTTTCTTTTATCGTTCGGGAGCTGTTCCGGGCTATTCGTTTCGTGTTAGATTATCTATGTTACCTGATTTTACTATGTTACCGCGGATTCACCTACCTAAAACTTATTTTTTTTAACTTTTCATTTCATAGTCTCATGTACCTTGTTTATATATATGGCAACATCGCATTATGTGTCAGAGTTGTCAAAAGTGACGTTTGAGTCAGGGATTGGAAATTAACTGAGCGTTTATCTTCTAGTGTAATAATTGTGGATATTGTGTTTTTCGATATACAAACTGGTTTTTTTGTACTCATGTCCTAAAACAAGTAATTTCCCGTATTGATTTGGGTGTGGGAAATACTACTTCCCGCACTAGTGCGGGCAGTGTTGCCAACTTAAAATTCGGTACCAATGTAAATGTGTATTTATAAATATGAGAATGCATGCATGCAACATTCATTCGGGAAACTTGCCTTTCTGCACTAATAATGTAATAGTAATTTACATTATTAGTGCGGGAAGGCAAGTTTCCCGAATGAGCGAATGAGTTTACAGCACGAGCCGAAGGCGAGTGCTGTATTAAGAGCGAATTCGGGAAACGGCCTTATTGCATGAATAATGTATCTTATTTTTTGTACGAATAAATACTTAACATTTATTTAAAGTTGTTGTGACAAATAGGTAATGTCACACTACTAATTACATATAATTCAAAGTTTATATTTTTTTCAAAATTGTATTTATTCAGTACCATATCGTTAATTTTTAATGCTTTTTGAAGTATAAGAGGTGTACGTTGTGCTTGCATGCATTCTCATATTTATAAATACACATTTACATTGGTACCGAATTTTAAGTTGGCAACACTGACTACTTCCCGCACTAGTGCGGGAAGTAGTATTTCCCGCACCAAAATCAATGCGGCAAATGACTTGTCTTAGAACATGAGTACTATTTTATTACTTTCCTGATGTGATGTATAAAGAAAGTATAAAGAAAGACACCTAAGTTTGGCATTTATTTATGTTTCACGAGTAATATAGTCGAAATAGACTATTTTTAAGCTTGTATTCTGTATTGTAAGTTCATTTGCTTGGTTTTGGTCTATTAACTGACGTTCCACATAACTATATTTAATTTTTTTTAATATAATTCCATTTGTTGACCTATTGTATGCACAAACATCTAAAAATCAAGTACTCTTGATCATTTCAACCACTAAGCTTTTCTATGCACCCAAACATAAAAAAATCAACCTTGCACATACACTGTGCATACGTTCCACCCGAAAATCTCACGGCAGCCTACGCAAACAATCCACAAACCGCATTATATTCAACGTGAGAAATTTGCTTTGATTGACGGTGATCCGACGGGCCGTGCAAATTTTTTCCGCAAACGCGCACACACACACACGCAACCTGTAATCCAATTTTCGAATGCCGATTTTTTCCCACATTCCGAGCGGGCGTATAAATCACCTGCGCGCGGACCATTACGAGAGAGATTTCACGCAGTTTCAAGTGGCCGTAAATCAGACAAAACAACCCCCTCGGTGTAACGGGGCACTTAATAGCCGTTTAATGCCCGGGAAAAACGTGGCGAATGCCATGTCTTTTTTCTATTCTTCTCAAAAGTGGACAACATACGAGTAAATAGAGGGAATAAAGAAAGGTATTACCAGTATTACAGTGGTAAAGTGCCCCATTTACAGGCTGGACATCATTGAAAATAAATTGGGTACTTATTAAGTACAATTGGTTTAACTGCATTGTGGAACTACATAAAAGAATGTTTTTAGTATCTTTTTATGTCTCACAGTATAATGAATGAATGAATGATAGGATTTTAATAAAGTAATTCAATTGAAACCTCGCAGTTTTGTATATACCAAGCCAGATGTTACAAGAGAAATATTGATAACAATAAGACTCTTGTAACATCTAGTTTGGTTGTAGTAAAATCCTGATGAAACTAACCAAGAGCGAAATTCACGACTTAGTCGATATGAACATAGATCTGATTCGTTTTAGTTATAGCACTTTTTATCAAATATGATCAGATAACCATGGAAAAAAAACAACTGTTGCACAAGTGACATTAACATTTTTAGATTTATCACCGATTTGAGCATGTTATTTAGTAAAGTATATAAAGTAATAAGCAAAAACGTGTTCGAAATGTCCACCTTCGCTCTTAATACAGCACTCGCTTTCAGCTCGTGCCGTAAACTTATTAGCTCATTCGTGAAACTTACCTTACTGCACTAATAATATAAATTACTATTAAAAATCCCACTCGATGAATTAGTACCTTGTCGTTGGTGAGTGGGCTTAATCACATGTGCATTGAAAAACATTCTCCATTTATTTGATTCAATTGCCCTTGTTTTTTTTATTACAAACATTTTAGAATATAATCTAGTTATTTAGGGTAATATATACAGCTATTGGCATAACAAGATATCAAAATAATATAATAACGTGCTGAATCATGAATATTTAGTATCAATAAATATTTAAAAATAATATTCAATCAAAAACAATACAACTTACCCTCGTAGAGGGAAGTTAAACGACATCTGGCGGCACCACATCAATTAGCAATGCACACCCATATGGTAATAACCGTCAACATGCTCATGTTATCAGGATAACCGGGTAGTGCCCTCTAGAGAATATGAATAATATTCCAATAGAGTGCTTGAGATATCAGCACAAAGCCACTAACCACTCGAGATTTTGTGTGAATTCATCCTCACTAGCTGAGCTACACTGACGAGATCTAATAAGATCGAAATCTAGATATGTAGATTGCTAAGAGGTGGGTTCACACTTATATAATATGTTTAATATTCAATCAAACAAAATCACACTAATAATATTAATTAAAAGTTTCATTTTGATGATTAACTTTTGCTAGTTTATTTTGGCTTTTTGGTGGTTATATACTCAAATTTTATTTTCCTAGAAGAACGTAGTGATCACTATATATTTCTGCTCCCTTTTTAACATCCTTCTATACTGTCTATTGATCAGTATGTAATATATTAATTATATTTAATTTCTTCTTATAATTTCTCTTGTATACTATTGATCAGTATGTAATATATTAATAATATTTCATTTCTTGTATACATGTGTATATCTTTGCTTATATATACTTGTAGAATGTATTCGTAACTTGCATTTTATTTAAATCAACATATTTTAAAATTTATTACCATTGCTGTTTCTGTATGCTTCTTCATTTAGCCCTATTAAATTATTTGTTCTTTATCGTATTTATTTCATATAGTATAATAATAATTCTTGTGTTTAATTATATCACATCAAAAATATTGTCGTATAGATTTTCTTTTTAACAATTTTAGGGTGCAAACAGTTTCTGAATGTACATGTGAGACCAAAACTAATTCCGTTCCAATCGATTGAATTTTAGTTTACTTACAAGTATCATTTTTTTAAACATAATTTCCTTTAAATGATCGATTGGAATAGACTATAATTATTTATAGTTTAAAATTTAAATACATATAGCAAAAAATATCATTCAAATTCATTCAAATTAAAGCATTTATTAGTTTTTTTTTACTTCAAAATCTCATCGTCGTGCGGTTTTGGTTGTTCGGATACACCGCGCGTTTCAATCACGAATGTAGTTTGAATAACGGTGTAGGATTTTCAATTTTTATTTGAATTTTCTTTACTAATATTACATGTAAATTAATAACCCATATGTTTTCATGATGAAGTCAAGTCAAACCTGTCTATCTGGAGAGTAGCACTGTTATTCAAATGGTGAGTACTGAATTAATTAAGGCTGGGTTGTATAAACGCATATTACTTTTATGATTTTATGATTCTTCGTTAAGTACTGGTTTCCTAGCAAGCGGTGTCGATAAAAACGGCCGTTTTTGACGTCATTTACACATTACAAGATATGTTTTAAGTAAATGTAATTGAATAACTCGCCAGATTGCAGTGTAATTCATGACATTTTCCCAACACTTTGAAGTATACCGCTCTCTGGATTACCAGATCTATTTAAATATACATCAAAATACATCAAAATGACGTGAAATATGGCAGCTTTTGTCAACACCGCTTCCTAGGAAACCAAGGCTTTAGTGTCACTTTTGACCATTTTGTTGTATAAAACAAACCTATGGTTATGAAATTACGATCTATCAATAAGCTACTGGTTTATACAATCCAATCTAAATTAATGTTAAGTGTAAACAGTTTATTTTTATCAAAACCCTTGTTTTATTTATTACAGAACTTCGTGTCGTCGTGATTTAAAAAACTCGATCGTGTGTGTGTTGTGTGCAACCTGTAGCGAATGCAGTTCCATACCACAGGACTCGCTTCAGGTGAAATGTAAGTTATAATTTTCTAAACAAACACATAGCAATATATCTATATATTTTATTTTGTTACAGGTGTCTGTGTAGTTTTTTATTATCAAACTAAACCCAAAAGTGATTAGTCCGCGTTTTTAAACCACGTCAGGATTTTTTGAGTGTCATATCAGTTGATAGGAAGTGTGTTTGTAGTATAAACTCAGTGCTTTACATGGGCTGGAGATGGAATGGAGGAGCGGCGCGCAAGTGGATTGAAGACATCAAGTCTATGTAAGTAGTTTTTGATTTATGATTCGCGTTCGTGTTTCGGTAGTCGCCATACCGTAAAGAAGTTTTCTTCGTTTTCGGCCTAATCGGTTTAATTTCATTTTAGATTTTGTTTTGGAACGGTTGTTTACTTATGCGCAAACAAACAAAAAAAAACCGAATTATTGCGTGCGTTACACCTTTATATGTTAATTTTGGCGGATTTAATAATAATACGGATTTTTTGGCGGATTATCTAAAGGTGTTGTTATTATTTACACTTTTCACAATTTTATAAAATAATTGAACATATAATTATTGTTTTAAAAAAACTATGAAAAAGGGTGGGGTGGGTGTCTGTCCACAGGTCAACCAATGTATGCCCCTTCATGATATCAAATGACTTGAACTATGCCCATTCATTATTTCAAACGATTTGAACTATATCAATTCATTGCTTAAAATGACAGTCATTTGTTTTTACTCATAGAAGTTATAGAAAAACAAAAAATAAAAGAATAAAACAATAACAAAACGAAATTATACAGTGACAGTGACAGTTTTATCTTCATCGTAATGCACCAAGCACCCATCTATGCATTCATATCATTTTTAAAATTCCACTCGATAAATGAGTACCTTGTCGCTGGTGAGTGGGCATGTGCATTGAAAAAACAGAGTAAAGTATGTAAAATAATAAAAAGACACTTGTTCGAAATGTTCACCGTTGCTCTTAAACTTATTCGCTCATTCGAGAAACTTTCCTACCTGCACTAATAATGTAATAGTAATTTACATTATTAGTGCAGGAAGGCAAGTTTCCCGAATGAGCGAATGAGTTTACAGCACGAGCCGAAGGCGAGTGCTGTATTAAGAGCGAATTAGGGAAACGGCCGAATAATGTATCTTATTTTTTGTACGAATAAATACTAACTATTTATTTAAAGTTATTTAAAGTGTCACAGTACCAATTACATATAATTTAAAGTCTATATTTTCTTCAAAATTGTATTTATTCAGTACCATATCGTTAATTTTTAATGCTATTTAGACCATAAGAGGTGTACGCTGTGCTTGCATGCATTCTCATATATATATATATATATATATATATATATATATATATATATATATATATATATATATATATATATATATAATATATATATATATATAATATATATATATATATATATATATATATATATATATATATATATAAATACACATTTACATTGGTACCGAATTTTAAGTTGGCAACACTGGTTACTTCCCGCACTAGTGCGGGAAGTAGTATTTCTCGCACCCAAATGAATACGGAAAATGACTTGTCCTAGTAAATGAGTACAAAAATTACTATTAAATATTCCACTCGATGAATTAGTACCTTGTCGTTGGCGAGTGGGCTTAATGACATATTCATTGAAAAACGTTATCCTTTTATTTGATTCAATTACCCTTGTTTTTATTGCAAATAGTTTCGAATATAATTTAGTTATTTAGGGTAATATATACAGCTATTGCATAACAAGAAAATTGTGACTACTTCAAGAAATTTACAATAGTTCAAGATAAAATTAAGAATTTGCGATAGATTTTTTCTATTGACATGCCATTTTATAATCTAAATATTTCTAGCACCAGATAGTAGTAGGAGTATCCACCAGCTTAAATCACCTACAAAAAAAAAACACCCTGTATAATTGTGTTATTTTGTAACACTTCCAAACGCACCATTTGTCTTTTTAATAAAAGCTGCCACACTGCAAAATGTGTATGCAAATGAGCACCGCGCGATTTACCCGCGATTGCAGTTGAGAGTGCTTGTTTTTCTTTTTGTTTCTTTCGTTTTGCATTTTGTTTATTTTTTTTTATTTGCATCGTTTTGTTATTCAAGAGTTTGCGGCGCGCACATTAATTTATGCACGAACACGGGTAGATCAAATCGGTTGCGCATAACAAATGAGCATCGGCAGCCCTCAGGTGCGATTGTTTCGGCCGAGCGAGCACCGGCCAGGGAGCGTATTGCCGAGCGAAATCGCGACAAACCCCCCCGCCGGGCGGGTGACGGATCGCATCGGGTGCCAGAACTTTACCTTTTGCCGGTTTAACTACCTCTTTATTGAGTCAATACTGTCGTTGAGTTAAGAGATAGATACTGGAATCAATTAAAATTTGGAGAAAACAATATTTAAGCGTGAATTATTAGTATTAGAGTGGTTATATACAAAAATGATATAACTTTACCACTAAGAGGTAAGTATATCATATGGGTGTGCAGTGTTAATTGATGTCTTGTCTCCAGATAGCACTATTCTTTCCTCGTAAGTCCTGGTTTCCTAACAAGCGGTGTCGATAAAGACGGCCATTTTTGACGTCATTTACACCTTACAAGATACGTTTTAAGTACATATAATTGAATAACTCACCAGATTCCATTCTAATTGATGACATTTCCCCAATACTTTGAAGTATACCGCTTTCTGGATTACCAGATTTATTTAAATATATATATATATATATATATATATATATATATATATATATATAAAAGAAATGTGTGACGTCAAAATAACGTTAAACACGGCCGCTTTTGTAGACACCGCTTCCTAGGAAACCAAGGCTTAAGAGGCAGTGGCGTAGCGAGCTTAATTTGTGTCCGAATCATAATACCTTTTTAGCGCCCTCCTCCCCATTCGAAAACCATATAATATAACCATTTGGCGCCCCTTAGCGAGTAGCACCCGGGGCATGATGCACCCCCGCCCCCCTCCCTTGTCCCCCTCTCGCTACGCCACTGTTAAGAGGTAAGCATACCATAGTATATCAATGGGTGTGCAGTGTTACTTGATGTGGTGTCGCCAGATAGCGCTATACATTTCACTTAGGGGTAAAGTTGTATCATTTCAAGATCATATTCAACTGCATGAAATTGCGCTAGATATATATATATATATCTATTGCCATACTGGTTTACAATTTCGTAAAAACCCAGCAATCTCCGGTTCAGCCATCAAGTAACTTTAAACCTAACTCCTTTTCTAATACCGGATAAAATAATTACGCTCGTAAACATGCATATATTTCCCTCTAATCGCGACGATCTAAGCCGGCGGCGAAGGTAGGGAATTTATAACAACCAAAAAAAAAAAATGCATCGCGTAAGAAACAAAGCACTAATCAATCGTTATCGCGGGGTGTGGCGGGGTGGTCGGTTTGGAAACACAAAAAAAAAATGTAAACGGCGGTCCGCGACCCATAAATATTGCCGCGCTCTATAATTTAAAATTTAAAACAGCCCCGTTATCGAACGCAAAGATCGTGAAGCGTGCGCGCCCCGCTCTCGTCGTCGTCGTCGTCATCGTCGGAGGATCTCTTCAAATTCAGCTGACGCGGCGCGATCGACTCGAATTATGTATGCAGTATCGAAATTTATCAGATGCTAGAACGTAATTATACATGCAGATAAAAACTTACTTGGTGCTAAAATTTTAATCAAAAAAGGTGCTTAAAGTGAATCTTATCTGGTTGTGTGAGCTACAATTGTTGGTGCGGTATAAAATAAAAAACTTCTATCTCTATAGGGCTATCAGCAGTGAAGCTTTTCCGCCGGTCAAGGGAGAAGCTCAGAGGAGTTTAATCACCCGGTATTTACCTTAACTTCACAGAAAACCTCTGAAAACTGTGAAAGGTGATTCGCGAACATTCATTCTCCGCTGGGGATCGAACTCAGGCTCCCTAATGCTCAGTACGAGACGGACGACGCCTCTAACCACTCGGCCACTGAGCTGGGTGGTATAAAATATTTTGCAAGAAAGTAAGGTTATATAGAAATCTTCTTCTTCTGCTTCGTTTTCTCTCTTTTCAGCGAGGTCATGATTATAATTTACCTTTTTGCTGTCGCTCTTCGTACAATATCCCGCCATCTTTCCCTGTTCCCTGATTCCTTTGTTGCTTGTGTTATCGTGCTGTTGGTTGTTGCCTTGGTAGTGTCGGTCCACCTCATCGGCGATCTTCCTCTTGGTCTTTTTCCTTCCATTTTCCCCTGTATCACCAGTTTTTCTAGATTGTTATCATCTTTACTACTGATAGAAATGTGTAAAACCATTTCTTTTGTTTTTTGTTTTTGTTTAAGCTGATAAAGCAAACTTAAACTAGACTAAAACAATTGAATACTCAAAAGATTGTATCAGGTGAACTCATTTATATGTACTTCTATTGTTTTAACTTACAAATGAAGCATTGAGATCAAATTTTAAAACATCCAGTTTTATGTTATCGATTTATTTACACTTCCTCAAAGGGTAACATTTACCTATCCCTGAAGCCCTGGGGGTCTATTCAGTAACTTCAAACGGTCTGGTAAATGATCAAAACGGACTGTTACCCATGGCAACCAAATAAATAATTGTTTCATGCCCACGCTCCGCGAACGCTAGTTTAATACTGCCTTACCTCAAATGTCACAAATCAGTGAAATAAATAGGATTATAACCTATTTTTCTATCTAAACGTCACTTTTGACAAACTTGTTGACATTTGCTGTAAGTCAGTATTACACTAGCGTTTGCGGAGCGTGGGGCTGAAACAGTTGTTTATTTAGTAGCCATGAGTAACAGAGCGGTCTGATCATTTACCAGACCAGACCGAACTGAAGTTACAGAATACATTTATGACATAAAAAAAACGTTGATTGTATTATACTCTTTAAATTCTTTACGAATATCTGTGTCTTGTTTTTGAATCTTTGAGCCAATTATAGATTTTGTAGTGGAACCAATTAGTACCTTGTCGTTGGTGAGTGGGCTTAATCACATGTGCATTGAAAAACGTTGTCCTTTATTTGATTCAATTGCACTTGTTTTTATTACAAACATTTTAGAATATAATTTAGTTATTTAGGGTAATGTATACAGCATAACAAGAAAATTGTGACTACTTCCAGAAATTTACAATAGTTCAAGATTAAAAAAGAAGAATTTGCGATAGATTTTTTCTATTAACATGCCATTTTATAATCTTGTAAATTTTTCTAGCACTAGATAGTAGTAGGAGTATTTACCAGCTTCAATCACCTACAAAACACACCTTGTATAATTGTCTTATTTTGTAACACTTCCAAACGTACCATTTGTCTTTTCAATAAAAGCTGCCACACTGCTAAATGTGTATGCAAATGAGCGATTTACTCGTGATTGTAGTCGAGAGTGCTCCGCGAACGCTAGTGTAATACTGCCTTACATCAAATGTCACAAATCAGTGAAATAGGTTAGGATTATAACCTATTTTTTTTTATCTAAACGTCACCTTTGACAAACTTGTGACATTTGCCGTAAGTCAGTATTACACTAGCGTTCACGGAGCGAGGGGCTGAAACAGTTGTTTATTTGGTTGCCATGAGTAACAGACTGGTCTGATCATTTACCAAATCAGACCGAACTGAAGTTACAAAATACATTTACGACATAGAAAACGTTGATTGTATTATACTCTTTAAATTCTTTACGAATATATGTGTCTTGTTTTTGAATCTTTGGGCCAATTATAGATTTTGTAGTGGAACCAATTAGTACCTTGTCGTTGGTGAGTGGGCTTAATCACATGTGCATTGAAAAGTGTTGTCCTTTATTTGATTTGTTTTTATAACAAACATTTTAGAATTTTATTTAGTTATTTAGGGTAATGTATACAGCATTAGGGTAATGTATACAAGTATTGGAAGTTAAATCGATTAAACCGAGCCTTAATGTTTGAAATTATGTTGTCTCTCCTGTATACTTGGGAGTTGTACATCTGTTTCATTTAGCTTCACGGCTTTTATTTGGAGTGCATCTTCAGTCTCGTATGTCTTTGTTTCGTTTAATAGGTAGCCAAAATATCTCCTTCTTTCTAGCACTTCGACTCCAGCTAGTATTTTCCTATTTTTATCTTTGAGGTGGCTATAGGTGGCTATGTTCACTTTTATTTATTTTTAATTAAAATTCGATAGATCTCAACAAGTTCATAACTATTCATGTATTTTAAACATTGAATTAAAAGAAGTGTATTCTCTGTATAAAAATATCTTAATAATCTTGAATAATCCTCGTTATAAAATATAGTCTTCATCTCTTAGAGATGAATAATTTCATTCGCGTTATTGCGGTAAGCGGCAATGTAGGGGTGGTCGGTTTCCAAGGGGCATAATATCTCCCTTGTAAACGTCTCCGTTGTAATTGTCGGCGTGACTGATTGCGGAATAACGAGAGCCGACGTTGCGCCGCGGTCTGACAAATTACGCCCACAAAACACCACTTTTGCTACCCCCTTGCTATTGTTTGCGCGTCAACATTTATTATTACCAAAATGAGTATCTCAAACAATTCATTCAAACTGTTTTTATTTACTTTCATGCCTACATGACTGCTGTATAAAGAAAGTATTGTTATCGTGAAAAATTTCGAATTGCTACTTTTGACTTTACGTTTCATGACTATTTTATTTATTTAATCGAATGTCTATTTACCGTATTGTTGATATAAGGCTCTAATTTATCCATTTTATACTATATATTATATACATACACACGAGAAATAGCAAAAAGGAAAAGAGGAGACAGAAATGAAGAAAGGTACGTATTTCTTAATTTCTGTCCCCTCCTTTCCTTTCTGTTATTTCTCGTCCGGGCACGAGTGTTCTATATTCTATATTACTTGCTCTAATTAAATTTAATGAGAAGAAGAAATGTAACATACAAGATAAATGTAAATTCTATACACATAATAAATTTAAGCTTTATTTAAAGCTATAACGGCTATAGAAAACTATAAACATTCTACCATTTGTTTCATGTCTTATAACTCACGGTAACAGTTAAAGCTTACGTGAAGCTTTAATGGCTATAGAAAAAAATACTTTCCTTCCACACTCCGGGGGTGCGATTCTTAAAACTACTTGTTTCAAACGTATTCGTTTAACTATCAAAGTCGCTCCGTAAAATGTAGACAATTCACGATTTGAGTTCGTTCAATGATGGAATTTTGGCTTATTAATTTTATTTAAGGTTAATAAACCGAAATTCCATAATTTTACGAGCTTAAATCGTATGAATTATCCATATTATGCCTAGCAATAGTTAAACAAACACGTTCGAAACGAGTGGTTTCAAGAATCGCACCCCAGCTTTCTTGCAGGTTTTCTTAAACACACTCGAACCTTCCTAACCCATCCCTCCTGCTCTACGAATTAGTACCTTGGCGTTGGTGAGCAGGCTTAAACATATATACATTAATAATCATGCATTTGCTTAATAATATTCAATAATATTTGCAATAGGTTTTAACTATTTTTATATCTAAATACATAATGCGGAAACATCTTTAATCCATTTAATTTAAAAACACAGTCACACACACCTGATTCTATAAGTTCAGACCAGTCTGGTAATAAACGAACATACATGTACAAGAGATTTAATGATTATGGTAAAGTTTTAGTTTATCTTGTGTGTATATTTTCCTCAATTTCTTCCTGTCTAGTGTTAATTGTTTAATCTCTTTTCATTATATGTTTTTTCTTTCTGCTTCTTCTCTCAATCTGTCGTCCCATGTTTTTCTAGTTTCTTCCTGTTGCTCTGCTCCCGTATATCACTCGTGACAGTCTTTCTATTAGCATCCGGCATATGTGCTCTAACCATCAGAACTATCATATAATTTTCTTGTTTATTGGTTCTATTCGGAAATTTTGTCTGTGTTTCGTTTTCTAATTTGGTCCATTCTTGTCTTGTTTTCTATGTTTCTTAGAAAACTCATCTCCATGGCGTTTATTTTTGTTTTGTGGCATCCCATCATGTTTCACGATTCATTGCTGTGCATAATCTTCGGTAGCCATGACAACCAAATAAACAACTGTCTCAGTCCCACGCTCCGCGAACGCTAGTGTAATACTGAATTACGACAAATGTCACATGTTTGTCAAAAGTGACGTTTAGATAGAAAAATAGGTTATAATCCTAACCTATTTCACTAATTTGTGACATTTGACGTAGGGCAATATCACACTAGCGTTCACGGAGCGTGGGGCTGAAACAGTTGTTTATTTGATTGTCAAAATTTGTAATAATGTGTCAAACGTGTGTAAGAGGTATCGAAACGTGTGAAAATGTGTCAAAACGCATCAAAGTGTAAGAAAACGTGCCAAAATGTGAAGTATGTCAATCTAATTCGGAAAGTCGTATGGTGCCCATACCAAATATTTTAGATATTCTTTATAATAATACGAAACTACCCAGCTTAGTGGCATAGTAATTAGAGACGCAGTTTGTCTCGTACTGAGCTTAAGAGACGAGAGTTTAAACCCCATTGTGGCATCTTTCAAAGTTTGTTTCAGAGGTTTTCTACGTAGTTAACGTAAATACCACCGGATTATTAAACTCATCTGAGTTTTCCCTTTGTCTGGCAGTAAAGCCCTAACGTTTATAGTAGTATAAAGAAAAGAAAAAGAATTTTTTACGACGAAACTGTGTATATAAGCTCTAAGTAGATACTTCTCGTTTGCATAATCCTATGTCCCTGTCTGTCTCTATCATACTTGGAGTAGAATTTATAACTAACCATCCGATTTGCGTAGTTAATTCCATTTACGGGCAGGAAACCTAACCTAACGGGGTCACCCCCATAAACCATCCGCTCGTAAATTAATCGCGATACATAAAGGACCACACCGGCCGACCTGAAGACTCGCCGTTCATATTTTCCTCTCCAATATTCCCGCGAGACAGCATAATAATTAGCGTCCCGGACGATACTATCGCGGAGCGACGTCGCTTTCCAAACGTAATTGATCGCTTTTCTCTGGGCACGCTCATAGCGTACGCCGTCCGGCCGTGGTGGAGCACCGGGGCGTGGTGCCGGCCCGACCTCCGGTGACCCTCACGGCAACGGCACGCGCGACTTGCGCCGCGGAACGCAAACGGAATGATTACTACCTTCCACTCCGCGGCTATTCATCCCGCCGACACGTGTGGCTCTTGTGTGTACGTGTGTATGTGGAAATGTGTGTGAGATCGATCAATCATCGCGAACCCATTTTGATTGATAGGCCACACCGAAATGTTCGACCTGGAGCGACAGTCTTAATTCGACACACATATGTTAAATTTCATATTATTTTGTGACATATGGTAGATGTTCGAGCTTGTTTCTATATGAAATAATCATATATTATTATAGGATAACTTAAAAGTTAAAAAAAACATTGATTTTGGATGGTATCATTGATTAATCATCACCTAGATGTTCAACGTCTGTCAACGTCATGGCGTTTGCGTGACCGTCCTACTGATGGCTCTGCCAGTCAATTTATGCCGTAATTGCTAATCAAATGGGCAAGATGTATAGATGTAGAGGTGTGAAACTAATTACTATTGGATGTTCCGCATGCCTGTACCGCAAGTTTATATTGTATTTAGATAACTTGGAAGTTTAATGCCAATGTCAATGTCACTATGATACCCAAGAATTACAGATTACTGCTATTTCTAAGCTTTATGTTAATGAAATAATACATTTCGAAGAGATCTAATGCTCATGTGCAATTGCTACTGCAATTGATCATTAAACTTGCCGATGGAATGTCAGGAAAAATAGTCCTATTTCAGTGATTAGTATCGATTCGACCACTCGAAATCTTATTGTTTGGCAACGTCGCATATGTCAAGTTCTCAAAAGTAAGGTTACAATCACGGATTGGAAATTAACTCGAGAGTTATCTGTTTTATACGAGGGTTGTAAATAAAATAGTGGCAACATAGATAGAAATCATTAATATTTAATTTACAAGTAAAATTGCATTATATTCCTTCAATATAAACGGAATTATAGCGGTACTGGTATAACTGTAATCATTACTTATATTTTGTAGCATGTTTCTGACTGTAAAATTTTTACTTTACTTTACTTTACTTTACTTTACTTTACTTTACTTTACTTTACTTTACTTTACTTTACTTTACTTTACTTTACTTTACTTTACTTTACTTTACTTTACTTTACTTTACTTTACTTTACTTTACTTTACTTTACTTGACTTGACTTGACTTGACTTGACTTGACTTGACTTGACTTGACTTGACTTGACTTGACTTGACTTGACTTGACTTGACTTGACTTGACTTGACTTGACTTGACTTGACTTGACTTGACTTGACTTGACTTGACTTGACTTGACTTGACTTGACTTGACTTGACTTGACTTGACTTGACTTGACTTGACTTGACTTGACTTGACTTGACTTGACTTGACTTGACTTGACTTGACTTGACTTGACTTGACTTGACTTGAGTTATATACAAGATAAAGATTTGTTCTATATTTGTTAACTTTAACAAGTCGCCTTAAGTAATCATGCTATACTGATTTATCTTTTTCTCTTTAGTCCGGTTTTTTTCTCGTGATCTATTTTGCTCTCTCAAACGTCCAATAACTTACTTTGTCTCTCTGTCTAATCTATTTCCATTTATTTGTTCGACGAGTTAAAAGTTTAAACGAAGGGCTCCAAGTCGTGGCCATGATTGATTAGTTGTTAATGAGTTAATTCGGTCGCGTTAGTCGCGGCTAGCTGTGTGTGTGTGTGTGTGTGTGTGTGTGCGCGCGTGATCATTAACCGAAATAAAAGGGGGGCCCCGGCGTGAGTGCGTTCCCCGAGATTTATGTCGGCGCAATAAATTAGGGGCCGCGGCATAACTACATATTAGACAGGTAAAATACGATATAGATGGGTCCGTAATGGCCGCGCCGTTTCCAACTTATATTGCTCCGTATAAATCATCTAATTGAAAATTATGATTGGCCATTACTTCTTTAATATGCAAACTCAATTTCTCTAGCGCGCCGGCCACCCCGTAATCATTTCCAATCTAACGTTAAGTGGCGTTTTGTTTTTGAATCGCTCTTGATGATTATAATTCACCTTTATTATACTCGGGCCTGATACGTATTTTTCGCTTTTATTATTATTATTATGAGGGCAGAATCGTCGTCTATCATCGATTGATCGATTATTGTTATTATTAATAATTACCACACTTGTCAGGGTTGATTTATTTGCAAGGATTAACACCGGAAAAAGTTTTATGAACTATAGCCGCTTTTAAGCGACCGCTCTCCTAGGTAACGAGGGCTTTAAACAATGTTTTATCGAATCTTTCCATATTTTAGGGACACCCTCTACAGTAACATGAGCGGAAAATAATTTATTCAAAAGCAACACAACAAAATATTGAAACAAATTATTGAATCGTGTATACAAGGCTTTATCCAGCTTTGTATTGTATACAGATCTTTGCCATCAACATCACTTTCCTTCTTATATTTTCATCAGTTTTTCTGATTAAAGTAAACTCAAATATAAATATTCATCATTACATAAACCTAATACAAATATGAACATATTCATCATTGCCTATTTAATTCCGCCCCCGGCCGGAAGAATGTGCAATATGTGCCGCTCGGCAAACGTGATAAATAATTCATAAAACATGTTTTTTTTTCTTCCTCGTCGTTTCATTCTGCGGTTGTTATTATTTCGGTCCCTGCTTTATTTTTTACTGTTTTTTGTTGGCTGTATTATTCTTGGTCGAGGCAGTCGAGGGGCCCCCGTAAATTAGGCAGAGAGTCGATACGGTCCTTATCAATATTCATTGGGGGGCGTGTCGCATCTGTCTCGTAAAAAAGCCTCTCTCGAGCCTCCCGAACGAAACGACACACATATAAACGCGAGCAACCGCATAACATACCCATAACGAACCCATATATCAGTTATGAATTTACAAAAAAAAAAAATATGAATACATAAAGCATATTCGATTTTATTTTTCATTATAAGTTTTAAATTATTATTAATTATATATTTTTACTTTTCAAATACAGCAACAATATCTTCCTTATACAGTAGATAAGGAAGGTATTGTTTTACCGGAAACGTCTTCACGTTTTCTAACTAAAATTGTGGGATCAATATGCTATAACTTTCAGAGAACAAAATTACATTCGAAGAAAGGTTGTTGTCACGAACAATTTAGAAAAAAATAATTTAAATTTCACTATATTTTATGCCTAAAATAAAAATAAACTCGATGTGTATGTGTGTATGTGTGTATGTGTGTATGTGTGTATGTGTGTATGTGTGTATGTGTGTATGTGTGTATGTGTGTATGTGTGTAATGTGTGTAATGTGTGTAATGTGTGTAATGTGTGTATGTGTGTATGCGTGTATGTGTGTATGTGTGAGAACCCTGCCTAGGATGATCCAGAAAAAATTTGAACAAAATCTGTCCACTAACATAGAAGAAAACTCAATAAAACGAATTTCCTGCGCACAATTGGGCGCAGTTGCAGCAAAACGATCGCGCAGCAACAAAGTGACATCATCCGTGTTTAATGTACTCTACGTAAATCGTGCGGAGAATTAGCGAAAATAATGATAGATACAGTAATTAAAATGAAAATGTGAGATATGTAGAAAAACACGGATGTATGTTTTTACGACGACGAGCCATTTTGAACTTATTACTAAAAGTAGTTACCTAAAGCAGGTTACTAATGCAAATAATTTGACTAATTTTTTGTTTGTTTACTGTAAGTCTACATTCAATTTAATGTAGACATACAGTAGAAAAAAATAAAATTAGTCAAACAAAAAGTAATGGGTAGCAGTGTAGTGCAGAGTTCAAGTCATTTGAAATAGTGGACAGGCATAGTTTGGTTGGTGGGGGCCGCCCGCCCACCCCACGTTTGTTCGCATAGTTGTTTCATAGGATACTACTCTTCTTGGAATAGTTTCAACAATATAAAACATTTGTATCCATTGAAAAAACTATGCGAGCAAAGGTGGGGTGGGCGGGCGGCCCCCACCAACCAAACTATGCCCATCCACTATTTCAAATGACTTGAACTATGCACTACACTGTTATCCGTTACTATCTATGATTAAATTAATGTCATTTATTAATTTAAGACTAATTAAAAAAATATATGTGAAAAATAATGTAATGCATAGTTCAAGTCGTTTGAAATAGTGGACGGGTCTAGTTCGGTTGGTGGGGGACGCCCGCCCACCCCACCTTTGTTCGCATAGTTGTTCCATAGGATTATACTCTTCTTGGAATAGTTTCAACAATATAAAACATTTGTATCCATTGAAAATACTATGCGAGCAAAGGTGGGGTGGGCGGGCGTCCCCCACCAACCAAACTATACCCGTCCACTATTTCAAACGACTTGAACTATGCATTACATTATTTTTCACATATATTTTTTTAATTAGTCATAAATTAATAAATGACATTAATTTAATCATAGATAGTAACGAATACCAGTGTAGTGCATAGTTCAAGTCATTTGAAATAGTGGACGGTCATAGTTTGGTTGGTGAGAAAATGTGGGAAGAAGTAGCAAAATGTGGGAAAATCTGTGAAAATGCTGGAAAATGTTCAAAAATAAAAATATCAAAAATATCAAAAATATCAAAAATATCAAAAATATCAAAAATATCAAAAATATCAAAAATATCAAAAATATCAAAAATATCAAAAATATCAAAAATATCAAAAATATCAAAAATATCAAAAATATCAAAAATATCAAAAATATCAAAAATATCAAAAATATCAAAAATATCAAAAATATCAAAAATATCAAAAATATCAAAAATATCAAAAATATCAAAAATATCAAAAATATCAAAAATATCAAAAATATCAAAAATATCAAAAATATCAAAAATATCAAAAATATCAAAAATATCAAAAATATCAAAAAATATCAAAAATATCAAAAATATCAAAAATATCAAAAATATCAAAAAATATCAAAAATATCAAAAATATCAAAAATATCAAAAATATCAAAAATATCAAAAATATCAAAAATATCAAAAATATCAAAAATATCAAAAATATCAAAAATATCAAAAATATCTAAAATATCAAAAATATCAAAAATATCAAAAATATCAAAAATATCAAAAATATCAAAAATATCAAAAATATCAAAAATATCAAAAATATCAAAAATATCAAAAATATCAAAATATCAAAATATCAAAATATCAAAATATCAAAATATCAAAATATCAAAATATCAAAATATCAAAATATCAAAATATCAAAATATCAAAATATCAAAATATCAAAATATCAAAATATCAAAATATTGATAACAATTAACAATATAATTACGGGCTATAATTAACACGCCTTCATAAAACTGAGCCTAAGTGTTTTGAAGTAATAGGAATGTTTTAAGTAAGGTTTAAATACATAGTTACACAATATAATAGTTACACACAAATATATTGAAAACTATGTTATGTTATTAAGCTAAATAAGATGTAATTTAAAAATTCATCGATAATTAATAACCCCCTGTTGGGGGCGGTCGTGGCGCACTGTCTAAGTCGACGGTCTGAAGTCACTGCGTCCACGCCGTCACTGGTTCGAGTCCGGACTCTTTTCCGTTCGGAATTTGGGTCTATTAATCCATGGGTGGTGTGTCTGTCCATAGTCAGTGTGTGTTAGTGTATAGGTGGAGTAATGTGCATAAATGATGTAAATTATAATACATAGTTGATGACTGAGATATAATCATTAGATTGAGGTCAAAAAATTAAAAAAAAAAAAAAAACCCTTGTCGAATAACAGGATTTTCATCTAGTGTATATATAAATATCTAATTTTTTTAAATAATAATTTAATAAATCTCAAAACCTGAAAATTTCTTCACATATCACACACTGAGATAACAAATGTCGTAACTTCCAAGAGATAGACATAGAGATAATAAATTTTAAAGATTAAAATAGTTCCAGTTGTTTTAACATCGAGTATAATGTTATCTAATTTTTGTTCATGCGCGATATGTGTATTAATAAAACGTGATGAGCAATATTATCTTCAACATCGTTTACGATCGGAGAAGATCGCGCCCGCGAGCCCACTCAGCGGCTCGCGGGCATGACGTAGTAGAAACATGTGTGACAGTAAAACTGCACGCCGAATTTTGTGTTGAATGTTTAAACCCGCGGATATTATCCGATTGTCATGAGACTAAGTGCAAAGTGTTCCACTAATTAAACTCTATCCAGTGATGTATACCACTATTCCGGGAGACTTATAATAGCAGCGAGACGTGCAAAGACATGTGTTTAGAACGCCGCGATAAACAATTTCTTCGCATGAGCAATCGGTGAGTTTTATTTGTCATATTATACATTTTTATTAATTGCAACAATTGATATTACGACCTATTTCTGGGCTGCAAATGCCCTACATGTTCAAATCGTATCTCAGGAATTGCGCGTGTATTTTGCTCGTTTTTTTACTATTCTAGAATCATAAAAGTTTACCTAACCTAACAAATTATTAACAACAATAATTATTTTAAAACCATCACAAACAGCAGTAAGAGTGTGTGTTTGTGATGGTATGAAAATAATTATTGTGGAATATAAATAGATAGAAAACAGTCTTTATTAACCTTTGACCTTACTGCCTTAAAGTACAATTTATATTGATATATTACAATGGATATAAGTATAAATATAAACTGTTAGTAAAATTAATTTGATTATTATTAAACATCTTTATGTAATGGTGGACTAAATTCAATTACTAACCATATTTAGATATATCACCACCAAGTAATCTTAACAAGTCCACTGTACTACACTGAGCCATGTACACTCTTAATGACGTAGTACCACACCAGCCACTTAAATGCAGAACCAACTTGTCATTATCACCATCTTCTGTATATATCAGAACGCAGCTTCCCGCATCTGAAATATTAATTAATAATTTATTCATTACCAATAAAGAATTTAAATATATTGCCTCATATTTAACTAGCCGAGAATGCCCAACTAAATAAAAAATAAAACACAATATTTTAATTTCACAATTTTACATTTTTTCTCTTACACGGGCTCTCTCTATACAAATATCACACAGATTATTTGTTCATTTTACAATAATTTTTATATATATATATTACCTATATGTTTGAGACAAGCAAATACAGAACAGACATTAGTAAAACTATAAATATTTTTATTTTATTCTAATAGTTTACTGATGTCTGTTCTATATTTGCTTGTGTCAAACATAGAGGAAATATAAATAATTATTGTGAAATGAACAAATAATCTGTGTGGTATTCGTATAATTCGATATAAAATTTTAAATATAATAACAATGTACAATTGTGTTTTCAAGAATATTCTTGTACGATCTATAAATATCATCACAGTAAAAAGTTGTTTACGCCAAATTGTTATAAAATAAAATGAGTCACGGGTATTTGCACTGCTTGCTTGAACTTGCGCTCGCGTCTGTTAGTCACAGCATTAATCTTTGCGGTTTAAAATGTTAGAAAAACTAATAGAAAACAATCAATCATTGCGTGAATTATGGAATATTATTGTCCCAAAATTAAATTAAATTAATTTAAATTAAAATGTGTCATCATAAATGAGAATTGAATTTATAAGTATTTGTTTGAAAGAAAATTGTAATTATATTCCTCACGAAAAAGTTTCAATTACTTATTACTCCTCAACAGACAGGGTCTAAATTTATGACAAAACTTCCCTATTAGAATGTTTCCACCCCTGTCTGTACCAAAACAAAAAGAATTTCTTTAAACCAACCAACTGTCGCGCCGTGCTAAAGTATAAAGTAATTCAACTCGAATTAAGAATTATGTAAATCAACCCGTGTGTTGTATAAACTTTTTTTTGTCCCCGCACTCGTCAGGAATCCATCTCTCGCAATCACACGGTGCGACATTAAAAAGTTATCAACGAATGCGCGGTAATGAAGTGCTTTACGTTGCACGCCGCCGCCGCCGCCAGTTGGAAATTATAGCCGAGACGTCGCAGTCGACGGCGGTGCTAACGAAGTCCCGAATAATATCTGGTGTCCGTAATGATGGGTCTTGATGAAATCGTCCGTGTGGGAATGGCGCTCGTTATGTCTGGCCGTATCACTCTAAACACTGTCATTTCATAAAACGCGCCCCGTGTGTTTTTTTGATTAGAAAACGACGAAAAAGTGGAAGGCCTTCTAAGTAGTCCATCAACGGGGCGGGGACGCGACGAATTCCACGTTCGCGGAGATTCAGAGCGAGACTTGTGTGGAATTGGAATTATAACGCTATAATAATTCACTCGCATGCGATATGAGAGTTTATAATTCAGATGGAATTTCTAAATCATATGTATTTGTTGAGGTGTAGATCAATTAGTTTTTTGGCTGTAATAATATAATGGATAGGTAGATGCAGCAGTTTTATTCTAGAAATTTTTACTTTCCGAATATATGCTAATTTTCTTGATGTTTCATGACTAATATGGTCGAAATAGATTATTTTTTTGAAAATGTCTATTTGTATCTGTATGTATCTGTTTGTATCTGTTTGTATCTGTATGTCTGTATGTCTGTATGTCTGTATGTCTGTATGTCTGTATGTCTGTATGTCTGTATGTCTGTATGTCTGTATGTCTGTATGTCTGTATGTCTGTATGTCTGTATGTCTGTATGTCTGTATGTCTGTATGTCTGTATGTCTGTATGTCTGTATGTCTGTATGTCTGTATGTCTGTATGTCTGTATGTCTGTATGTCTGTATGTCTGTATGTCTGTATGTCTGTATGTATGTGTATGTCTTAATAAAATTCCGGGCAAACGGCCCAACAAATCGCTACCAAATTTGGGAATCGACTGAGAGCCGAAACTGGAATAACCTTATGTCTCCTATTCGATCCGAATTTGATTCGAACTTTGGACACTGCTGCTCTAAAAAGTTGGATTATCGTTTGTCCATACCATTCTCGTAGGCTGTTTAATCATGAGGTTCTTCGTTGCCCTACGGCTCTTCTTCCTTGTATTTTTACTTACATAATTAGTTGGAGAATCAAGGATTTAGTCTCTCAGATATATCTAGTCGTCTCATGTCTGTAATGGCATTTTCGATTTTTCCATTCTCGTGCATAAGCTGAAAGTTGCGTAGACATTTTTGACGATCGAGGAGGCCATAAACTTCGTAAGCAGCTGTTTTGCTAACAAAGACGCCAACTACTATTTTGTCGATGAGGTAGCAGTATCGCTGGGAGAAGTGTGTGGCTTCGCAAGGAGATTGTGTTGTAAAATAAAAATAAATTTTGAAAGAAAATGTTTTGTATGGTTGTGAGATCGGACATTTTTCATACCAACCTCGTAGCTCTGAAAAAAAACAAACATTTTTGAATTGACAGTATTATTGATTGTGACTATATTAGATTGCTGAGTGTATTCATCTCGATTATTAAGCGAGTCATTAAATAATTGATACAGTTACTACTCGATGCTAATGAATTTTTACTGTAAAATAAATCATGTTGTAAAACAAAAGAATGGTAGTTGCTATCGGGGCTACTCGACTCGTACGTCTTTTGTTTTAACCGCCTGCCTCATTTTCCTCACGGACATACAATATAATATCGTATATATGTGGGCCATTATAATTTGAATAATATAATGAATAAAGCAAGCGCTCATGTGATATACATGACATTGAAAGAATGCCAGTGATTTTAATAATAGAGTATGGAACGCACTCGGGTAATGTATTCACGCTGCGGCCGGTGCGCTAGAGGTCCACACTGGGGGAGACCGCAGCCTGTTATTATCGCGTTAGGGCCCACGCCGCCCGGGGGGGAACGATATCCTAGCACATCTCCCTGGGGGCCTACGCCCAGGAATAACGGGGCGATCGCGCTAACTCAATTGCGCCGCCGGCGGGACATATCATAAATAATATCGCTCTCATGGGCGGCTGGCGGGGCCGGTAAATGACAAATATTCCGTCGAACGACTGCGGCGGCAGCTTCTTCGTGGCGCCCATGTGTTTCACGCGAGTCAGCAGGATGGGATTCACGAAAAGTGTCGAGTTGGGAGAGATTTCTAACGGATATAATAAAAGATAAGAAGAGGGTTGTAAAAGTAAATTCTTTTTGGGACGCTTCATTCGGAATATTATCATGTTTTCTTGGGATTATTTTATAACTTACTATATGAAATTATATTTATTTCATTGTAACAAAACTAATCAACCTACCAAAGTTTGTATGTTCGCTCTCATGATAGCATTGCCAACTGCTCTCATGAGAGCAAAGCTGTCATTGATGCAGTTAGCAATTGGTTAGCAATGCATACAGTTGAAAATAGCAGTAATCTGTAATTCTTGATTATGACATTGCGAACTGCATCAATTGCCAACTGCTCTCATGAGAGCGAAGCTATCATTGATGCAGTTGGCAATGATCATGAGATCGAAGCTGTCATTAAGACAGTTGGCATTGGCATTAAACTTCCAAGTTATCTAAATACAATATATAATTACGGAATGTTTATTAATAATTAATTTCACACCTCTACACGTGTTGCCCGTTTTATTAGCAATTATAATAAGTACGGGCATAAATTGACTGACAGAGTCATCGGTAGGTTGATGATATGAACGCCATGGCATTGAACATTTAGGTGAAAATTAATCTATTTGAATATTTTAAAGTTTTCAGTACGTGCTTTTATAATAATGGCACAATCATACGTTGTTTTTTCGGGGTGGCCACCCTCGTCCGCTCGTCTGTCGCCGCGTAATTGATTCGTTAGAGCTGCTGCGGTGTAACGCACGCTTACACACATCATGTGTGGACGCACAAAACATGCGTAGGTATGATGAACACACCGAACAGCTATTTGTAATTGTGTGTAGCAGACCACCCATTGTTAGTTAAGGGTGGAATCGAGCGGTAATTGGAGCCCGCCGCCATTGTCCGCGTCATGCGCCGCATTTATATTGTTCTAAATCCGCATTGTTCACACCGCGGGCGACTTCTTTGCCTTCTTTTGTCTGCGGACGCGTTTTAATTGACGACGACGGCGACGCACGACTGTGGGTGCAATGCGCCACTAATTATTTACAATACGGAAAGCAGACGAGGGGTCTGTTTAATTTGACAACAATTTCAATTAGAAATATATAATAGAAATATATAATAAATTCCCTAATTTAGTACGAATTTGAGGAATATAATTTACATTTCAATTTTCAGAGTACGAAATATGACGATTCGTGTAGACATTTCCCTCCACGTACTTGCTATAGTTTCGCCACCCAGACAGTAATATGTCTGTTTAATTTTGCTAATTACATGATAAATTACATTTGAATTTATTGTAGTATCAACATTATCCCTCTAAAATTCTTAGAAATGCGTGTTACACTATCAAACAAACTATACACACTTGCTCGCATAGTTTTTTTTAATGGATACAGATGTTTTATATTGTTTAAACTATTGCAAAAAGATTGTTATCCTATGGAAAAACTATGCGAACAAAGGTGGGGTAGGCGGGCGGCCCCTACCAACCAAACTATGCCCGTCCACTATTTCAAACGACTTGAACTATACACTACATTGTTTCTCACATTTTTTACGAATTAGACGTAAATTAATAAATGAGATTAATTAAATCATAGAAAGTAACGGATAACAATGTAGTGCATAGTTCAAGCCGTTTGAAATAGTGAACGGATATAGTTTCGTTGGTAGGGGCCTCCCACCCACCCCACCTATGCTCGCATAGTTTTTTCCATAGGATAACACTCTTCCTGGAATGGTTAAAACAATATAAAACGTTTGTATCCATTGAAAATACTATGCGAGCGTAGGTGGGGTGGGTGGGTGTTCCCTACCAACCAAACTATGCCCATCCACTATTTCAAACGACTTGAACTATGCATTACATTATTTTTCAAATATATTTTTTTAATTAGTCTTAAATTAACAAATGGAATTAATTTCTTCTTCTTCTTCTTCTTTTCGGAAGCCATGTGGCTTGTTTTGACCAAACTCTTATCCCGGGTCCAGCTCCTGTGATATCGACGACCAGCTGTCCTTCCACCTCTTCGGTGGCCTGCCGAGAGGGCGTTTGGTGTATGTTTTACCGTCTCGGACTATCTTGGCGATTCTATCGTCCTGCATGCGTGTTACGTGCTCGTTCCACTGTCTTCTTCTGCTCCGCACCCATCTTATAATGTCCGGTGTGTTGCATTGTTCCCGTATTCCCTTGTTGGTTTTTCGATCTGCAAGTGAATAGCCAGTGATGGATCTGAGGGTATTCATTTCTGCACATCTTAATCGACGTTTTGTCTCTGCCGTATCGGCTCTGGTTTCAGCGGAGTAAGTAAGAATGGGTCTCACGCATGCTTTGTAAATCCTTACTTTGCTCTCAGTTGTTATGTTTTTATTCTTCCAGACAGGATTTCGCAGTGCTCCTGATATTCTGGACGCTCCTCTTACCTGGTTTAAGACACTGGTTTTTAGGTCTCCGTAGGAATTTATAGTTATTCCCAGGTACTGGAATTCTGAGACTTGCTCAATGATGATGTTCTTCACGGCTAGCTTGCATCTGATTGGATTCTTTGCAATGACTAGGCTTTTGGTTTTAGCTGTGGCTATTGTCATATTTATTGTTTCACACTCCTTTCTGAACGTGTTCAGTAGCCATTGTAAACCGTCTTCTGATTCTGCGATTAGTACGGCGTCGTCAGCGTAGCACACTGTTTTAATGAGTGTGTTTCCCAGTTTGTAGCCATGTTCTATTGGGTCAAGGGCTGTTATAATCTTATCCATCAGGAGGTTGAACAGTAGAGGACTCAAGCTGTCCCCTTGCCGTATCCCAGTTCTGATTCGGATATCAATTTCCTCCCCGTTCGTCGCTCTTAATTTGGTCGTGGTGTCTGTGTTCAGTTGTTTTATTGTCTTAATTATGTTGGGGTGTATGTCTTTGATAATTAACGTCTTTAGTACATCTGAGAGCCGGACTTTATCGAACGCCTTTTCTAGATCCACGAAACAGAGATAGGCGGGTTTGTTGAATTCCAGCGCCTTCTCTGCAATTTGTCGCACCACATAGATAGCGTCTGTGGTGGAGCGATTTTTCCGAAAGCCCTGTTGCTCTTCCCGCATCGCGATCTTCTGTGTTATAATGTTCGCTAGATGTTTTGTGAATGTCTTCATAGTCGCATCCAACAGGGAGATGCATCTGTAATTTTTCGGGTCATTCCTGCTGCCTTTTTTGTATAGTGTAATGCTTGCACTCTCTTTCCAGTCAAGGGGGGGTTGCGTTGTTGATAGAACTATGTTATATAGCTTCGCCATCTGCCCTGCTAGTGGTTGTGCCCCGTATTTCAGCAGTTCGTTTTTGATGTTATTAGGGCCGGGCGCTTTACCGTTTTTCAGTTTTGCTAGGATAGCTTCGACGTCCTCGGTATTGACTTGATCGAATGCAGGCTGATGTGGTCTTGTTGTTATTGTCACTTTTTCAAGTTCTGTGTCTCCTTGATCATATAGTTCCGTGAAGAACGACTTTAGCTTGTCCGAGCTAACGCTGTTTATTTGTACTGTTTCGTTCATTTCTTTTCTCAGTCCCCTGAGAAACTTCCAGATTCGTTTTTGTGTCCCATATAAGTCGTTCTCCATTTCCATGCTAAATTGTTCCCACTGCTCTCTTTTTATGGTACGGATTCGGTTGTTAGTTCTGTTTCTTATTTCTCTATACTTTTCGTAGTCTTCTCTGGAGTTCGTCGATTTGTGAATAAGATGGGCTTGTTTCTTTTCTCGTGCCAGAGCTTTTACCTCCTGATTGAACCAGGGTTTGGATCTTCTTTGGTATGTTGGTGTATTATTTATTATTCTCTTCCCAAGCGCTTCTGCGGCAGCTTGGTTTATGTTTCGTTTTAGTTTTTCCCATGCCGCTTGGGATGTATCACTGTCTTCGATGGGATTATGCCTTATTTGAAGGGCCAGTCTTTGTTGGTAGAGCGTTTTTGTGCTTTCGTTTCTAAATGCTTCTATGTTCAACTTTTCGATTTTAGCTGCACTATGTGTTGTTCTGTACTGTGGTGTCTCTACTGCGAACTTACCTACAATCAGGTTGTGATCTGATCCAATGTTAGCAGATGTTAGTGCTCTAATGTCTAGTGTTTGCTCTGGTCTTATGTGCTTGTTGGTAATAATGTAATCAATCATGGATTGCCCTCTTGCACCTGTAAATGTTATCTTGTGCTGCAAATTGTGTTCAAAGTATGTGTTGCATATTCTTAATTCGTTATGTGTACAGAAGTCTATTAGTGTTTCTCCCCTGCTATTTAGCGTTGGCTCATTGAATCTGTTCTTTACACCAGGGATTATGTCATTTCCCACCCGGGCATTTAAATCCCCCAGTATTATAAGTTTATCTTCCTGTGGGATTGTGTCTATCACTTCCTGCAGCGCTTCATAGAAGGACGTTGCCTGTTCGTCTGGCAGTCCAGAATCTGGTGCGTATACAGATATTATGTGCAGATGTTGCTTTTGGTTCGTTTTCATTGATATTTGAAGTATTCTATCATTCGTGTATGTTATGTTTGTGATTAGTTGAGCCAGTTTGTTGGTTATGAGTACCCCCGTGCCAGATGCTGCTCGTTGGTTTTTGTTTTTACCTGAAAAAATCAGGACATAATTTGGGTATTGAGTTGTACCCTTACCTAGCTTCTTTGTTTCTGCGACTGCACAAATGTCTATTTTATGTTCATGTAGTTCCATTAGGATTTCCTGGTCTTTGCCGCTGAGAGATCTTACATTCCAGCATCCTATTCTGAGTTGGGTGTTGTGCTTTCGTTTTCTTGTTTCCCGGGCTCTTTTCCTGTTCCTTGCATATGTCGTCAACGTGTATCCGTCCGGTTCCGAGGCTTGTCGTTTGGTCCTGTGAGCCCTTTTTGTTTTTTTTACATGAGGCAGGTGGCTGGCCTAACCTCAAAACCCTCCTCTTTTGTCCGGGCTTGGGACCGGCAAAGACATCACCGAGCTACTCAGTTCACCCGATTACTGTTCTTTGGCAGAGTTGGAATTAATTTAATAGAATATTAATTAATGGATAACAGTATAGTTCATAGTTCAAGTCGATTGAAATACTGGACGGGTATAGTTTGGTTGGTAGGGGCCACCCGCCCACCCCACTTTTGCTCGCATAGCTTTTTCAATGGATACAGATGTTTTATATTGTTTAAACTATTCCAAGAAGATTGTTATCCTATGGAAAAACTATGCGAACAAAGGTGGGGCGGGTGGGCGGCTCCTACCAACCAAACTATGCCCGTCCACTATTTCAAATGACTTGAACTATGCACTACACTATTATCCGTTATTTTCTATGATTAAATTAATGTCATTTATTAATTTAAGAGTAACTAAAAAAATAAAATGTGAAAAATAATGTAATGTATAGTTCAAGTCGTTTTAATTAGTGGACGGGCATAGTTTGGTTGGTAGGGGCCGCCCGCCCACCCCACCTTTGTTCGCATAGTTTTTCCATAGGATAACAATCTTCTTGGAATAGTTTAAACAATATAAAACATCTGTATCCATTGAAAAAGCTATGCGAGCAAAAGTGGGGTGGGCGGGTGGCCCCTACCAACCAAACTATACCCGTCCAGTATTTCAATCGACTTGAACTCTGCACTATACTGTTATCCATTAATTTATATTCTATTAAATTAATTCCATTTGTTAATTTACGCTTAATTCGTAAAAAATGTGAGAAATAATGTAGTGTGTAGTTCAAAGTTCAGTTCGAAATAGTGGACGGGCATAGTTTGGTTGGTAAGGGCCGCCCGCCCACCCCACCTTCGCTCGCATAGTTTTTTCAATGGATACAGATGTTTTATATTGTTTAAACTATTCCAAGAAGATTGTTATCCTATAGAAAAACTATGCGAACAAAGGTGGAGTGGGCGGGCGGCCCCTATCAACCAAACTATGCCCGTCCACTATTTCAAACGACTTGAACTATGCATTACATTATTTTTCATATATATATTTTTAATTAGTCTTAAATTAATAAATGACATTAATTTAATCATAGAAAATCACGAATAATGGTGTATTGCATAGTTCAAGTCATATGAGATAGTGGACGGGCATAGATTGGTTGGTAGGGACCACCCGCCCACCCCACCTTTGTTTGCATAGTTTTTCCATAGGATAACAATCTTCTTGGAATAGTTTAAACAATATAAAACATCTGTATCCATTGAAAAAACTATGCGAGCGAAGGTGGGGTGGGCGGGCGGCCCTTACCAACCAAACTATGCCCGTCCACTATTTCGAACTGAACTTTGAACTACACACTACATTATTTCTCACATTTTTTACGAATTAAGCGTAAATTAACAAATGGAATTAATTTAATAGAATATAAATTAATGGATAACAGTATAGTGCAGAGTTCAAGTCGATTGAAATACTGGACGGGTATAGTTTGGTTGGTAGGGGCCACCCGCCCACCCCACCTATGCTCGCATAGTTTTTCCATAGGATAATACTCTTCCTGGAATGGTTACAGCAATATAAGACGTGTGTATCCGTTGAAAAAACTATCCGATAGCAAAGCGACACCTAGTGGCTAAAAATTGAAGTCCCGAAATGGTGTAAAATTCAAATTTATATTGATTTTATATGCGGTTTCAGATTAGATTACATTTCACTCGAGTAATGATTCTTCACGTGTATGGTCTCGTCGTGTTTGTCTCACTTTCCGCTATCAGATTCTAGTTGGTTTCTGATTCTCACTAAAACGGAAATATAAAAATGTATTTTTGATTACCAATAAATATTGTTGGTCTTTCTATTTCATTTCAACTGAGTCGCTATAATATAAAAACGAAGACAATGTTTTGAAGCTGGATATTTATTGGCAATATGAAAACAAACAAAAAACAATCATAAATTTCATACTGTCCACACAAAAGTCATAACTAACAGACCGGTGTTAAGCCCTGGTTTCCTAGGAGAACGGTCGCTTTAAAGCGGACGCTTTGGACGTCATTCAATAATCACAAAGGTCGTTTTAAGTATATGTAATAGAAGAACTCACAATTTTTCATCGTAATTCATTGGGTTTTTGCAGTATGTTGAGGTATTATACTTTATAGGAAACTATATTCGTTTATATACACGTAGAATTATTTTTGTGACGTAAAAATGACGTCAAAAGCGGCCGTTTTTAAGGAAACCAGGGCTTTAGTTATGACTTTTGTGTAGACAGTATGAAATTTATAAATTGTTTTTTTGTTGTGATATTGCCAATAAACATTATCCTTGAAGAACAACATAAGAATGTCTAAAATATAACAAAAACAATAACAGAAATAGTCCAACATATCATTTAATATTGAAATCAAATCCAAAGCACCGCACCCACAAATTATAAAATGATTATCATTGTTATTGACAACTCGGTTCTAAACCATTCGTTTAAATCGCCTAAATTTGGCGATTAATTATTTCATCCCTCGGTCGTTAACTTAATTACATATCAACCGGGGACTCGGGATGAGTATAATTTCTCTGCACTTTTAGACCGGTGAAATGATAGTGATTTGAAGCGCCCGCGGGCGTCGGAGGGTGGATGATTTATTTGCCCGATTTCTTCCTATACCCAGAGCACTGTTGAGTTGGGTTGAAAATTCACAAACAACGTTAAAAAATAAAAAAGGATTTCTCCGTGCGTTTTGTTTATTTGCGGAACCGATTGTGTCCGATGATAATGGGATCGATACGGGTTGTGTGTATGACAAATGGAGCGAGACGGAGGAGATACTTGTCGATCAAACAGCAAAGAGGGAGTGTCAAGGGTGGCCTGTGCATGCTCATTTGTTTGTTTAGGCTTCTCCTTGCCCAAGGGCTAAATCTGGTTTGCTATTATTACTGACAATAAGTTTCAGACATTGCAAAATAGTACAATTGATGGATAATATTTGTTTTATTTATACCTACTTGATTTTGTAGTTGAGTATTCAATTGTTATATGTCATCATTTCAAGGCAAATGCGATTTGTTTCATTCTATTTAACTTAAAGTGAATATATATATATATATATATATATATATATATATATATATATATATATATATATATATATATATGTATATATATATATATATATATATCACTTTAAGTTAAATAAAATGAAACAAATCGCATTTGCCTTGAAATGATGACATATAACAATTGAATACTCAAAAACGGCCGCTTTTTTCGGAATTGCTTCCTTGGAAATGAAGGCTTATATTTCCGCTTCCTTGGAATTGCCGATAAAAGTAGCCGTTTTTGAAATGATAGAAGAAAAGTATTAGACCGATGCATAGTGTAATATATTACACTATGGACCGATGCCTCCTTTTTTTATTTGTGTATCATATATAATTCAGTAATCATTGAGTAACTTAACATATTTCCATTTACACTTGATATGGATGTTTTGAAAAAGAGCAAGTCTTGACATTATAATTTGCGGAATTTTAATGCGCGAAGAACAAAAGGTCCCGTCGGCGACCTTGCCGCTCTGCCAATCATCAATCACCGCGATTCGCAATTAAAACCGAGCGCTGCTGCGGCTGAGACGATCGTGAGTTATGCGTCCGCAATTTCATGCTCTCCTGATCGATTTTAACATTTAAATTGAAACCCGAAATGAACAGCTAGCTATGTGATATTTTCATTAAAATACATCCTATGTACTTTTTTTTAAACTCAAATTGTAAAACTATTTAAAGGTCGTATTAGACCACACAATTTTTTGGCTCAAAAGTTGTTCAAGAAATGAATTCATATATCCTCCTCCCATACAATTTATCCTTGACAAATAGAATGCGATATATTTTTCCATTCAATCTACCATCCAGTTTAATATTTCAAATAATTTGCTGTATGATACGAGAGAATTTACGTTTTTTCGCATCTTTTGAGTCAAGAAATTGTCTTGTTTAAAACGACCTTAAGGAATATATTGTTTCCTTAAATATTTAGGCGATCGATTTCAATAGATTTTTTTCATATTAGTAAAGTGAGCATGTACTAGATGTACATAAACTTTAACCCTTTCGTTTGGAATGAATACATTATAAACTTTTATTTATCCATTCGTCAGAATTAAAATAGAGGGGAGAGAGAGTTGTAATAAAAAATACATATCCGCCATATTGTCCGTGTGCGCGTAGTATAATATAAAGTGGCCCCCTCGTGCCCGCCCTGCAACATTACAATGCAGGCCCGCGGGCGACAAGTGCTGTTTACTTTATTTCTTATCCGGCGAGTTCATTTCATTTATCTTCGCATTCTGTATGCACCGGCGTTATTGTATAAACGCAGCGGTTCCCAACCGAACGTGAAACGCAATAATATAACAGAAAAATCACCCTCAATTGCAAACAACCCCCTTTCATACGCCGCGGAGAGATTGAATGAGCCCCCCACACAACACACACACACAAAAAATAAGATTTAGGAATTCAACACTTGCAACGATATAATTTTAAAAAAAAATTGAAAATAATTATGAGTAATATAGTATAAATGGTTAGTCCTCTCGCTTAATGAACGGGTGACTCGGATTCGAATCTCAGTCCGTCCGGGTATACAGTATTATTTGTCGTTGGGATACAATTAACGACACTTACATACTCTAATATACGGCAGAAGGACTTGAAGGTCGATAACTAGTTACAAATTGTAACAAATACTAATTTTCTGAATATATTCATATTTTTTATTAAAAGAGTGTCATCTGTCATCTGTCATCTGTCATCTGTCATCTGTCATCTGTCATCTGTCATCTGTCATCTGTCATCTGTCATCTGTCATCTGTCATCTGTCATCTGTCATCTGTCATCTGTCATCTGTCATCTGTCATCTGTCATCTGTCATCTGTCATCTGTCATCTGTCATCTGTCATCTGTCATCTGTCATCTGTCATCTGTCATCTGTCATCTGTCATCTGTCATCTGTCATCTGTCATCTGTCATCTGTCATCTGTCATCTGTCATCTGTCATCTGTCATCTGTCATCTGTCATCTGTCATCTGTCATCTGTCATCTGTCATCTGTCATCTGTCATCTGTCATCTGTCATCTGTCATCTGTCATCTGTCATCTGTCATCTGTCATCTGTCATCTGTCATCTGTCATCTGTCATCTGTCATCTGTCATCTGTCATCTGTCATCTGTCATCTGTCATCTGTCATCTGTCATCTGTCATCTGTCATCTGTCATCTGTCATCTGTCATCTGTCATCTGTCAGCATGTTTTTTTTAAATAGAGGTATTAGATTAGTTAAACAATTTGAAAAAGTGTGTTAGGCCATAAAAAATATATGTGAACGAAAGTAGGGTAAGCTGGTGTTTAGAGGCATAGTTTGGTTGGTCCACTTAAACCTTCACTTTTGATTACTCTGATTTCTTATATGAATACAGAGGTGTTACATTGGATAAACTACTCAAAAAAGTGTGTAATCCTATGGAAAAACTATGCAAGTAAAGGTGGGGTGGGCGGGCGGCCCCTACGAACCAAACTATGCCCATTCACTATTTCAAATGGCTTGAACTCTGCACTACATTATTATCTATAACTTTCTATGATATAATTAATTTCATTTATTAATTTAGCCTTAATTTAAAAAAAATATATAGGTAACAATGTAGTGTAAAGTAAGTAATTTGAGATAGTGAACGGGCATAGTTTGGTTGGTAGGGGCCACCCGCCCACCCCACCTCAGTTTGCGTAGTTTTTCCATGGGATTACACACTTTTTCGAGTAGTTTAACCAATGCAACACCTCTGTATTCATATAAAAAAATCAATGCAATTAAAAATTGAGGTTTGGGTGGGTCAACACCAACCAACCCATGCTCATTCACTATCTCAAATGACTTGAACTCACTCTACACTACATTGTTTCATACTATTTTTTTAAAAATTAAGTCAAAATTAATCTCATATACCATCAGTTATAATAGTCCTAAATTAACGTTTAAGTTTTTCTTCTATTTCTTTTGGTGCTTGTGTCATTTGTCATCTGTCATCTGTCATCTGTCATCTGTCATCTGTCATCTGTCATCTGTCATCTGTCATCTGTCATCTGTCATCTGTCATCTGTCATCTGTCATCTGTCATCTGTCATCTGTCATCTGTCATCTGTCATCTGTCATCTGTCATCTGTCATCTGTCATCTGTCATCTGTCATCTGTCATCTGTCATCTGTCATCTGTCATCTGTCATCTGTCATCTGTCATCTGTCATCTGTCATCTGTCATCTGTCATCTGTCATCTGTCATCTGTCATCTGTCATCTGTCATCTGTCATCTGTCATCTGTCATCTGTCATCTGTCATCTGTCATCTGTCATCTGTCATCTGTCATCTGTCATCTGTCATCTGTCATCTGTCATCTGTCATCTGTCATCTGTCATCTGTCATCTGTCATCTGTCATCTGTCATCTGTCATCTGTCATCTGTCATCTGTCATCTGTCATCTGTCATCTGTCATCTGTCATCTGTCATCTGTCATCTGTCATCTGTCATCTGTCATCTGTCATCTGTCATCTGTCATCTGTCATCTGTCATCTGTCATCTGTCATCTGTCATATACTAACAAAACATTCACTATTTCAAATAACTTGAACTCTACACTACGCTGTTTTTTATAATTGTCCCTGATTCAAACTACTTCATGCATAAATTAATGTTGTATTATTAGAAAATTTCAGAAAATAATGCAATGGAGAGTTTTAGCAGGATTTCGTTGGTCTAGAGAATCCTGTCATATTTGTATGCGTATTTTTTTTTGGATAGAGGTATTAGATTGGATCAACAATTTGAAAAAGTGTGTTATCCCATAAAAAAATATATATGAACAAAAACAGCTATTCAATAGGCATAGTTTGGTTGATCTTGGCCTACCCAAACCTCCACTTTTGATTGCATTAATTTCTTATATGAATACAGAGGTGTTACATTGATTAAACTACTCAAAAAAGTGTGTAAGCCCATGGAAAAACTATGCAAACAAAGGTGGGGTGGGCGGGTGTTCCCTACCAACCAAACTATGCCCATTCACTGTTTCAAATGGCTTGAACTCTGCACTACATTATTATCTATAACTTTCTATGATTCAATTAGTTTCATTTATTAATTTAGACTTAATTTTAAATAAATATATAGGGAACAATGTAGTGTTCAGGTCATTTGAGATAGTGAATGGGCATAGTTTGGTTGGTGTTAACCCACCCAAATCTCAATTTTTAATTGCATTGATTTTTTTATATGAATACAGAGGTGTTACATTGGATAAACGACTCGAAAAAGTGTGTAATCCCATGGAAAAACTACGCAAACTAAGGTGGGGTGGGCGGGTGTTCCCTGCCAACTAAACTATGCCCGTTCACTATCTCAAATTACTTGAAATCTACACTACATTGTTCCTTATATATTTATTTAAAATTAAGTCTAAATTAATAAATGAAACTAATTGAATCATAGAAAGTTATATAATAATAGTGTAGTGCAGAGTTCAAGTCATTTTAAATAGTGAATGGGCATAGTTTGGTTGGTAGGGGCCACCCGCCCACCCCACCTTTGCTTGCATAGTTTTTCCATGGGATTACACACTTTTTCGAGTAGTTTCACCAATGTAACACCTTTGTATTCTTATAAGAAATCAGAGCAATTAAAAGTGCAGGTTTGGGTGCATCAATACCAACTAAACTATGCCTTTGAATACATGCTCATCCTACTTTTGTTCATATATTTTTTTTATGGGATTACACACATTTCGAGTAGTTTAACCCATATAATACCTCTGTATTCTTATAAAAACTCAATGCAATCAAAAATAGAGGTTTGGGTGGGTCAACACCAACCTAACTATACCCATTCACTATCTCAAATGACTTGAACTCTGCACTACATTGTTCTATAATTTTTTTTAAAGTTAAGTCAAAATTAATCTCACCTGCCATCAGTTACATTAGTCATTAGTCATAAATTAAGGTCTAATTTTTTCTTCTATTTCTTTTGGCGCTTGTGTTAAGTTAAGTTAAGTTAAGCACGATTAAGACTTTGTACATAAATTAAAAATATTTTAAATATTGTCACAAATTTAGATTTCAAAAAGTAACCTTTACTTTAATTTAGTTATTTATATCAATATTTTCAATTGAATATAATATACAGTTTGCATATTTCCATAAGTTATCTTCTAACATCTTTGTGTATCTATATCTCTTTCTCTATGCAATTCTGTGTCCTTATAAGGTGATCGCTCGCGCCGCGAGTATTCATTATAGTTCGTGCCGTGCCGCAGTAAAATTACGTACTATCTCGGCGTCGTTGTCGTTCATTTGCGCGGCGGGTTTAAACAAAAAATAAAGGATGAAATCCGCAACGATCGAAGAGAGGCTCGTCCTCTGATGATGGCCCCAGCGAAACATTTCATGAAACCACCGCACGCACGCCACGGCTACATACAGCGGAGTCGGGGCCGTTTCGCCTACGGTGGTGCGTTCCGCTCGTTTCGCTTTTCTGTGTGTTACTAATTATTTTTTAAGTATTTAAGTACGAGGCGTGGCACTGTAAATGTCAAAATCGTGATATATTATTTACCCTGTAATAATAATAAAATTAACGTTAGATTTATTCGACTGGAATCTCGCGAATATTACTCGAACTACTTACGATAAAGAATTTTATCAGAATTTAAATTGTCTATATATTCTTCAATATAATTGGTTGCTTCAGAAATTTTCTCTTTTAATTTATACTTTAATTTGATTGCCATAAATTATTACAAAATGGTGAATAATTATCATTAATAACATTAATGCTACAAACTTGTATGTTCATTTAAAACATTTACGTTGCCATATATAAACAGTTACCTGACTTTTAGGTATTGAATGGACAAAGTGAAAATGTCATTGTGACAGAAATTGCCAAAACAAATGTCAAACATCTTGAAAAGCGCTTGCAATTGTAGCTTTGATGACACCTATTGTTTAATTATTCAGTGTTTCCAATAGAGCGAATCTAAAGTAACTACATTCCCTAGATAATGTATTTATTGTTGCTATAACAACAAATACTTATGGGTTCAATAGCTACTGATAGATTTATAGAACGTCGGTGAATACGGGGGTTAGGTTCTGTTGTATAAAAGTCAGGTAACTGTTTATATATTGCAACGTCGCATTATGTGTCAAAATTGTCATCAGTTTTGACAATTTAGACACATAATACGACATGGCCATATATAAACAGTTTAATATTCACCGATCGGAAACGGACTTAATACAACCAAACCAAAATGTTTCATATGTATGGGGTAACACCCTGTATATACATATAACATAGATAGTTCGTATGACAGTCATGCTCATTTGTTTTATAATATAAAACAATGTGGAGCATAATTCTATTCATAGATGGTCAAAGGAGTCAAAGGAGAAGCTCAGAGGAGTTTAATCACCCGGTATATACCTTAACTTCACAGAAAACCTCTGAAAACTGTGAAAGGTGATGACAGATGTCAGATGACAGATGACAGATGACAGATGACAGATCACAGATCACAGATGACAGATGACAGATGACAGATGACAGATGACAGATGACAGATGACAGATGACAGATGACAGATGACAGATGAAAAATGATTGTAAACTGTCATTTGTTTTTACTCATAGAATTTACAGAAAAACAAAAAAACAAAAGAATAAAACAATAACCAAACGAAATTATTTTTAGGTTAATATTTTTGAAGGACATAGTTCAAGTAGTTTGAAATGCTGAATGAGCATAGTTCAAGTCATTTGATATAATGAAAGAGCATAGTTTCATTGGTTAAAACACTTGAAGGGTATAGTTCAGACTTTTTGAAACACTGAATGGGCGTTTGGTTGGCCTGATGACAGATGACAGATGACAGATGACAGATGACAGATGACCAAACAAACCAAATATGTTCACTATTTTGAACGACTTGAAACTCTGCACTACATTTGTTCACATTTTTGATGATTTAAGTTTAAACTAAATTATGCCCGTTCACTATTTGAAACGATTTGAACTATGCACTACACTGATTCCTGCATTTTGTTTACAAATTGAAAAACAGTATTATATCATATATACATATCATACTTTATAATGGAATATTATCCATTTTGTAAAGTTGTGTAAAAATGTTAATTATAACAATACCGATATAAAATTTAAATTTTGGTATTGTAATAATTATAATTTTTGCATTTAATAGAGTTATACACATGGGTTGGTATATATTACAAAAGATATAAAAGAGAGGAGGGATTTAAAAGGATATGCCACTCAAATATGTTCGTAGAAATAATTCAAAGTACAAAAGAGAAAAGCACACGTTGCATATAACAAAGAAAACGTTTTGCAAGAGACAGCTCTTTCCCTCTGTTCTCTGTTGGTGCTGCGTATGTATGTGTGTATGTGTGTGTTGTTGGATGCTGTTGTAGTTATGTGGAGGAGGAGGACAAAGGCAAAATGTAACCTGTATGCCGGCGCGTACACACGGGTTACAAGAGATAGCCCCGGCAGCCGATATTTTATAATGCGGCTACCACCCCCGCGGCGGGCGGTCGCGTGTTGGGTCCGGCATGAGCACCAGCGGCCATCATGAGCGGAGCACCACGATTGTCCCCCGGAGCAGTCGCGCATTCCGCATTATGTGAAGACTCGCCGTAAAAGTTCCCAAATTTATTATGCCTCTTTGATTGGGGCGTACAGTAACATGATGATTGTAATAGTCCGTTTTGCTACTTTACGTTTCCATGCGAGGGTGTTTCATCGCCCCCGGACAACAAGCTTTTTCTTTCGTAGAAGCTGCTCACACACACACACACACATACACGTACACACAACATTCTCACAATCGACACCCGATATACAATTAGAGTCGACCGCAAAAAATATATAAGCCTCACGATTTCGTAATTAATAAACGGTGCACCACAAATTTCTTCATCGCGAACGTTATATTGTTTTGTATTCAGTTACATACTTCTAGAAATTAGTTACTTTTAGGCATTGTTTACTTTTTCGAATGTGTAATTATCATTTATCATCTAAAATATCATTTTAATGTACATGAAATGTTTGTCTAATAAAGCCCGTATGATATTATCTAGTTTCTTATATCATTTTCAATGCAAACACAAAATACATAGTGTCATACACACATGTAGAAAATGATATAACGGCGTAATAATAATAAATTCACTTAACAATAACAACACCGTAATGACACAATGTTAATTTTCCATTTAGAAATAGTTATACAGTTTAATATATCAATTTTTATATAAAACGATATAGGAAACTAGATAATGTCAAATGGGCTTAAATCAACCTTAGCTTGTAAAAAAATGAGTTAGCTGTAGCTCATCGATAGATATTATATAAAACTTTTCATCAAGCTTTTTTTTACATAGTAGTCTTGCTTTATATGTACATAGTACATTAGTAAGTCCTTACGTTGAATACGGTTAGATTTCTTAGAAGACTGAAAATACTGATGTGAGATGACGATTTTAAACTAATTTCGGCACGTATTAAAAAGTTATTTCGTAATTTCAACTTAGATTGTCTATGACATCTCATGTTTGTCTTTCAGTTATCAATCACCCTGTATATATTATTTTAACCATAAGTACACATCTTTAAGTTTTGTTATTCTCTGAAATATTCATTCGATTCCCAGGCAGTCTAGATTTGTTTTGCCCCCGCTATGATTGCGGCATGGAATATTAAAAACGGGCAGAATCCCCGTGAGGAATCGTGCATGCATGCATTCTGTGTAGAGGGTGGAAAAAAGCGAGTGTAAACAAGACGACGCCGTCTGAATGGCGGGCGTAATAAGGAGATGCCTCCGCTCCGCCGCCGCCGCCACCACCCCCCGGACTTGGGTGTATACCTTCGGGGCGTAGACCGAGGGCGCAGAAGCGTCGTGTATCGAGCGCTGCCCCCGGGGGCGTTGTGTTGCACCACCGCCACCCCCTCCACTCTTTCATATATAGATACAGGATAGAGGCGAAGACTTTGTTTTTGTGCGGATAATAAATTAGCGTTCGTGTCGTCGCGCTGTTTATTGCTTGGGCGGGGTGGAGATTTATTATTTAGTGGAGTAGTCGCAGGGCTCATTATGCAATTGAACTTGCACCTTCGCGATGACGGACGGTTTCGAGAGAGGAATTATTTTTTGCCGCAGAGTCGTTTATCATATGTTGGCAGGCGTGGATAGGTTACATACAGTACAGCATGGACTATGAACGATATGTATTTTTCAATTCGCGGTCACATATTCCATTTATAATACTTAATTTAAACAACTTACAAACATGAAAGCATCAATTAGAATATTTAGCTAATACATTTGGTTTGGTTTAAATTATTCATATCTTCTATAAACGTGATTTGTAAAATTTAGTCTGCAGATTTAAAAATCAATAAACATTTTTAATACGTTGAGAAGAAAATGGTTACAGGGCTATGGACAATGTATTTGGTTTAAAACAGCGAATGGAAAACAACATTCTAGATATGTAGATTGCTAAGAGGTGGATTCACACTTATATATGTATTTCATTTAGCTTTCTTGTACCATTTCTTTTCCACAGCTACATCCCCTTGCCCACTCGCCTTTCTACTCTACATGTTCTTTCTTGCTTTCTGTACCACATCTATTTAAATATTAATGTCCATCCACCGTAATATTTATTTGTTACTCTATAAATTGAAGCAGATCATCACATAGCTACTGTAATATTATTTCCACTGTTTTGTTGATATTTGTACCAGGGATATTTGCTTTGTCTGCTGGTATATTGTTCACAAACCTCCATGTTTCAGTACATTGTCACTCAACTATGTACATTTCGTGTTATATTTCTCAGCTTCTATTATGCCATGTCTTTTTCTTCTTCTTTTACTAGATTTCTAAACGTATTTCTTTATCAGTGTACATCTATTTCTGTTTTAATATTGAGCCATTTTCTTTTTTACTGCCCCTAAAGTTTCACATGATACTTCATGTATAGTTTGCTCATACTTTTCCTCGACATCATTAAGGGCCGCTTCTACAATTGATATTTAAATCGAGAATAAACCTATTTATGAAATAAATTGGTGTCAAAACTTATTCCATGAATAGCCTTATTCTCCAGTTAAATGTGAATTGTAGAACCGCCCCTAAATACGCTATATAAACCTGTGATGGTATAAATACCTAATGCTTTCTTCGTTTTAAAATTATTATTGTATTAGCAATAATTATTCATATTATATTATATTATGTAGATTTGCTTGACGTTTTCTTATTCCTCAACTAATAGTATTAAGAACTATTAGTGTTTATTCATTCGTCTTCTTATGTTTTAATTAATTTGTTATGTATTAGTCCTCCACTTTATCTTGAAAAAGACATATTCATACAATAATGTCTAAATTGCATTCCACTGTAATAAAATAAAATCCGAAACACATTTAATCTGTGAAATAATTAATTTAGAAGACTCTTCTTCATTTTTAGCACCATTCAGATTTGTTCTTAATGAAACTTTTGCGGAATGTAAATCGTTTTCTCTGTTCTAATTTAATCGGTCGCATCCGTTCCGGTGGTGGTGGTGGTGGTGCTTGGAAAATATTTTAATGGGCTCTCCTCTCTCTCTGCGGCCGGGCTACCTTACTTGTTATGATTGGTTTCAGAACTTTTGACGTGGTAATTATCTTTTTTAATGAATGAGCGCAGCCGAAGAAAAATAACATGAACGACGATATTCGTTAAAACGCATTTTCTGTTCTCGCATCATCATGTTTTTGTATAGAGAAAATTTATTTCGTATCTGTGTGTGTGTGTGTGTGTGTGTGTGTGTGTTGCGGGGGGTGGTTGCTGCGGCGGTTGAGTTGGATACGCGCGCATCCATGGAGAGAGACCTCGTCGTACGCGGGTCTAATTGGAATGTCCCGGGGGCTCAGGCTCGCACGCTCGGATCGATACGCACACTCGGAGTGCTCCGAGAGAGCCAGGCAATGATTTGCTCGTATGGAAATGTCGTGCCGTAAAGAAACGCGCGCCAGGGATTTACTGCTGCCGGTGCCAGCTCTCCGGAGAGAGAACGAAAAATTTAATAACAATAATTTTATCGCAAGGTACTTTTCGCGATGCGAAATGATCATTGCGGTGTCGCTCGTAGCGAAATTCGCGAATACATTACATAACGGCTGCAAGAGGGAAATATAAAGGAAAATTCTATAATACTTGATTTGTAGAAATAGACTACTTTATGCAGAAAAAACAACAACATTAAACACAAACGGTATCAATACATTATTGTCACGAATAAAACTAAAATGAAATGATTGTTTTAAACATTCTTTAGTGCAAGATGTAGAAAATGTCCTACATTAAGGCTGGGTTGTATAAAATCAGAGTTATTTTTATAACTAAGATTCAATTTAATTTATTAAGATTATGATCTCAAATATTGCATCTTTGTAATAGATCTTGCGCTATATAATGTACGTGTTTCATAGAGATGTACTAATAGGATTACCTCAAAAATTAATGGCAAAGTATTACTACTGTCAAACGTTTAATTCTGTAGTATTTGATGTTTTGTTTTGTTTTGTTTTGGTGGCATTTTGAGTGCAATTTTTGAGCCATCGCTATAAATATAGCTATTATTCCAAAAAGAGTCGAATTTTGCCTCTACATTTCGTTAAAGCTCACCTTAACGAAATGTAGAGGCAAACATCGACTCCTTTCGTAATAATAGCTATATTCATAACGATCACTCTAAAATGGCACTCCAAATGCCACCAAAACAAAACAAAACATCAAATACTACAGCCACTAGAGTAAAGAATTATTTTTTTCAGTCATAAAAACCCTCAATAGTATTCAAATTTATTAATATTATGCAAATGATATTTGTTTATTCCTGCGGACGGCACGCTCCCTACCAAGCAGCCCGCAGGGTAGGTTGGAATTAAAGCAGTTGCTGATATACAAAAAAAAATAATAATACTTAGCATTTGTATATTATACACCGAAAAACATACAGATTTCTGCACGCCGCACCGTACGGCGGCCACTAATCACTTCATTGAGTTATCGACGCGTTTAATGCGCGCATTTAAATGCAACGCCTCGCGTTATTTATCGAGCTAAATAATGTCTTCATGCGGTATTAAATTATTAGTCCGTGTTTATTTGCATAGGCGGCGATACTTTTTATATTACGATTAGTATTGTGCCCATCGCGGTATTAAAATGAACAGCCGAAGGGTGGTTGAGTGTAAATCAATACCTTGAAGATATTTTTGTTCTTGATTCAAAGCATATAAAATATACGTAAGCATGTATAGCAGCGTATATAAATTTAAATTCAATAAAAATATTTTACAGACTGGCATAGGCGTCGTTACTGGGGAGTGCAATAGGGACAAATTAACCCCTACTCTTTTTATACACAATTTCTAATTAAATCGTGGGGGCTAACAACATAGGCTTGCTTGTATATAGGCGATTATTTTGTTAGATATTGCATAAAGTGTTGTTAACTTTCTATTTCATAACCTCACGCACCTCAGTTTATACGTGGCAACGTCGCATTATGTGTCAAAGTTTTCATAAATGACGTTTGAATTACGGATTGGAAATTAACTCGAGAGTTATCTGCTTTATCCAACCGAGCCTTAAAATATTGAGCACTATATAAATCTACTTTTCGTATGCCCGTATTCACCAACATTTCATAAACTATATAGGTCCCATAAGCTATTGAATGGATAAGTTGACAACGTCATTGTGACAGAATATGCCAAAACAAATGTCAAACACTTTAAATAGCGCTTGCGATTGGAGCTTTGATGATACCTTTTGTTTAATTATTCAGTGTTTCCAATAGAGAGAATCTAAAGTAACTACATTCTCTAGATAATGTATTTATTGTTGCTATAACAACGAATACTTATGGGTTCAATAGTTATTGATAGATTTATGTAAGGTCGGTGAATACGGGGGCTTGGCATACAAAACGTACACATTTGTAAGAAACAGATTATTTTGTTATATATGTTTATTATCACCATCCCTAATCCACAAACTTACGATTGAGGTAAATGTAGGGTAGATCTGAGAAACATAAGTAATTAACACAATTAAAGGGCGCTAGATAACAGTATAATAGTGCAGAAAACCTGAGGAAGAGGCCCTCAATCTAGTTACCTGTGTTTAGGTAACTAGATTGAGGTCCTCTTCTATAATTAATATTCAACTGTGGACAGTAATATGGAATAAGTTAATTAATTAACGTCAATATCTCAAACCTATTCCACGAATAGCTTTATTCTCTAGTTAAATATCAATTGTAGCACCGGATTAATTTTTTTTTTCGAGTATTGCGGCCATAAATAGTTCAGCAGAATTTGATGGAGTTGAATTTTATATGAAACAACCAACTAATCGGTAAAAACAAACTCAAACATAAACAATCCTCCAGCTATCACATGTTCTACTGCAAAATGATTTCCATATAATATCGCGAATACCATCCTTTATTTATCAATCGTGTTTTATTCGTGTATTGTGTCTCGATAAAAGGGGGCGATGTGACGCCCGACCGCATCAACGCCCAATTTTTCGAATGAGTTCATCTTCATTTAGCCCCGGATCACCGGTCTCATCCCTTTCGCACGCCTTTTAATGAAAACAGCTGCTGTCAACAGCACGCGAGTGTGTCGATTGTCACCGCACAAATGGGGATATCAAAGTCGGCGCGTGTAAACAAACGCATCTGCATTTTAAACGCTTCACAACAGATAAATTACGAATGAATTTTGTTTTTGTCTGTCGGTATTTATTTGAACGTCTCGGAAAAATATAATATGGCTATCGATGGTTTTTATTCCATATCAAGGCCAACCAACTATTGTTCACTATTTCAAGTGACTTGAACTCTACACTTGAAATAGTTACACTTTTTGAAGTGACTTGAACTCTGCACTACACCTTTTTGCAGTTTTCTTTCATTCAGACCATATCATTGATTAATTAAAATATTATCTGTCATTTTTTATAGCTGTCATCTGTCTTGTTTCAGTTCTGTAATTTTTGAAGGCTGTCATGTGTTTTCTTTTAACGCTGTTATATGTCTTCCTTTGCAGCTGTCATTTGTTATCTTTGACCATTGTGCTGTGTCTTTTTTTACAGCTGTCATTTGTTATCTTTAACATCTGCTGTCTACCATCTAGGGAAATTATTATCTGTCATTCATTGACAGCTGTCACTTGTATATTTTGACTTTTTTTAATTTTTTTAATCGTTGTTAATTAACTTCTTTGTCTGCTGTCATATGTTATCTTTGACAGCTCTTCTCTGTCTTCTTTGACAGCTGTCATTTGTTATCTTTAACAGCTGCTGTCTCTCTTCTTAGAAAATAGTTATCTGTCCTTCATTGACAGCTGTCAGCTATATATTTTGACTGTCATTTGTTATTTTTAACAGCTGCTATTTGATTTCTTTGGCAATTGTTACTTACCATCTATGGAAATTGTTATCTGTCCTTCATTGACAGCTGTCATTTGTATATTTTGACTTTTTTTAAATTTATAATCATTGATAATTATCTTCTTTGACTGTTGTTATTTATTATCTTTAACAGCTGTTTTCTGTCTTCTTTGACAGCTGTCATTTGTTATTTTTAACAGGTGCTATCTGACTTTGGCAGTTGTTATCTATCCTTCATTGACAGCTGTCATCTGTCTTTTTTGACTTCTATAATTTTCGATGATTGCTATTATCTGTCTTCTTTATCTGCTGTCATTTGTTATCTTTACAGCTGCTGTTTTTTTTCGATGACAGTTGTTATATGTTCTTAATTAACAGCTGTCATCTGTATATTGTAACTTCTATCATTTTTGATAGCTGTTATATGTTTTCTTTGATTGCTGTCATTTGTTATCTTTGACTATTTAATTGTTCTCTATTTTTTTGACAGCTATCGTTTGTTATCCATAACAGCTGCTATCTCTCTTCTTTGGCAATAGTTATCTGTCTTTTATTGACTGCTGTTATCTATATATTTTGCCTGTCATTTGTTATGTTTAACAGCTGCTATTTGACTTCTTTGGCAGTTGTTATCTATCCTTCATTAACAGCTGTCATCTGTCTTTTTTAACTGCTATAATTTTAGATGACATATGTTTTCTTTAATCGTGGTTATATGCCTTCTTTGACTGCTGTTATTTGTTATCCTTGACAGTTGTTCTTTTTCTTCTTTGACAGCTGTCATTTATTATTTTTATCAGCTGTAACCAGTTACAGCAGTTGTTATCTGTCCTCCATTGACTGTCTTTTTGACTTCTATAATTTTTGATGATTGTTATCTGTTATCTGTGATTACTGATTATTATTTGCTTCTTTAACTCATTTATTATCTTTGACAGTTGTTCTCTGTCTTTTTTGACAGCTATCGTTCGTTATCTTTAACAGCTGTTTTCTGTCTTGTTTGACAGGTGGCATTTGTTATTTTTAACAGCTGCTATCTGACTTCTTTGGCAGTTGTTATGTATCCTTCATTGACAGCTGTCATCTGTCTTTTTTAACTTCTATAATCTTTAATGACATATGTTTTCTTTGATTGCTGTTATCTATCTTCTTTCCCTGCTGTCATTTGTTATCTGTGACAGTTGTTATTTGACTTTTTTGGCAGCTATCGTTTGTTATCTTTAAGAGCTGCTGTCTGTCTTCGATGGCAGTTGTTATTGTCCTTAATTAACAGCTGTTATCTGTATATTATAACTTCTGTCATTTTTGATGGTTGTTATATATTTTCTTTGATTGCTGCCATTTGTTATCTTTGACAGTTGTTCTCTATCTTTTTTCATAGCTATCGTTTGTTATCTTTAACTGCTGCTATCTCTCTTCTTCGACAATAGTTATCTGTACTTCATTGACAGCTGTCATCTATATATTTTGACTTCTGTCATTTTTATAGCTGTCTTCTGTTTTCTTTAATCGTTGTTATTTGTCTTCTTCGACTTGTTTTCTTTTCTTTGACAGCTGTAACCAGTTTCTTTGGCAGGTGTTTTGTGTCCTCCATTGACCGTCTTCATCTGTCTTTTTGACTTGTATAATTTTTGATGACTGCCATCTGTTTTCTTTGATTACTGTTATTTGCTTCTTTATCTTATGTCATTTATTATCTTTGACAGTTGTTCTCTGTCTTTTTTGACAGCTGTCGTTTGTTATCTTTAACAGCTGTTTTCTGTCTTTTTTGACAGCTGTCATTTGTTATTTTTAACAGCTGCTATCTGACTTATTTGGTAGTTGTTATCAATGCTTCATTAACGGTTGTCATCTGTCGTTTTTGACTTTTATAATTTTCGATGACATCTGTTTTCTTTGATTGCTGTTATCTATCTTGCTGTCATCTGTATATTGTAACTTCTGTCATTTTTATGGCTGTTATAAGTTTTCTTTGATTGCTGCCATTTGTTATCTTTGACAGTTGTTTTCTATCTTTTTGACAGCTATGGTTTGTTATCTTTAACAGCTGTTGTCTCTCTTCTTTGGCAATGGTTAGCTGTCATTCAATGACAGCTGTCATCTAAATATTTTGACTTCTGTCATTTTTATAGCTGTCTTCTATTTTCTTTAATTGTTGTTATTTGTCTTCTTTGGCTGCTGTTATTTATTATCCTTGACAGTTGTTCTTTTTCGTATTTGACAGCTGTTATTTTTAACAGCTGCTATCTGACTTCTTTGGCCGTTATTATCTATCCTACATTGACAGCTGTCTTCTGTATATTATATAACTTCATAACATAATCATTTTTTAGGGAAGTCATTTGTTTTCTTTGAACGCTGTTATTTGTTTTCTTTAGCACTGCTGTCATTTTTAAAATCTTTGACAGCTTAACTCTTTTCGATAACATCTGTTTTCGTTAATCGTGGTTATTTGTCTTCTTTGACTGCTGTTATTTGTTATCATTGACAGCTCTTCTTTGTCTTTTTTGACAACTGTCATTTATTATTTTTAACAGCTGAAATCTGTTTGGTTATCTGTCCTTCATTGACTGCCTTCATCTGTCTTTTTGACTTCTATAATGTTTGATGTCAGTCATTTGTTTTCTTTGATTGCTGTTATCTGCTCCTTTAATTTCATTTATTATCTTTCACAATTGTTCTCTGTCTTTTTTGACAGTTATCGTTTGTTACCTTTAACAGCTGTCTGTCAGTTGTTATATGCCCTTCATTGACAGCTGTCAGTTGTATATTGTATAACTTCAATCATTTTTTATGGAAGTCATTTGTTTTCTTTGAACGCTATTATTTGTTTTCTTTAGCACTGCTGTCATTTTTTAAATCTTTGACAGCTTATCTCTGTCTTCTTTGACAACTTTCATCTGTTAACTGTAGCAGCTGCTATCGGTATTATTTGGTAGTTGTTATCTGGCCTTCATTGACAGGTGTCATTTCTATATTTTGACTTCTATCATTTTTGATGGTTGTCATCTGTTTTCTTTGATCGCTGATATCTGACCTCTTTGGGTGAGGTCATTTCTTATGTTTGGCAGTTGTTCTCTGTCTTTTTTGACAGCTGTTGTTTGTTATTTTACATAACAGTTGATGTCTGTCCTTTTTGAGATTTATAATATGTTCTTTTACAGGTGCCATCTGCCAGCTGTTTTCTATCTACCTTGGCAGTTGTCATCTGTCATCTGTCATCTGTCATCTGTCATCTGTCATCTGTCATCTGTCATCTGTCATCTGTCATCTGTCATCTGTCATCTGTCATCTATTTGTTGCCTGTTTTTTTTTGACACCTGTTTGTCAATTGTTTTCTATGAATCAAAGCTTAATTAACGCGTGAACTGGTTTAAATCATCAGTAAATTCTGAAAAGCAGTGAAGTGCAGAGTTCGAGTCGGTTGTCTACTGATATAGTTTGGTTCGTCTTCGACTTTTTAGTCAATCGTCATTAAACTAACCATATATTTTAGGTGAATTTTACTCAGTTTTGATAACTAGTAATGTATTATTACAGTGGATTAGCTGCAAATAGTTAATTACGCTGTTTTTATTTAAATAAATAATACTTGAAAAATACTTGTTCATATATATGTTAGAGCGAATGTAGCTGCTAGATGTTTTGTATCACATATCATGTTTTATTACTAATAATAATAAGTATATTCATAGTCTTGTAAATGCAGGGCGAGCCTTAAAGAAGCTAATTAAACGTAAATACAAGTAAATAAATTTACCTTGCTCCCCTAAGTACAAAAGACGATTCTTTTCCATTAGTGTTATTACTCGAGCATTAAGCTTCGCAGTTGGTTGCATCGCTACAAAGCCACGTCGTTGCAAACTCTTGTAGAATAATAATAACCCAAGGTTAATTAATTAATGCGTAAGTTTTTCTGGTTGGGAGGGCGCGGTTGACGGGATTAAACCCCGGATAAGCCTAAGCCTCATCCTCTTACCTCGGCGCTACGTGTAGGCGAGGTGCGCGCCCTTCATCACTTTAATTGAATGCTAAGAACAGCTCTGGCGCGATCAGAGCACGGTTCACTGATCAAAGCGTGCCGGTCGCTTCTAACGTGCATCAATTACAGAGATTTTAGTTGAAAAAATTATAAATTATATTATTCTAATAATAAAATTCTATTATAACAAATATACTGTATTTCATCACATTTTCTTTTGTTTCTGTTTCTTTTGATACTCAAACAAAAGAACGTATCGGTATTAAGCATTTATGTTATATTTTTCGATTTTACGAGGTTTTAATTAACTCTTAAGAATTTTAATTGTTGGTTTACCAATAGGCGAAATGGCGCATTTCAACTATGGGTAAACCAACCCTTTAAGACTTACGAATTGACAGGTTGCATATGTAATTTTGCAGACAAAACATTCCTTGTTTCCTTGTTTCTTTGTTTCCTTGTTTCCTTGTTTCCTTGTTTCCTTGTTTCCTTGTTTCCTTGTTTCCTTGTTTCCTTGTTTCCTTGTTTCCTTGACATTTCACTACTTTTAAATATATATAATTTATCGATGAAACTATATCGATTGAGACATTGAACGAATTCTTACAAAATGGCTACTCTTGACTTAACAATTCATCATATAGGGTGTTCATAAAGAATAGATGAAATTCGATAACATCTTTATTTAGGATTTTTGCAAAATAAAAAATAAATAAATTTATACCAGTGTGAATCCACCTTTTAGCAATATACATATCTAGATTTCGATCTTATTAGATCTCATCAGTGTAGCTCAGCTAGTGAGGATGAATTCACACAATATCTCGAGTGGTTATATACAAAAATAATACAACTAACCCCGAGGAGGAAACTTAAACGCCATCTGGCGGCACCACATCACTTAGAAATGCACACCCATATGCTAATAACCGTCAACATGCTCATGCCACCAAAATCACCGGGTAGTGCCCTCTATGGAATAATATTCCAACAGAGTGCTTGAGATATCAGCACAAGGCCAATCTTATAAAGCATATATTAGTGTGAATTCACCATTTAGCAATCTACATGTCGCCAGATGGCGTTTAACTTGCCTCCTAGGGGGGTTAGTTGTATCATTTTTGTATAAAACCACTCTAGATATTGTGTGAATTCATCCTCACTAGCTGAGCTACACTGATGAGATCTAATAAGATCGAAATCTAGATATGTAGATTGCTAAGAGGTGGATTCACACTTGTAAATGTTTCATAAGATTGGCCTTGTGCTGATATCTCAAGCACTCTGTTGGAATATTATTCTATAGAGGGCACTACTCGGTGATCCTGATGGCACGAGTATGTTGACGGTTATTACCATATGGGTATGAATTGGTAATTAATGTGGTGCCGCCAGATGGCGTTTAATTTTCCTCCTAGGGGGTTAGTTGTATAATTATTTTAAATTACCAATTTTGCTAAAAAAAAATTTTTGTAACCCTTTACGAATAACCAAGTTGACTGAATGTATAAAACAAAACTTGTATAATCGATGAAGAGTTATTAACAATTGATGGGAATCTTTGTATTAGAACATGTGACATTTCAAGGCTTGTTTATTTTTGTATTTAGTATATTTTTGGATTTTCTTTAAGTTGCCCATAGAATACGCCTCGTAAAGAGTGTACACAAGAAATAAAACATATATTTCAAATTTCTCGCAAAATGGCTACCCTTGACTTGCCTATACATATATAAGATTTTATAAGTATATGTAATGTATTGCCTTCTTGGATTTTTATTTCCATTTTAATATATTAACAATTGATCCCTAGGGGTGTATAAAGATAAAAGTTTTTTTGTTTTGAAAACCTTGATGAATAACTGAGTATACTTATTCATTCAGCAGGATTAGTTATATTTGATTTTCCTGTTGTTTCGGTGTGGAAAATTTATGAGCCGCTCCCCCGAAATCCCCGTAGTTTAAGTAAATAATGAGTAAGATCCGGAACCGTCGCCGCCGCCGCCGCGGCAGCAGGATAAACCCCGGATATAGCCGGCGGCGGGGCGTCTCTCTCCTGCGGGCGCGCCTCCATTGGCTGTCGGCGGCGGCCGGCGGGGGCGTGGCGTTCCTGCAGAGGCCCCCCGGGGGGCCTCCTGCGGGGCCAGTTTCCCTGCAGCCGTTCTTCCGAATACAACGCCAAAGTACGCGCGTGCACGTGACCACTTTTTGGGCTACCCACACCATTGTTCAACCGCGAGCCCGCCACCACACCACCCCCCTGCTACTGCTGCTGCGTATGTGTGTGCGTAAGTATGCAGCGAGCGGCGGATTTTATTGGTGGGGGCAATTAAAAAAAAACGCAGAGCCCCCCACCACCCCCCCCCCCCCCAACGGGCCTTCGAAACCGTCAACGAGGGCTCTCCTCGCGCACGCAACGCGAATATCTAATCGATGCAAATTTATGACGAGCGGCGTGATTAATGCGGTTTAAATTGCTAATAATTGAGTTGTAATTTGTATTAATGACAAGCTATTAATAAATGTCGACGGGGGCCTTTTAGGTATGCGTTGTTTCGCTTTTTAGAAAAAAAAATCCACTTACAGTACAGCACAGTACTATATTTGAATAGTTATAAATAATTTAAAGTTGAAACTTTTTATAATTTTCTTTACATCTTATATATGTATAGACATGTCAAGGGTAGCCATGTTGTAAGAATTTAGAAATAATTATTATGTACTTAAACTGCGGGGATTGCAGGGCTTATCAATTTTCTACACCGAAACTACAGGAAAATCAAATATAACAAATCCTGCTGAATGAATAAGTATAGTCAACTCAGTTATTCATCAAGGTTTTCAAAACAATTTATTTTTTATTTTTATACACCTCTAGGGATTAATTGTTTTAATAAAAAATATTTAAATTAAATAAAAATCGAAGAAGGCAATATATTACATGTATTTATAAAAAAAAAAACTTATATATGTATAGACAAGTCAAGGGTAGCCATTTTGTAAGATTTTTTGTTTTTTATTTACCTTCTTTACGTAGCGTATTCGGTTGGCAACTCTGGATTCCTTTGAATTAAATAAAATTCCAATAGAATACACCTCCCTCTCGTACTTATTACTCTTTCATAAAAATTATATCATACCTAAGTTATTCATAATTATAAAGCAAAATCGTATAGAACGTCGGTGGTTTGAATCCAGCGCTAGTTGGGAGACTTTTCTATAAGGAGTTGATGTTGTATTAGACACAATAGGTCCTTGAGGGGCCGCGGTACACACATCCTAGGGTCGGGGGTTGTACTTACATTTAAAAACACTTAAGGTGCAGGTATTAACAAATTATAACACCATAAGGAAGCTATTAACGAATATTAATAGCTTTAAACAACTTGACGTGGATTGATTCCTCTTTCAATCGGACTATATAAGTATTTTTCTGCATATATTTTGATATTTTTGTCACAGGTATAGATTTCTTAAAATAGTAATATGTTTTCTCATTATTTTCAGATAACTCAATTCGCCTCCGTGCACGCTGAAAGGTCCCAGCAGGAACGCGACGCCCTGCCGCGCGGGTATATCCACGAGCGTGATGTCTTTCCTCGCCACCCTGGACTCCAACACTTGGCAGGTAAGAATGCGCACACACCGTCGCTCATTTGATAAATCGAATGCCTGCTACGCGTATAACACAGCACGTGTTACAAATTACTTATCAACCTAAAACTAATCGATTGGATTAGTTTGATGATTTAATCATACGTTGTGTTTAATAACCTATCTATCTACTACAGCAAAGTTAATATTGTGTAATTTTTACTTTGTCACAAATGATTTTGATGGTTAAAGTTTAATTAGATGGGTTGTAGTGCTTCTAACACTACTAAGATTATACAGGATGTATGTAATATATTGAGAGTACGAGCTGGAAAATGTTAAATATGTATAACACAACTATAATAGTAATTTACATTATTAGTGCAGGAAGGCTAGTTTCTTATTTTTTGTACAAAGAAATACTAAATTTGTATTTAAAGTTGTTGTGACAAATAGGTTGTCACACTACAAATTACATATAATTTAAAGTCTAGATTTTCTTCAAAATTGTATTTATTCAGCATCATATCGTTACATTCTAATGCTATTTGAAGTATAAGAGGTGTACACTGTGCTTGCATGCATTCTCATATTTATAAATACATATTTACATTGGTACCGAATTTTAAGTTGGCAACACTGACTACTTCCCGCATTCAAATCAATGCGGGGAATGACTTGTCTTAGGACATGAGTACAAAAAGTTATATATAGAGTGTCCCTAAACTATAGAGTAAATTCTATAAAACCTTAATTTATGACTTTTGCACAAATTACTCGTACACTCAAGTCGATAACTAAAATTAGAACTAAGGTCATATACTTTTTTTTCTTAGAATCACATGTCAGAGTTTGTCATAAAGCTAGTAGATCACCCTGTACAAATATAAACAAAAATTATAAACATTGAAAGGTAAAGAAAGGAAAAAATTAAAATTAAAAATTTGTTTAGAACTAATTTCATTAATTTTGAATATGCGATACCAAATCACTATTCCTATTTACAAAAAACTGCAATGAACAGGAAAACATACATAGTTGTTCTTGAATGCCTTTCGTTTATTACTCTGAGCTGGTATGGGCTTATTGTTTCTTGTTTTATTTGTCGCTTCCGATGCGCATAATTCCACCTCGGCCTTTACAACCGTCGACGCACGACCTGAACGATACTGTACGCCACGGGGGCGACTAGCAATGATAAACCATGCTAAACGAAAGCGTCTTTGATTAACAGTATTAGTTAGTTTTGTGATCCTGGCATTTTCTATTATAAAATTAACTTTCTATTCGCTATTTTTAGTAAAAGAAATTATATAATTTCTAATAATTGTATCCACAAGTCTTATACATTTGTAAAATAATTCCGTAACAATATAAACTCCAACAATAAGAAATTCATATTAAACTCCACTCAACAAACTCACTTTTAATTACTTGACACAACTCTCCACCCGCGCGCGCGCGTCTATATTTTTGTTTGCCGCGACCGAGAAAGCAACTCCCGCTAACGACGTTATGCAAATACTCGCAAAGAAGCTCAAATATTGTTCTCCGCCCTCGTTCATCATCAAAGAACGGCGCAAATAAAAAATATTTAACATTGTCTGCCAAGAGGGATAAGTCTGCGGCTTCATTACGAGCCTAACTCGATTCTGCTCTTACGGCGGGCGGTTTTTAAACGTTGTCTGGGGGGGTGGCGCACGTTAATAAAACTAGGGCCGCGTGGCCGCTAGCTCTTTGAAGTGTCGCCCCGTGTTGACAGAGGACGCGTGGCCGGCGCAGTCAAAAACCACAACGGACGAGCTTTCATCTGGACAAATTAAATTTAGCCCTAAATCGAATGGGAGGAGTTGAAGTGTGGATGAAATGATATGAGGGAATAGTTTATAGCAAATGCAATATTACATGATCTTTATTTGATTAGAATTTTCTATTGATAAATAAATGATCGACAGTCACGCATACGGCAGTTGTGTGAGAACTACCAAAATTTCATATATGTAAACAAACCGTGTCCTTAATTAACCGAAAATCGCTGAATTGGCGCCTAAAATAGGTCGACAAACTAAGTTTAACATAGGAATTCAATAATCATTCACAAAGACGACTAAAATACAATCGAATAATAATACAAACATTGCACATTGTATAAGATTATAGTTCATACGCGGCGCTACATGTCATCCGTTACTTAACTATAATAACGATCCATATTATAGTTATAGGGTAGTGCCCCGGTAATCCTGATGGCATGAGCATGTTAACGGTTATTACCATATAGGTGTACATTGCTAATTGATGTGGTGCCGCCAGATGGCGTTTAACTTTCCTCCTAGGGGGTTAGTTATATCATTTTTATATAAGGCCTTTAGTTTTTTTAGGTTATAGAACACTCTGTATCTCTATCTATCCAATAATTATTAATTATTTAAAATTGAAACTCAGTTCATCTCGATCAAAATTGGTTAGACAAAGTCAATTTTGTATTGAGTGCTTGATTTATTTCGGTCGATTTCCCCGTCTAGCCCGTGTGTAATTTGTGTTCGGTGCACCGCAACCGCGCCGATGATTAAATCGGCGCTCGCGCGTAATTTATTTTTCGAGGGATGATCGAATTGTAATTGTGGCGCTAAACGCCCGAAATAACACGAATCTCGGCTTAATTACGGGGCATTACGTGCAATCAACGGTCTTACACCGTCATCAACCCATCACACGCCACCGGATTACGGGGCCTAATATAGTCTCTCGGTGGGCTGCGGCCCATTCCAATTAATCACAAGTTATCAACGAGAAATTATTCATTTTGATTTAGTTATCAATTTTTCTCGATTGGAGTAAATGAATAATTTGATATTTCGAAAACAAATGACTTTACACTATACGAGGGGTGACCTAATTATTCCTAGTCGTATTTATAACTAATGTTTTGTAACTGTTTGTAAAAAGAAATCATTATTTTCTCTTATAAAAATAACTTGATGTTGATTATATATTAGTATCATCCATGTTTATTTTAAATTTAAACTTATTTTTTGCTTTAAATTATTTCTTTTCTCACGTTATTTTTGGTTTAAAATAACTCGCATGTTCGCAATTTTTATGTATTTTTTTTGTTCCTGCTTTTATGACCATTGTTTATTGGGGAATGTTTGTATTTTTTCGAGGGGTTATGCCAAATAAGGTTCTTTTTGTTGTACTCAACATGTCAGAATTAAAACTTAAAACTTAAGTCACTGGCTGTTATTCCTTAATGCTTGGTTCACCGATTTCATTATACAGTCATAGTAGCCTCGTTACTCGTGTGTGAAATGAAGCAAAAAGCAGGCGACAGAAATTGCGTTTTCCGCGCCTTAACACCTCGAAACTCATAAAGGCGAGCGTAATTGCGGACAGTTTAGTGCCGGTTGTAAAACGGGAATTGAAAATGAGAATCAGAATAACACAAGATATAGAACGAGAGAGAGAGAGAGAATGGTCTGAAGCTCTTTTAAAATTCGTAAAGTATTCAGTAAGAAATTTCATGTGAAATTGTGAATTTTCTGAGTGTGGAATTAGGTCTTTACTTTTCTAAAGTCCGTATGACATTATCTAGTTTCTTATATTGGTTTCGATGCAGACACAAACTACATAGTGTCATACACACATGTAGAAAATGATATAGCGGCGAAATAATAATAAATTCACTTAACAATAACAACACCGTAATACACAATGTTAATCCATGTAGAAATAGTTTAATATATCAATTCTTATATATATATATATATATAAAATGATATAGGAAACTAGATAATGTCATACGGGCTTTAGGACGCGAATTGTGAAATTGTTTTAAGGTTTTCAAATATTGCATTGTTCTGGCGTCTACTTTGTCATAATTCATTATACATAATAAACAAAACGAGTTTTTCTTTGCTTTTTCTCACTGGTTTATTGCCATTTTTTTCAAATATTTTGAAGAGCCATTATCAAGCTAATCCTAGTGAGAGGAATGGCTAGAGTTTAGTCGAAAATATATGTAAAAATAGCAATACACAAGTGATAAAAAAGCAAAAATCTCGCCATAAGATAATTATATCCGAGATCCCAGCCTTAAGTCTAGTCCAGACCTATATAGATTTGCCTACAATTGAATCGTATAATGTATACATTTTGTCTGTAATCCATCCGGGACGGAAAATATTTGTCAGCTTGTATTTGAGGTATTGACACTGTACTTATTTTAAAGGTCAAAGATATAATTGTGCAGTCATATTGTACAGTCTCATTTTAATCAATGTCAGAAGAGTTAAAAAAAAAACAAAATTAAATCCCACATGAATCTTTAAAATCATATTTGTCTATCACGTTTGATCTCTTGTACCGTTATCTCTGCCCAATTTGAGTAGGTAATGATTTTGATAAATGAATACTCGTGTGCCTCCCGCTGGTGCGGTGGGGTGTTTTCGCTCACTCGGCGCCCCCCTCTCGCGATACATATCTAAATTGCGCCGTAATTGTCGGGTGGTGGTTAAAAGAGCTTGAAATTGTCCCAGGGTGATATTTACATACGACCCTCCGCCGTCCGCATTTACCTAATTAACCATGAGATCGTGTCGCCGAACTGAGCGAGGGGCGGCGGCAAAAGGCGCCGTATGTCGCGCGGGCGCCCCCGCTCTCGTATCTCGTTACCCGCAAATAAATACGGCACACGAAACCCATCCGTCGCGGAGATTATATAGCTTTAATTTGCATACACAAATCGAAAATTTGCATGCACAATATTAATCCTGTGCACAAATATTGTGTAGATTATTTTAATCTGATATATCTTATTTATTATATACGTTATTTCACTATATAAAAAAATCCACATTAAGCAGGAAAGGCAAGAAAATGTAAAGGTGCGCCCAGACGAAAGAATAATTGGGGATATCCAATTTGGATTTAGGCTGGGAATAAGAGAAGCAACATAAGTTCTTATAAATATAGTTACGACCAAAGAAAACCCTATAACTGTTTTCGTTTATCACTGTGTGCTGCTCGAGGCTTACTGTCTCTTATCTATTTGTTGTGCAGGTCGTTACTAATGCGCACAATTCTACGTCGTCTCTTACAACCGGCAAAACTTGAAGCGATACAACACGCCACGGAATGAGTAGTAATGTTAAACGAAAGCAGCTTATGTTACATAAACTACGAAAGGGTTTCAATAAAGTCCAATACCACAAACTCATTAATATCCAGAAACAATTGAGCCTAACAATAAAAATGCTAAACAAAGAGGTTACATATTACATCCCTTTCTGACTTCTCTGTGGATCGTGTGATAACGTTATCAATTTTTACTTAGGCTATTTGGTTCCAGTACAGGCTTTCTATACGTCCAATGTCTTTTTGGTCAATGTCCAATTGAACCTGTGAGAATGAAAGTGGCGTAAGTTACATTTGAATTGTTTTGAAAAGGCGAACAGTTTATATTTGGTATTTATGTAAACGTACGCAATTACATTTTTATTTATGAATAAATTGACTTCAAGTATGTAACTGCGCACGTCGATTAACATAAATACCAAATGCAAGATCTTCTAATTTTCAAAACAATTAAAATGTGACTTACACCACTTTCATTCTCACAGGTTCAATTGGATATTGACCAAAAAGACATTCGACGCATAGAAAGTCTGTACTGAAACTAAACAGCTCAAGTAAAAAACAGTAAGATAAAGATCCACAGAGATGTCAGAAATGGATGTATTATGTGACCTATTTGTTTAGTATTTTTATTATGAAAACATATTCCTGAAAGCACTCACAGATCTAGAGAAAGACATAAAGATTAACAGTATATGGATAAACAATATACGACATGCAGACGATACAATACTGATCGCCGATAACTTGGAAGACTTCCAAGAAATCGTCAACAAAGTAGGGATTCAGAGTCAACTCATGGGATTTGCAAATAAATACGAAATTAAAAAAAAATGTCGAGTGTTCTTTTGTCAAATATGTTAAAAAAGTAGAAAAATCGTCCACATCAGATATTTTAAAGAGACGAATGTAGAGATAATTTATTTTTTATGGAATATAATTGGACAATTAATATTAACTGTTAGGAAATCAGACCGTTTACAAATTCTTACGTGATATACTAGAATGGCACTTGCGGGCATTTTTGATTCATCGGAAGTAATCGCCCATTTCGAGACTTGTATCGTACCGTGTTCATTAACATAGGACAAGATTGTTACCAGCAATTACCATTAGCCCTCGAGCGAGAGACCTATTTTATCTCAAATGTTCTTCAGCCATAAATAATAAGATCGACAACCGGTATTCATTATCAAACTTATTATTCGTGTCTTTTTTTCTTACAAAATGTATGAGAAATTTGTTTTAGTTCTCGTTTATTTAATAAAAACATGAATAATAATAATAATAATGATTGTAATAATAATCGTTTATTAGTATTATCACTTCAAGAAGTACACACAAGTCTAACAATATAAGAATAAAAACACAAGATACAAAATACAATAAAAATATGTTGACAACATATAAATATTAATATAAAAGATAATATTATTATTATTATAATATATTAATATATATTATTATTATGATATATTAATATATCTTATTATTATTTTATATATTTTAATAAATATACTAAAAATGTACCTATCCAAGTTTATAGTTGATATATGAGAGCGAAGCGGTCACTGATGCAGATGGCAATGGTGAATACGGGGATCAAAGTCCAAAGTTGACAGTACAGTAACCTGTAATAAATGTCTGGATCACACAACTGAAAATTTTAGTTTGTGTATATTTGGTCACATACAATATGTACGACTTTTATTGGGTTTAGTTGTATTGGCCAAGACATAGAATTTACAAATGCTGATACGTAACTAAGTAATAGTTATGTATCAGCATTTCATAAATTCTATGTCTTGGCCAATGCAATTAAACCCAATAAAAGTCTTACATATTATATGTGACCAAATATACACAAACTAAAATTTTCAGTTGTGTGATCCAGACATTTATTACAGGTTACTGTACTGTCAACTTTGGACTTTGATCCCCGTATTCACCATTGCCATCTGCATCAGTGACAGCTTAGCTCTCATATGAGAGTGAAGCTGTCATTGATGCAGTTAACAATGGTATTCACCGATGTTGCATAAATCTATTAATAGCTATTGAACCCATAAGTAGTTGTTGTTATAGCAACAATAAATACATGATCTAGGGAATGTAGTTACTTTAGATTCTCTCTATTGGAAACACTGAATGATTAAACAAAAGGTGTCATCACAGCCCAATACACAAGCGCTACTCAAGGTGTTTGACATTTGTTTTGGCATATTCTGTCACAATGATGTTGTCAATTTATACATTCAATGGCTTATGGGACCTATAAAGTTTATGGGATGTATTAGACATATTACTCCTATTCTTGGTTGTATAAAGCAAATAACTCTCGAGTTAATTACCAATCCGTGATCCTAACCTCTCTTTTGACGACTTTGACAGCTAATGCGACGTTGTCACATATAGATAGAGGTACATGAGGCTGTGAAATAGAAAGTTACAACATGTTACAAATATAATCACGGGGTATAGTCACGTCGTCTTTATAAAATCGAGTCTTAATTTATCTCTTATTATATCTTAAAACAGTGTGAGTAATGAACAAGAATTGTTACTGCTTAACACCGGGACAAATGCAATAGTTCGCGGAAGTCACTGGCGCCGCCACCCCCAGGGGTCGCGTAACGAAGTTTCTTTCCGGAGTAAAGCACGCCCGGTTTGAGCTGCTTTCAGCGTGGGCACGGACCCGAAATTATCCAATAAGCGGACACAGTGCTCTTATTTCCGTTTATTTACCGTCGGAAATGTGACCCCACGCCGGCTCAAAATATATCTATAGTGACACGTTGTTGTGTAATAATTCAAAACTACGCGTTTTGGGTCTGCAATTAATTATTGTTAACATGTAGTTATTACTTTAACATATTTCACAACTATTTGCTATTCATTCAAATCACTTACGTCCGTCCAACGAATCTTAGAGCTCGTCTTATATAAGCTCGTCTTATATAAACTCATCTTATATAAGCTCGTGTTATATAAGCTCGTCTTATATAAGCTCGTCTTATATAAACTCATCTTATGTAAGCTCGTCTTATATAAGCTCGTCTTATATAAACTCATCTTATATAAGCTCGTGTTATATAAGCTCGTCTTATAAAAGCTCGTCTTATATAAACTCATCTTATGTAAGCTCGTCTTATATAAGCTCGTCTTATATAAACTCATCTTATATAAGCTCGTCTTATATGAGCTCGTCTTATATAAACTCATCTTATATAAGCTCGTCTTATATAAGCTCGTCTTATATAAGCTCGTCTTATATAAGCTTGTCTTATATAAGCTCGTCTTATATATATAACCACGTCTTAAATTTTTATTCTGTTGCACCAAATATATGTAGATCTTAGTATATTATATTCGTTGTTTTTCGAGATGTATGGGGGGGTCCTTCAAACTCCACCACTTTTCCGCTTCGGCAGGCAACTAACAAGAGCGCATGATGTGCTAGGTCGACCGTGTCATCGAAGCTCGCACCGCCCCTACACGCGTGTGTACTCACCTTATCTCTGATTTAGATTGAAATCGGAATTAGCTAGGGAAAAATCCAAGGGGGATTTGAGATTTCAAGAAACATTACGAATATTGAGTTAAGCTATGCGTAACTGTTATACCATTTCAATTTTGTAACAATTTCTTTTGAAGATGTTTTCAATCTTACATCTAAAACTGACTTATTATTATATATAAATATATATATATATATATATATATATATATATATATATATATATATATATATATATTATAATTGCTCTAAATTTACACATAAAGCTGCAAAAAGTAAAAATATAAAATTTCAAAAATGTCTGTTAACGTTACAAAACTATGGTCCGTTGCGTAAAATTGGAGTCGTCCCATAAGTAGTATCGCCCTGAAACTTATGTCATTTGTTTAGAAATATAGTCTAGATGGCGGGAAAATGTTGAGATTGTCTCAAATTGAACCGGAACGGCTACAGAGCTTGGCAAATTTTTCGAACTTGGAAAATGTTATTTCATGATAGAGAATTGTGCCTGATGTCATTTTGTAGGTATTTTAATTCCAACGAAAATTCCGGAAAATATTATATTATAAAACGTGTACCGTTATCGTGGTAAAGCCGAAGAAGTGAAGAAAATAAAAATAAAAATTGTCTAATGAAGATGAACTCTACTTTGCTTCATAGATAATTTTGACCCAAATGAAAAGTCTCAATATATTTTTTCCATAAAACAAAAGACAAACCCATTACATGATATATTGTAAAGTGATAAAAATTGGTAAAAATTACAAAACTACCTTAGGTTCGTTTAAAATTGAGGCCGTCCCAGAAGTAGCATGGTCCTGAAAATTATGTCGTTTGATTGAAAATATAGTCTAGATGGCGGGGGAAAATGTCGAGATTGTTCCAAATTCAACCTGAAAAGCTATAGGGCTATAGGGACAAAGATATAAGTAAATCATTTGGTGGCCATATAAAATAACTACAATAATACATTTTATGAATGTGATCACTATTATATGATGCCTTTAAAACATTGTACACTAAGTCAGTGCTGGTTGGTAGATAAAGTATGAATCCTACTCCTATATTATAAGTATGGAATGCGCGTCGTTTATGGTGCTTGGATAGTAATAACAACCGTGGCGAACGACCATTGGCGTGGCGCGCGGTGTACGTAATTGCGTGCCGTGCTCTGGTGCACTCCGCCACAAGTGCACCAGAGAGTGCAGCCCAGCATGGAGAGAGCATGTGCTGCTCAGGAATTTGTTCGCGTGCAGGGCGTGCGCTGCAAGTGCGCGCGAGCAAGCCGGCGCGACGCTACGAATATTTTACCGGCAATTAGGGCCACACGAAGTACCCAGCGCACGCTATTTACGTACGCCCATTACGTCGAATATTTCACGGCAACTTAAACGCTAATAAGAGGAGCGTCTCCACCTCGCGCTCGAGACGATGATGGTCTCGTGCTACACGTACATCAAATAAAACTTTGTTACTTGAAACAAATCTTAATTCTGATAGTGTTTGTCTAAATTAACAACAATAAATGGCAACTTACAATAATAAGTACTAAAACGACAATGTTAAATATTTAATAAAATAATTAGATTTTCAAACGAAAAAGACAGATAAGCGTTGGGCACTATTGGATATGAATTATCGATGGTTGAGAAATTTTCGGACTATTTTTTTAACCTCTTCATGGTGCCAGTAAGCAATACAAAAACTGGTGCCCAGAACCTACACTTACACCTACACATAGTATTTTTCAATGGATACAGTCGATTTCCATTGTTTAAATAACTACAAAAAGAGTGTTATCCCATGAAAAAACTATGCGAGCAGAGGTAGGGTGGGTGGGTGTCCCCCACCAACCAAACTATACCCGTTCACTATTTAAAATGATTTATAGTATGCCCCACAGTGTCATCTGAAACTTTCTATGAATAAAATAATTAAATTAATATATGTTTGATTTATAAAAAATTACAAAAAATAACATGTAATGTACTACATGTTATTTTTTGTAAATTTTTATAAATCAAACAAAGATAAATTAATTTAATTGTTTTATTCATAGTAAGTCTCGGATGTCATTGTGGGGCAGACTATAAATCATTTTAAATAGTGAACGGGTATAGTTTGGTTGGTGGGGGCCACCCACCCACCCCACCTCTGCTCGCATAGTTTTTTCATGGGATAACACTCTTTTTGAAGTTATTTAAACAATGGAAATCGACTGTAACCATTGAAAAATACTATGTGTAGGTGTAAGTGTACGTTCTGGGCACCAGTTTTTGTATTGCTTACTGGCACCATGAAGAGGTTAAATAACCAGATAAAGATAAAAATATTAGTAATTGGCTTATCAACTTGATTTATAAAACTTCCATTTCTATTTTACCAAAAGATTATCTCACATGAGTATCAGTATCAATAACCCCCTTGAATTAATAAATATCAAGAGGGAGGCCGGCCACGTGTGTCATCTCTTCACTCCTTAACATAAACAAGAGTTACTTTACTGCCACTACGGGGCTTTTTACGGATTAGCGGTTGGGCGGGCTAATGAAGTGCACGTGCCGCGTGAAAGGTTTCCTCCGCACCGCGCTAATGCGAAACGTGGCCCCGTGCATTGTATGCGCTCGATTTCGACGCCGGGCTCGCATAATAAAAAAACAGGCTCGTTAATAACCGTAGGGGGGTGGCGCAACAAAAGACGCATGTTTTGATGTTCCTTATTAAAATATTAGTATCGTTTTACGAGGCCAGCGCATACAAATGGCCCGGGCTGTTTTTGATTCATCAAATGAACCGACAGGTTTGCTAGTTGAATCATGAAGAGTGGAGAGTGCTAATAATGTAAACCATTTTATTCAGATACTAAAAGACTACTTACCAACCTACCATACTTCAAAAATATCGTACCAATTGGACGAAAAGTATCATACATTATCGTATATTATCGTACAACGGCGTCATATTGAAAATTTTCAAAGCAAAGTTTAAAATTACATTAAATTTTAAACTTAATTAGATTATCACTTGAAGGGAAATTGAAAATTTTCAAAAATAGAGTTTAAAATTACATTACATTTTAAAGTTAATTTGAATCACTTGAAGGAAATTGAAAATGTTCTAAAATAAAGTTTAAAATTACCTTAAATTTTATTTGAATCTCTTGAAAGAACAAATAAAAAGATTTCAAAATACATATATAAATGAAGTAATGTATTAAATTTATAGAAATAATAAAATTATAGTTAGATAGATAGATTTTCTTATAATTAATTACTAATACTACTATTAATCGATAAACGTATAATATATGATTATACAGCACATATGCAAAATTATCGTACGGCTGGTAAATATATATATATATATATATATATATATATATATATATATATATATATATATTATATATATTTACTTTCCGAATACATCAGTGATGTGAAGGAAGGTATTATTTGACTCAGATTGTGGAATTATGCGATAACTGTTCGGGAAAAATATTACTCCAGAAGGAAAGTATTGTTGGTATCGTTGCCGTGTACCATTTAGCAAACAAAAAATTCAATTTTCGTTACGTTTTATGTCTAAAATAGACGAAATAAAGCCGATTTTTTCTATATCTGTCTGTGGTATGCCAATATGTCTGTATGTCTGTGTGTCTGTATGTCTGTATGTCTGTATGTCTGTATGTCTGTATGTCTGTATGTCTGTATGTCTGTATGTCTGTATGTCTGTATATCTATATGTTTGTATGTCTGTATGTCTGTATATCTGTATGTCTGTATGTCTGTATGTCTGTATGTCTGTATTTGTGTATGTCTGTATTTGTGTATGTCTGTATGTCTGTCTGTCTGCCTGTTATACCGTTTGCGATGCAGACACCAACTACATAGTGTCATACCTATATGTAGATATCATCTTCTACATATAGGTCTTCTATATAGAGGCAGAATAATAATAAATTCACTTAACAATAACAACACCGTAATACACAATGTTAATTTTCCATTTATAAATAGTTATACAGTTTAATATATTAATTCTTATATATAAAACGATATAGAAAATTAGATAATGTCATACGGGCTTTATGTTAGTGTTATGTGACGACTTGCTACTTCAGAAAATCAATCGGCAATTGTAACCCAACGATGTATACAATTATAACTGTTATTTTATATAAAACTTCTCATACAGGATAGAACCTAAACCAGACATCAAATAATACGGTATTATATGATTAATAATACAACCCGTACTGTTCTAAATATTTCATAATGATTTCTTCATGTGTTAATTTTTTTTGTTAAGATCATATAAACCTATAATTTTAATCACCTAACAGTTGTAATTTCCATTTGTCCATCCCGGCGTTCTCTGATTTAATAATTGCTCGTTTAAATCCTCGTTCGCATTAAAATACACACATCTTCCCCTCGAGCGCATCCTACACGAGAGCAGGTGCACTTGCATCCGACCGTAGCACTGCACGGCGTAGGCGGATTCCATCAAGGCCCATACGTCCCGGGGCACTACCACGGCTCCCATCCTCTATCCATTAACAACCATGCTACGATATGGATGTCCATACACATACACATGCACATACACATGCACCGTAATCAAGTGCCTCTTCGACAAAAAGGCCACGCATTATTTATCGTTTTGGGCCCGAGACTGCAGCTCGACTGCAGCGCAGCCGAGTGCAGTAAATAATTGCTCCAGTAAAATAGGAGCATGTCGAAATTTGAATCATTGTGGTGATTATAATAATAATATTTAAATTCTTAGTATATCTCTTAACAGTCACCAAACTACAAACGACTTTCAACTTAAACGTTCTTTAAAATACATTACAAAATATCTGGTGTGGGCACCAAACGACTTTCCGAATTATATGACCTATTTAATTTTGTATAACTATTTCAACTTTTGGGCTTTTTCATTTTTTTTTTACTTTTATGACATTTTTTACTTTTTTTGGCATTTTTTACATTTTTTTAAATTTCTTTTGACGTTTTTGAAATTTTTTGACATATTTCTGGATAGTTGGCTGGAGGGTAGCATAGCTACAGACACTTAGGTCTCTAAATGGGCCCATTGTGAAACCTCCCGTTAAGTCTGCTCACTCGTCCCACCAGTTAATTTTGCATGAGAGCTGCAAAACTCTGGTGGGTGAGGAGTTGCCAATGCTGGCCATACTAGGCTAGCACTCCTCTAGTATTAGATGCCTATTGTTTACTAGAGCTGGGCAGAGGCATATTACATGCTCTGCTGTTTCTAGTTCTTCTCTTTTTGACATATTTAATATTTTTCACATTTTTTTTAATTTTTTGACATTTTGACATTTTGACATTTTGACATATTAACATTATGACATTTTTACATTTTGGAATTTTGACATATTTATATTTAGGCATTTTCACATTTTCATTTTTCATATTTTGATATTTCTCATTTTCAAATGTTCACATTGTCACATGAAAATGTAATAATAATAATGATAATAATAGGCTTTATTGTCATACAGACATACATACAGACATACATACAGACATACATACAGACATACATACAGACATACATACAGACATACATACAGACATACATACAGACATACATACAGACATACATACAGACATACATACAGACATACATACAGACATACATACAGACATACATACAGACATACATACAGACATACATACAGACATACATACAGACATACATACAGACATACATACAGACATACATACAGACATACATACAGACATACATACAGACATACATACAGACATACATACAGACATACATACAGACATACATACAGACATACATACAGACATACATACAGACATACATACAGACATACATACAGACATACATACAGACATACATACAGACATACATACAGACATACATACAGACATACATACAGACATACAGACATACATACAGACATACAGACATACATACAGACATACATACAGACATACATACAGACATACATACAGACATACATACAGACATACATACAGACATACATACAGACATACATACAGCATACATACAGACATACATACAGACGTACATACAGACATACATACAGACATACATACAGACATACATACAGACATACATACAGACATACAGACACACATACAGACATTCATACAGACATACATATAGACATACATACAGACATACATACAGACATACAGACATACATACAGACATACAGACATACATACAGACATACATACAGACATACATACAGACATACATACAGACATACATACAGCCATACATACAGACATACATACAGACATACATACAGACATACATACAGACATACATACAGACATACATACAGCATACATACAGACATACATACAGACGTACATACAGACATACATACAGACATACATACAGACATACATACAGACATACATACAGACATACAGACATACAGACACACATACAGACATACATACAGACATACATATAGACATACATACAGACATACATACAGACATACATACAGACATACATACAGACATACATACAGACATACATACAGACATATATACAGACATACATACTTACATACATACATACAGACATACATACATATAGACATACACACAGAAATTGCAAAAATCGGGTTTATTTAATCAATTGTGTGCAAAAACGTAACGAAAACTGATTTGTTTTCTCTAAATGCATTTTTTTCAAAAACTAAGGCTCATATTCGAAAATATGTCTGATGATTGTAGTTAAATTCTAAACAATATTTTGAAAATTAAAAAAAAAATCATGGGAGGTCATTAATAAAAATTGCAATTTTTTTGTTGCAAATTTTATTTAATGACAACTAACAAAATTAACTTAAATTGTTTTTTTTAATTTGTTTTTACTTTCCGAATACATCACTGATGTAAAGGATACCTTCCTTGTTTTACCGTGTTCACGTTTTCAAACTAAGATTGTGGAAATATGCGATAACTTGCCGGGAAAAAAATTACACCAGAAGGAAGATATTGTTGCCGTGTACCATTTAGCAAAAAAAAATTCAATTTTCGTTACGTTTTATGCCCAAAATAGTCGAAATAAATCCGATTTTTGGGATCTTTGTATGTAGTATGTCTGTCTGTCTGTGTGTCTGTCTGTCTGTCTGTCTGTCTGTCTGTCTGTCTGTCTGTCTGTCTATCTGTCTGACTGACTATGAACAAAATTCCGGGAATACGACACAACAGATTGCGACCAAATTTGGAAAATATCTGCGGACACTATTCAGGACGATCCAGTGAAAGTTTGAGCACAATCGGTTCACTAACAGCGAAGGAATCACAATTAACACGACGCGCGGAGCATAATTAGACTCTGTGCCGGACCATTTAACGCTCACGATGGGAAAACGGCACAGCAGATCGCGAACAAATTTGGAAATCGGGTGAGAGCCCGCGTTTAGGCGACCCTGTGAAAATTTGAGCAAGATCGGTTCACTAAAACAGAAGATTTCTCAAAAATAGCGATTTCCTATTACGCATATCACAAATAATGAATAATATACGTGACGTCAGCGGGCGTGGCGTAAATCAAGCGCGGAATTAGCGAAAATTGTCGCATCTTAAATGTAGTGAGGTATTGAAAATATACATTAATAATTACATTACATTTTCATGTGAAACTGTGAACATTGGAAAATGTGAAATATGAAAATGTGAAAATGCCTAAATGTAAATTTGTCAAAATTTCAAAATTTCAAAATTTCTAAATTTCTAAATTTCTAAATTTCTAAATTTCTAAATTTCTAAATTTCTAAATTTCTAAATTTCTAAATTTCTAAATTTCTAAATTTCTAAATTTCTAAATTTCTAAATTTCTAAATTTCTAAATTTCTAAATTTCTAAATTTCTAAATTTCTAAATTTCTAAATTTCTAAATTTCTAAATTTCTAAATTTCTAAATTTCTAAATTTCTAAATTTCTAAATTTCTAAATTTCTAAATTTCTAAATTTCTAAATTTCTAAATTTCTAAATTTCTAAATTTCTAAATTTCTAAATTTCTAAATTTCTAAATTTCTAAATTTCTAAATTTCTAAATTTCTAAATTTCTAAATTTCAAAATTTCAAAATTTCAAAATTTCAAAATTTCAAAATTTCTAAATTTCTAAATTTCTAAATTTCTAAATTTCTAAATTTCTAAATTTCTAAATTTCTAAATTTCTAAATTTCTAAATTTCTAAATTTCTAAATTTCTAAATTTCTAAATTTCTAAATTTCTAAATTTCTAAATTTCTAAATTTCTAAATTTCTAAATTTCTAAATTTCTAAATTTCTAAATTTCTAAATTTCTAAATTTCTAAATTTCTAAATTTCTAAATTTCTAAATTTCTAAATTTCTAAATTTCTAAATTTCTAAATTTCTAAATTTCTAAATTTCTAAATTTCTAAATTTCTAAATTTCTAAATTTCTAAATTTCTAAATTTCTAAATTTCTAAATTTCTAAATTTCTAAATTTCTAAATTTCTAAATTTCTAAATTTCTAAATTTCTAAATTTCTAAATTTCTAAATTTGTAAATTTGTAAATTTGTAAATTTGTAAATTTGTAAATTTGTAAATTTCTAAATTTCTAAATTTCTAAATTTCTAAATTTCTAAATTTTTAAATTTCTAAATTTCTAAATTTCTAAATTTCTAAATTTTTAAATTTTTAAATTTTTAAATTTCTAAATTTCAAAATTTCAAAATTTCATAATTTCAGAATGCCAAAATGTTAAAATATCAGAATGTCAGAATGTCAATATGTTAAAATGTCAGAATGCCGAAAAGATAAAAAGTCAAAACGTCAAAACGTGAAAATGTCAAAATCTCACGTGTCGAAAATGTCAAAGAAATAAAAAATAATTCAGAAATGTCAAAAAAGTAAAAAAGTCAAAAAATATAAGAAACATTTAAAATGTCAAAAAAAACGTCAAAAAGTCAACAAGTCAATAGAAGCCAAAAATATTAAAAAAGCCAAAAAAGCCAAAAAAAAAACTAACGAAAAAGTCAAAAAATTACAAAAAAGTTAAAAAAATTTCAATAATATTAAATATGTCTAAAAAGTCAAAAAATTACAAGAAAGTTAAAAAAATTTCAATAATATTAAATATGTCAGAAAATGTCAAAAACGTCAAAAAAAAAAGTTTTAAAAACAGTGAAAAATTTCAAAAAAGTAAAAATAAAGTCATAAAAGTCAAAATATCAAAAAATTGAAAAAAGCCCCATAGTTGAAAATGTCGAAAATATTATACAAAATGATTGAAAGAGTGAATGGCTTTAAATATTTGGGCTTTTGGTTTGTGTGTGAGTTGTATGCAGGTGAAAGCAAGAATGGCTTGGGGGATTGCGTGCAAAAAATGGGGGAGTTTGTGGGGTGGTAACCTCGTAATGGCGTGCAAGATGGGATGCGTGTAGAAAACCTATATTGTTGTATGGAGTGGAAGTGTAGGGATTTTGTGAATGGGAGGTAATAGAATGGGAGGTAATAGAATGGGAGGTAATAGAATGGGAGCAAGGTTGGTTTCTGAAGAATCTGCTAGGGCTCGAAAGGTCGACACCGAGAGCAGTGCTGTTGCAGGAGACAAATCGTATGAGTATGTGGTGGGAGTCGTGTGTGAGGGTTGTGAAATTTGAGGAACGATTGCAGGATTTGGGCGAGGAAAGACTGGTACGGGAGGTATGGATGAGGTATAAGAGTAGAACAGAGAGTAGATGGAGAAAGGATAGAGAAAGGATGTATGAAAGAGTGGATATGTCTGAGGTGTGGGTAGAGGAGAAGCTGAGAGAAAGGGGTAGCCTAGCAACTGAAATAAGGGAGAGATTGAGGGATATTGAGTGGCAAGAAAGGCAACTGAGAATGCCTGAGAGCTCATACAACTCTGGCTACGTAGAATGGCAAGTGCAGGGGAAACTCCCGAGCTACTTAGCCAGGGGAGAGTGGAGCAGAGAGGACAAAGTATGCATGGCACGAGCGAGGTGTGGTTCAGAAGAACGAGGAAGAAAAGTGTGGATGGGGCTGGGGTACACCGCGTGTGCGCTATGTAGGAAGGGGAGTGACACGTGGTGGCACCTTATCAAAGAATGTGAGGGAGTGAAAGAAGAGTGGGTTGGAGAGTGCAGAAAGCTGAACGAATGGTTAGGAGAGGATGGGAAAGGCGTGAAAATCTGCAGGAGGCTGACGTGGGAAAGGAAATTGGCGAGGGCAGAGGGGGTTTATTTTAATGGATAGAAAAATGTATTTTATATTAATTTGTATTCTTTTTTTTTTGGTGTATTTTCCAATGTTCACAGTTTAACATGAAAATGTAATGTAATTATTAATGAAAATTTTCAATACCTCACTACATTTTTATTTCTTTCTGTGAAAGTTAGGTTTGAGAATGTGTGTAAAAGGAAAGGGTTGGGCTGATATGCCAAATAAAGGTCTTTTTTTTTGTATACAAAATGGAATAGGCCATGTGCCCACACTAGATGTGTTTCTCTCTAAATGACTTAGTTTTTTTTTAAATATTAAAAAAAAACTAAGGCTTAGCGCCCTATTCGAAAATATGTCTGATGATTGTTGTTAAATTCTAAACAATATTTTGAAAGTTTCAAAAAAAATTGTGGGGGCTACACTAATAAAAATTTCAATTTGTTTTGTTGCAAATATTATTCAATGACAGCTAAAAAAATTAACATAAATTTGTTTTTTTTTCTTCTTATTTTATGGTTACCAAGATATACGTAAACAATTGTAGAAAACAATATATTTTTTGCACACTCCGTTAGTAACAATGCACCGAGAACGTATAGCAACCTCTAGTGAGTATTTTATACCCAAAGAAAACATAATGTATAAAACAGTAGGGGGGGAATTGTCGCGTGGCCCTGTGTTTGTTCTACTAACGAGCCGGTCGAGGGGCCTCTTAAACGTGCCACCCCCCCACGGGTGGCCGTGTTTTGCAGTCGTCGGTAACTAACGCCGATTTCGAGGACCATTGTGCCCACTTGGATGATCCTCAGCTATCACAATAACGTGCTCGAAATGAATAATTTTCAATTTCATGCGACATACAGTGAAAATTTTCAGATATTAAAATCGGGAGAATTATTTCTGTTAGCTAGAACTTGACAGAAATTATTCTCCCGATTTTTGTATCTGAAAATTTTCACTGTATGTCCCATGAAATTGAAAATTGTTTTAGGAAAATATTTGCTGTAAATGCCATGGCTATTGCGTTATTTGTTCATAACAAAAAATATTAAATAATTAACTGCTTTCGTTTATCAGTCCGTGCTATTCCTGGCTGATTGTTTTGTGTTCTATTTTCTGCCAAAAAAAAAAACAGTTTTCGTTTTCTTTTGAGCCATATACCCCTTAGCCCGAAATTAAAGTGAACGATTAAGCAAAGATGCGCACAACATATTACCTAGATTTAGTTGTTGAATGTTGCTGTATGCATGATTAAGTTTGGAGTTTTTTGTTGCCAAATTTCACATTTTTTTAGACCTTTTTTTGAAATTTTTTACTTTATTGATATATATATATATATATATATAAAAGACAAAAATGTCAACAAAAAAATTATATATATATATATATATATATATATATATATATATATATATATAATTTTTTTGTTGACATTTTTGTCTTTTTAGACATTACTCACTTTTTTGTACTTTTTTTTTACTTTTTTTGTTGTTGGCATTTTTGACGTTTTAGACATTTCTGACTTTTTTGTACTTTTTTTTATACTTTTTTGTTGTTGAAATCTTTGACTTTTTTGAAATTTTTGTTTTTTTTCTTCCTTTTTTAACATTTTTTCGCCTTTTTTGGCTTTTTTTAATTTTTGACACATTTGAGATTTTGAAAATTTCACGTTTTGATCTTTTTACTGCAAAAATCGTGTTTATTTTGACAATTTTACTACCCTCTAACTATACTAACTATACTAGATACTACTGGTACTACTATCTCAGGATGAATAAAACGATTTTTGACTTTTTTTGTAATCACACTTCAGTTACACTTTGCAACTATAGCTTCGGCTAAGCTCTAGCCATTTAACTGAAGTGTGATCAAAAATAAAGTAAAAAATCGTTTTATATCCCTTAAAATGAATGATCACAGTAGACGCCTAAAAAATTCAATATATATATATATATATATATATATATATATATATATATATATTATATATATTATATATATATATATTATATATATATATATATATATATATATTATTTATAGCTATTATCTTCATCTCTAATTTTGTTCTCTGCTTCAGTATTGTCGAAAAATCACCGTAGTTTATTCTCTCCCCCCCCTTTTATTATTCATTCGTTTTAAAAAATCTCAAATCCCGTTTGCACAAACACCGTGAAAAAAAAAACCTCAAGGGCGCCTGAATTTGAAATTCAAACGTTTACCAATTCAGATGAGGCAAGCGGGGGCGAAGTCCCGTTCCGCGCGAAATTTTCCGTGTGGTGGTATGCGTTTTTTTTTCTTCTCGGTTTCGTGAGGGCCACGTGTATAATTAGGTATGGTAATGGTCGGCAGGCGGCGAGGGCGAGGGTCTAATGAGGGGGGTCTCTCTGGCGCGCGGCCTCGGGCCCAGCGTGCAAGCACGCGATCTTCCAACTCTACCGCCGCACGAAACGTCCACAGTTGATGAATACACACAGAATACAATAACTAAAAAAAACGAGAAGTATAACGCGTAAGCAATTCGTGTTTCAATAACTATAAGAGATTAAGGGCCGGTCCTAAAATTAACATGGAGAATAACGCTCGGTTTCTCCAACGAATCTTAAAGCTCGTCTTATATAAGCTCATCTTATTTATAACCACGTCTTCAATTTTTAAAATTTTTTTAGAAATATATGTAAACACACAATGTTTCAATTGACTCTATGTTAGAATCCGAATCTTAAGACCGCGATGTCTTAGAATTTAAGACCGTTTTATCGTTTTAAGATCCGATTTTTGTTTGGTGCGACGCTTTAAGAGAAACCGGGCGTAAGACTATTCGTGAGTTAAGATTGAGATATTGGTGTCGAAATCTCAAACTTATTCTCTGGTTAAATGTTAATTGTAGAACTGGCCCTTAGAGAGGGATTCTGTTTGTATTCAATGGCTGAAAGTTAATTGTAATTTTACAACGATGAGCATATATCTTTTAATAAAATCATCAGCCGTGAGGATTTTCCGCCCGTCAAGGGAGAAGCTCAGAGGAGTTTAGTCACCTGGTATTTACCTTAACTTCACAGAAAACCTCTGAAAAACTGTGAAAGGTGATTCGCGAAAATTCCGGATTTTAGAATGCATATTTTAAACCCATCCCTTCTTGTTATAGTTCAATACAAAACTTTCAAGTATATACAATTTTAAACTAAACTATCCAATTTTTATGGCTAGCACTACAAAGGGGTTCAATTTGCCTGGCACATTACACAAACACTCACCCCTTTGGTGTTTTAAAAAATGTGGACATTTGGCGCACCATTAGCCGCGCCACAATGGTGCGATCAAAGATAAAGTCCCTCTTGAAATTAAAAAAAAAAAGTTTACACAAATTATATATCTCGAAAACTGTTTGCTGACTCCCCCTGCAGCTATATAGACTGTATCATCGGTCGTGGTGAATGACAACTCAATATGCGATTAACCAGGGGGACGGGACGCCTCCCCGTTGATTACATGTATGCCGCGCACACAAAAGGCCCCGTTTCAATTACAAATGACGGTATTAACGCGCGTATTGAAATTGGGTGCTCTCTCTGATCTACCCGATTTGCATTTAGATGTGCGCGTATGTTGTATGTATACTCACGCGGGGGATGGTTTCGTGTTTTTTATATATATATATATATATATATATATATATATATATATATATATATATATATATATATATATACTCAATTACTCAAAAATGAATAGGGATATTATAATTTCATAGATATACATATTTCTATATCGTGCAAAAGTTACTATTAACATTCGATATACAATATAATAATTATCCTAATAATAGTAATAATTGTTGGTGGATTGTGTTTATTCTGCAGGATCTCAGTAAACCGTTGTATGCGTCTAAATATACAATTCATGAAATTGTCAGAGATCATTTTGCGTTTGGTATTAATTAAATCAACGTACGTAGTTACATATTTATTTATGAATAAATTGATTTCAAAGAGAAATTTAAAAATATATATGAAATTTTATATTGAGACGCAGTAAATGGTATACTGAGGTCCTGCTGTATAAACACAGTCTACCAACTCTAATAACTATATCATTCATGTAGTAAAAACTGTCTTCACGTATATATAATCTCCTTTTCCTATCGTTTGGCTTCAAAACATTGTTGATATTGTCCTAGATTTTATATTACAAGGATATTATTTTATTTACATTATTCCACTCTTGTATAGCATATTATAGACTACAGTAGCATGAGAGCAAGCATGCTACTGTCCACACCACTTCATATTAATATAAAGTGGTGTGTAGTTCATTGTTTTCTCCAAATCTTTAAATGCAATTTCCTTGAAAATTTGTTTATATAACCATATACAATTTTTGTATGATTGTAAAAGAATTAACCGAATAATATAAAAACTGCAAATAAGTATATAATCTGATTAGATTTAAAAATATACATATGTTAACAAAAGCCAAAAATGTTCACAAATGTGTTCACATGATTTACGTTTATTGCTCCGTGGGGAACACAATTTAAATCGTTTCAATTTTTTATTATTATTTTCTTTTGAAGTTAAGTTTATAATCTGATGCGTTGTGATCACTCATAATTATTCTGTCAAAATAATATTCCCTATGTTTTATAGCGCCGATTAAACGAGGGTTTTATGGACCCCCACGATAATTCGGCGCTATTAAGTGATTATACACTTTCAATTTGTTAAATGCACGAGTGTGTGTGTGTGCCAGACGGAAAGCTGTTGTAAACGTGCGCACGTGATCCAACAGTACTGACTTAAGTCATCGCATTATGAGATGACAAGTGTTGTAACTTCCAAAATAAATTTTCAGATTTTGAGTTTTGTTTTGATGATTGTTATGTATATTTTAACGCTACTTTAATCCTTTTTTGCAATTATGTATATATATATATATATATATATATATATATATATATATATATTATCTAGTTGCCTTTTACCTTTCAGTGTAGACTATTACATTTACATTACTTAACAATTATTGTTGTTTATACATTTGCAAATTCTTTCCACTCTTTTCATTTCTTCGCCAGTTCTCTTGCTTGTATAACTGTCTTTCCTTTTTTGATTATTATTTCCTCTATTCTGTTGTCCCACTCTTTTCTTGGTCTACCTCTTTTATTTCCAGTTCTTGTTGCTTCCCATACCTGTTTTGTTTGATTCTTTTTGTCCATCCTAATTAAATGTCCCCACCAGTTTAGTTGTTTCTGTCCTATATATTTTTGTATAGCTTAAATTCCCAATTCTTCTCTGATATCATTTCTTATTCTGTCTCTTCTCGTAACTTGTTTTACTTCTCTGAGAGATTTGCAATTATAATATACCAAATTATTATTTAAACAAAAATTAGATAACATTATACTCGATGTTAAAACTACTGGAACTATTGTAATGTTTAAAATATGCATTTATATCAAAAACTTTTTTTTGGAAATTACGATAGTAACAAAGTGGGGTGGGTGGGTGATGAGATAAATTAAATCATAGAAAGTAACGGATAACAATGTAGTGCATAGTTCAAGCCGTTTGAAATAGTGAACGGATATAGTTTCGTTGGTAGGGGACTCTCGCCCACCCCACCTATGCTCGCATAGTTTTTTCCATAGGACAACACTCTTCCTGGAATGGTTAAAACAATATAAGACGTTTGTATCCATTGAAAATACTATGCGAGCGAAGGTGGGGGTGGGTGGGTTGTTCCCTACCAACCAAACAATGCCCATCCACTATTTCAAACGACTTGAACTATGCATTACATTATTTTTGAAATATATTTTTTTAATTAGTCTTAAATTAACAAATGGAATTAATTTAATAGAATATAAATTAATGGACAACAGTATAGTGCATAGTTCAAGTCGATTGAAATACTGGACGGGTATAGTTTGGTTGGTAGGGGCCACCCGCCCACCCCACTTTTGCTCGCATAGTTTTTTCAATGGATACAGACGTTTTATATTGTTTAAACTATTCCAAGAAGATTGTTATCCTATGGAAAACCTATGCGAACAAAGGTAGGGCGGGTGGGCGGCCCCTACCAACCAAACTATGCGCATCCACTATTCCAAACGACTGGAACTATGCACTACATTGTTTATCATATTTGTTTACGAATTAGGCGTAAATTAACAAATGAAATTAATTGAATAGAATATAAAGTAATGGATAACAGTATAGTGCAGAGTTCAAGTCATTGAAATAATGGATGGGTATAGTTTGATTGGCAGGGGACGGCCACCCACCCCACCTTCGCTCGCATAGTTTTTTCATTGGATACAAATGTTTTATATTGTTTAAACCATTCCAAGAATAGTGTTATCCTATGGAAAAACTATACGAACAAAGGTGGGGTGGACGGGCGGCCCCTACCAACCAAACTATGCCCGTCCACTATATCAAACGACTTGAACTATGCACTACATTATTTTTCACATATTTCTTTTTAATTAGTCTTAAATTAATAAATGAAATAAATTAAGTCCTAGAAAATAATGGATAACAGTGTAGTGCGTAGTTCAAGTCGTTTGGAATAGTGGACGGGCGTAGTTTGGTTGGTAGGGGCCGCCCGCCCACTCCACCTTTGTTCGCATAGTTTTTCCATAGGATAATACTCTTCTTGGAATAGTTTAAACAATATAAAACATCTATACCCAATGAAAAAAACTATGCGAGCGAAGGTGGGGTGGGCGGGAGTCCCCTGCCAACCGAACTATGCCCGTCCACTATTCCAAACGACTTGAACTATGCACTACACTGTTATCCATTATTTTCTAGGACTTAATTTATTTCATTTATTAATTTAAGACTAATTAAAAAGAAATATGTGAAAAATAATGTAATGCATAGTTCAAGTCGTTTGAAATAGTGGACGGGCATAGTTAGATTGGTAGGGGCCACCCGCCCACCCCACCTTCGCTCGCATAGTTTTTTCATTGGATATAGATGTTTTATATGGTTTAAACCATTCCAAGGAAAGTGTTATCCTATGGAAAAACTATGCGAACAAAGGTTGGGGTGGGCGGGTGTTTCCTACCAACCAAACTATGCCCGTCCACTATTTCAAACAACTTGAACTATGCATTACATTATTTATCACATATATCCTTTTAATTCGTCTTTAATTAATAAATGAAATAAATTGAACCAAGAAAATAACGGATAATAGTGTAGTGTATAGTTCAAGTCATTTGGAATAGTGGACGGGCATAGTTTGGTTGGTAGGGAACACCCGCCCACCCCACCTTTGTTCGCATAGTTTTTCCATAGGGGAACACTCTTCTTGGAATAGTTTAAGCAATATAAAACATCTATATCCAATGAAAAAACTATGCGAGCGAAAGTGGGGTGGGCGAGTGTCGTAACTTCCAAAAATAAATGCATTTTAAACATTAAAATAGTTTTACCATTGAGTATAATGTTATCTAATTTTTTTTCATGCGCGATATGTGTATTAATAAAACGCGATGAGCAATATTATCTTTAACATCGTTTGCGATCGGAGAAGATCGCGCCCGCGAGCCCGCTCAGCGGCTCGCGGGCATGACGTAGTGGAAACATGTGTGACAGTGAAAGTACACGCCGAATTTTGTGATGAATGTTTAAACCCGCGAATATTATCCGATTGTGATGAGACTAAGTGCATAGTGTTCCACTAATTAAACTCTATCTAGTGATGTATACCACTATTCCGGGAGACTTATAATTGCAGCGATAGAGACGTGCAAAGACATGTGTTTAGAACGCCGCGACAAACAATTTCTTTGCATGAGCAATCGGTGAGTTTTATTTGTCATATTAATTGCAACAATTGATATTACGACCTATTTCTGGGCTACAAATGCCCTACATGTTCAAATCGTATCTCAGGAATTGCGTATTTTGCTCGTTTTTTTTACTATTCTAGAACCATAAAAGTTTACCTAACCTAACAAATTATTAACAACAATAATTATTTTAAAACCATCACAAACAGCAGTAAGAGTGTGTGTTTGTGATGGTATGAAAATAATTATTGTGGAATATAAATAGATAGAAAACAGTCTTTATTAACCTTTGACCTTACTGTCTTAAAGTACAATTTATATTGATATATTACAATGGATTATAAGTATAAATATAAACTGTTAGTAAAATTAATTTTATTATTATTAAACATCTTTATTTAAATTAAATAAAAAATAAAACACAATTACAAAATTACACAATTTTACATGTTTTCCCATAAACGGGCTCTCAATTAAAATTCTATATCGAATTATACGAATATCACACAGATTATTTGTTCATTTCACAATAATTATTTATATTCTCTGTATGTTTGAGACAAGCAAATACTGAATAAACATTAGTAGAACTATTCGAATAAAACTAACACGGTCGTAGTTGTATTTATTCGAATAATTCTACTAATGTCTGTTCAGTATTTGCTTGTCTCAATCATACAGGGAATATAAATAATTATTGTGAAATGAACAAATAATCTATGTGATATTCGTATAATTCCATATAGAATTTTAAATATAATAACAATGTACAATTGTGTTTTCAAGAATATTCTTGTACGATCTATAAATATCATCACAGTAAAAAGTTGTTTACGCCAAATTGTTATCAAATAAAATGAGTCACGGGTATTTGCACTGCTTGCTTGAACTTGCGCTCGCGTCAGTTAGTCACAGCATTAATCTGTGCGGTTCAAATTAAATTCACTGGTCACTGATTTTAGTTTTTAAAATCAATATTATATTTGATTTATTACTTTCAACAATGGAATATAAAAAATATAAAATAAAAAACGATGTTACTACTACTATAAAATTAACTTACCACTACTGCACTCTATGAATACGTGGAATGTATATTATGATTATTATATTATATTATAAACAAACTAAGGATATATAATAATAATAGAATCATTCAGATGGTGGGTGGATATAACTTGCATATTTTCTTTTGGTCGGTAATATAAAATTTCAGGTTATATATATATATATATATATATATATATATATATATATATATATAACACAGAAACTGAAGTTTCTAGCTCCTTGGGGTGGTGCAGCAATAAAACGCTATCTTTTTATATGTTTCCTACACTTTACTTATTCGCCAATATTTTGTAGTTCAGATAACTACTCATCTGCGGCTGTAATATAACACTATATTCAGTTGTACACCATTCGTATAGTAAGTCAATTTCAGTAAAATAAAAATTAGTATTTGAATCTTGATACCTTAATTTACGCGTTTGTGAATTTATTCTGTTTTATATGCTGCAGAAAGCAGACTTAAATAATTAAGTTTGAGTGACGGTTTTGGATATATATTTTGTTATATACGTAATAAATAATATCTGCTTCAAACAGCTTCTTTTGGAATATTATTTCTAACTAGGGTCTTCCTTTAATTATTATCAATAGAATGCTGGTTGGTTTATTGCATTTAAAGTGATGTTAATTAATTCGCGTATGTTTTGATGAATTGATGACACGCACATTTTTCCCGATTGAGATATTATTTGTCGATTATGCACGTATTGTTTATAATATATCGCCTATATATTGTTGAGAATCGAAGACAATTTTTAAATCATCGTTATATGCGATTGAAGTTTAGTCCGCTTTGAGGGGGAGTTGTGCATTAAATAATGCACAACTCCCCCTCAAAGCGTACTAAACTTCAATCGCATATAACGCTGATTTAAAATTTTATCATTTGACAAATAAAACACAAACACTAAATTCATTCGAGTATAAACACCCTGTATCATAATTTTAATTGGGTTAGTTTTATTTTACAAAAAAGAATAACCCGTACACATTAAATATTTTAATTAACTCGCGAGTTCAGAGTTCGGGGCCCGTCCCGCGTCATCACCTTCATTCATTCTTTTCGAAATGAAAATTTTAACGTCGGTCGGAGGGACCCGCCGCCGCCGCCACCGCAATTAACGCCGTAAAATTGGCTGTGGCCCGTTTTAATGAGTTATCCCGTGCACCTATATGTCTACGTGTGCGCGCCTCCAATTTCCTTCAAATTAAAAACAACAATAACAAACGGAACGGAATAAATCTCGGTCGAGGTGGACTTTTTTTTCTTCTTTCTAACACACCAAAACCCATCTGGTTTGAAGATTTACAACGGGAACTGAGAGATTTAGTAGTAATCGGAATCGGTAAACCTTTTTGTTCTCACATATAAAAAGGTCGGAGATTTGAATAGAAAATAAGTTAATTATTGGAAGCGGACTTTATATGAAAATCGTATAACATTAAAAAAAACTTATGCCATAAATTAATATTATATTATATTAATATTTATTCATTAATTAATTGATTTTTAGAAAGTAATTATAGATATATGGCAGATAAATGACAGATGTACCACATATGAATAACATATGAATGACAGATGAAGGTCAAATGAATGACAGATGTATGACAGACAAGAGACATCTCCCAGTATTTAACTTCACAGGAAAACTGTGAAAGGCGATTCGCAAAAATTGAGGTGTTATGAATTGCAATAGCTGCTTTATTATATATATAACAGCTATGTAGAGTGGGTGGCTACACCTGTAATGATTTTAACATAATATTCCATTTAAATTACTGAGCCACAATTTGACAAATATGTCACGACATAGAATGTACAACCGTTCTATTGTTTTGAATTTTGTATATAATAGCAACCCTTTTGGGTGGATGAATGCCAGATAAATGACAAAATAAATGACAGATGTATGACAAATGAATCACAAATGAATAACAGATGAATGATACATGAATGACAGATGAATGACATATGTAAGACAAATTAATCACAAATGAATTACACATGAATGACATATGATGACATATAAATGACATATGAATAACGTATGAATGATATATAATTAACATATGAATGATATATAAAAGAAATGTACGACAGACAAGAGACAGATCTTCATCTTCATTTAATATGATTCAATCAAATTTAGTCATTAATTAGTTTGATTTTTAGAAAATAATGTCAGATAAATGACAGATGTAAGATAAATATATCACATATTAATGACATATGAATAACATGATGACAGATGAAGGACAAATGAATGACAGATGTACGACAGTTAAGAGACAGATGAATTTTTGTTTAATATGATTCAATCAAATTTATTCATTAATTAATTGATTTTTAGAAAGTAATGATAGATGTATGACAAATAAATGAAGGACAAATGAATGACAGATGAAGGACAGCAGATGTGTATGACAGACAAAAGACGGACGAATTTTCGTTTAATATGGTTTAATCAAATTTATTCATTAATTATTTGACTTTTAGAAAATAATGTCAGATGTATGACAGATGTACCACATAAGAATGACATATGAATGACAAATGAAGGACAGATGTACCACATATGAATGAAATATGAATGACAGATGAAGGACAAATGAATGACAGATGTAAGACAGACAAGAGACAGATGAATCTTCATTTAATATGATTCAATCAAATTTATTCAATAATTAATTGATTTTTTAGAAAGTAATTATATATGTATGACAGATAACTGACAGATGTACCACATATGAATGACATATGAATGACAGATGAAGGATAAATGAACGACAGATGTATGACAGACAAGAGACAGATGAATCTTCATTTAATATGATTCAATCAAATTTATTCAATAATTAATTGATTTTTTAGAAAGTAATTATATATGTATGACAGATAACTGACAGATGTACCAGATATGAATGACATATGAATGACAGATGAAGGATAAATGAATGACAGATGTATGACAGACAAGAGACAAATGAATCTTCATTTAATATGATTCAATCAAATTTATTCAATAATTAATTGATTTTTTAGAAAGTAATTATATATGTATGACAGATAACTGACAGATGTACCAGATATGAATGACATATGAATGACAGATGAAGGATAAATGAATGACAGATGTATGACAGACAAGAGACAGATGAATCTTCATTTAATATGATTCAATCAAATTTATTCAATAATTAATTGATTTTTAGAAAGTAATTATAGATGTATGACAGATAAATGACATATGTACCACCTATGAATGACATATGAATGACAGATGAAGGACAAATAAATGACAGATGTATGACAGACAAGAGACAGATGAATCTTCATTTAATATGATTCAATTAAATTTATTCAATAATTAATTGATTTTTAGAAAGTAATTATAGATGTATGACAGATAAATGACAGATGTACCACCTATGAATGACATATGAATGACAGATGAAGGACAAATGAATGACAGATGTATGACAGACAAGAGACAGATGAATCTTCATTTAATATGATTCAATCAAATTTATTCAATAATTAATTGATTTTTAGAAAGTAATTATAGATGTATGACAGATAAATGACATATGTACCACCTATGAATGACATATGAATGACAGATGAAGGACAAATGAATGACAGATGTATGACAGACAAGAGACAGTTGAATCTTCATTTAATATGATTCAATCAAATTTATTCAATAATTAATTGATTTTTAGAAAGTAATTATAGATGTATGACAGATAAATGACAGATGTACCACCTATGAATGAGATATGAATGACAGATGAAGGACAAATAAATGACAGATGTATGACAGACAAGAGACAGCTGAATCTTCATTTAATATGATTCAATCAAATTTATTCAATAATTAAATGATTTTTAGAAAGTAATTATAGATGTATGACAGATAAATGACAGATGTACCACCTATGAATGACATATGAATGACAGATGAAGGACAAATAAATGACAGATGTATGACAGACAAGAGACAGTCGAATCTTCATTTAATATGATTCAATCAAATTTATTCAATAATTAATTGATTTTTAGAAAGTAATTATAGATGTATGACAGATAAATGACAGATGTACCACCTATGAATGAGATATGAATGACAGATGAAGGACAAATAAATGACAGATGTATGACAGACAAGAGACAGCTGAATCTTCATTTAATATGATTCAATCAAATTTATTCAATAATTAATTGATTTTTAGAAAGTAATTATAGATGTATGACAGATAAATGACATATGTACCACCTATGAATGACATATGAATGACAGATGAAGGACAAATAAATGACAGATGTATGACAGACAAGAGACAGTTGAATCTTCATTTAATATGATTCAATCAAATTTATTCAATAATTAATTGATTTTTAGAAAGTAATTATAGATGTATGACAGATAAATGACAGATGTACCACCTATGAATGAGATATGAATGACAGATGAAGGACAAATAAATGACAGATGTATGACAGACAAGAGACAGCTGAATCTTCATTTAATATGATTCAATCAAATTTATTCAATAATTAAATGATTTTTAGAAAGTAATTATAGATGTATGACAGATAAATGACAGATGTACCACCTATGAATGAGATATGAATGACAGATGAAGGACAAATAAATGACAGATGTATGACAGACAAGAGACAGCTGAATCTTCATTTAATATGATTCAATCAAATTTATTCAATAATTAATTGATTTTTAGAAAGTAATTATAGATGTATGACAGATAAATGACATATGTACCACCTATGAATGACATATGAATGACAGATGAAGGACAAATGAATGATAGATGTATGACAGACAAGAGACAGCTGAATCTTCATTTAATATGATTCAATCAAATTTATTCAATAATTAATTGATTTTTAGAAAGTAATTATAGATGTATGACAGATAAATGACAGATGTACCACCTATGAATGACATATGAATGACAGATGAAGGACAAATGAATGACAGATGTATGACAGACAAGAGACAGCTGAATCTTCATTTAATATGATTCAATCAAATTTATTCAATAATTAAATGATTTTTAGAAAGTAATTATAGATGTATGACAGATAAATGACAGATGTACCACCTATGAATGACATATGAATGACAGATGAAGGACAAATAAATGACAGATGTATGACAGACAAGAGACAGTCGAATCTTCATTTAATATGATTCAATCAAATTTATTCAATAATTAATTGATTTTTAGAAAGTAATTATAGATGTATGACAGATAAATGATAGATGTACCACCTATGAATGACATATGAATGACAGATGAAGGACAAATGAATGACAGATGTATGACAGACAAGAGACAGCTGAATCTTCGTTTAATATGATTCAATCAAATTTATTCAATAATTAATTGATTTTTAGAAAGTAATTATAGATGTATGACAGATAAATGACAGATGTACCACCTATGAATGACATATGAATGACAGATGAAGGACAAATGAATGACAGATGTATGACAGACAAGAGACAGATGAATCTTCATTTAATATGATTCAATCAAATTTATTCAATAATTAATTGATTTTTAGAAAGTAATTATAGATGTATGACAGATAAATGACAGATGTACCACCTATGAATGACATATGAATGACAGATGAAGGACAAATGAATGACAGATGTATGACTGACAAGAGACAGATGAATCTTCATTTAATATGATTCAATCAAATTTATTCAATAATTAATTGATTCTTAGAAAGTAATTATAGATGTATGACAGATAAATGACAGATGTACCACCTATGAATGACATATGAATGACAGATGAAGGACAAATGAATGACAGATGTATGACTGACAAGAGACAGATGAATCTTCATTTAATATGATTCAATCAAATTTATTCAATAATTAATTGATTTTTAGAAAGTAATTATAGATGTATGACAAATAAATGACAGATGTACCACCTATGAATGACATATGAATGACAGATGAAGGACAAATAAATGACAGATGTATGACAGACAAGAGACAGCTGAATCTTCGTTTAATATGATTCAATCAAATTTATTCAATAATTAATTGATTTTTTAGAAAGTAATTATATATGTATGACAGATAAATGACAGATGTACCACATATGAATGACATATGAATGACAGATGAAGGATAAATGAATGACAGATGTATGACAGACAAGAGACAGATGAATCTTCATTTAATATGATTCAATCAAATTTATTCAATAATTAAATGATTTTTAGAAAGTAATTATAGATGTATGACAGATAAATGACAGATGTACCACCTATGAATGACATATGAATGACAGATGAAGGACAAATAAATGACAGATGTATGACAGACAAGAGACAGTCGAATCTTCATTTAATATGATTCAATCAAATTTATTCAATAATTAATTGATTTTTAGAAAGTAATTATAGATGTATGACAGATAAATGACAGATGTACCACCTATGAATGACATATGAATGACAGATGAAGGACAAATGAATGACAGATGTATGACTGACAAGAGACAGATGAATCTTCATTTAATATGATTCAATCAAATTTATTCAATAATTAATTGATTTTTAGAAAGTAATTATAGATGTATGACAAATAAATGACAGATGTACCACCTATGAATGACATATGAATGACAGATGAAGGACAAATAAATGACAGATGTATGACAGACAAGAGACAGCTGAATCTTCGTTTAATATGATTCAATCAAATTTATTCAATAATTAATTGATTTTTTAGAAAGTAATTATATATGTATGACAGATAAATGACAGATGTACCACATATGAATGACATATGAATGACAGATGAAGGATAAATGAATGACAGATGTATGACAGACAAGAGACAGATGAATCTTCATTTAATATGATTCAATCAAATTTATTCAATAATTAAATGATTTTTAGAAAGTAATTATAGATGTATGACAGATAAATGACAGATGTACCACCTATGAATGACATATGAATGACAGATGAAGGACAAATAAATGACAGATGTATGACAGACAAGAGACAGTCGAATCTTCATTTAATATGATTCAATCAAATTTATTCAATAATTAATTGATTTTTAGAAAGTAATTATAGATGTATGACAGATAAATGATAGATGTACCACCTATGAATGACATATGAATGACAGATGAAGGACAAATGAATGACAGATGTATGACAGACAAGAGACAGCTGAATCTTCGTTTAATATGATTCAATCAAATTTATTCAATAATTAATTGATTTTTAGAAAGTAATTATAGATGTATGACAGATAAATGACAGATGTACCACCTATGAATGACATATGAATGACAGATGAAGGACAAATGAATGACAGATGTATGACAGACAAGAGACAGATGAATCTTCATTTAATATGATTCAATCAAATTTATTCAATAATTAATTGATTTTTAGAAAGTAATTATAGATGTATGACAGATAAATGACAGATGTACCACCTATGAATGACATATGAATGACAGATGAAGGACAAATGAATGACAGATGTATGACTGACAAGAGACAGATGAATCTTCATTTAATATGATTCAATCAAATTTATTCAATAATTAATTGATTTTTAGAAAGTAATTATAGATGTATGACAGATAAATGACAGATGTACCACCTATGAATGACATATGAATGACAGATGAAGGACAAATGAATGACAGATGTATGACTGACAAGAGACAGATGAATCTTCATTTAATATGATTCAATCAAATTTATTCAATAATTAATTGATTTTTAGAAAGTAATTATAGATGTATGACAAATAAATGACAGATGTACCACCTATGAATGACATATGAATGACAGATGAAGGACAAATAAATGACAGATGTATGACAGACAAGAGACAGCTGAATCTTCGTTTAATATGATTCAATCAAATTTATTCAATAATTAATTGATTTTTTAGAAAGTAATTATATATGTATGACAGATAAATGACAGATGTACCACATATGAATGACATATGAATGACAGATGAAGGATAAATGAATGACAGATGTATGACAGACAAGAGACAGATGAATCTTCATTTAATATGATTCAATCAAATTTATTCAATAATTAATTGATTTTTAGAAAGTAATTATAGATGTATGACAGATAAATGACAGATGTACCACCTATGAATGACATATGAATGACAGATGAAGGACAAATGAATGACAGATGTATGACAGACAAGAGACAGATGAATCTTCATTTAATATGATTCAATCAAATTTATTCAATAATTAATTGATTTTTAGAAAGTAATTATAGATGTATGACAGATAAATGACAGATGTACCACCTATGAATGACATATGAATGACAGATGAAGGACAAATGAATGACAGATGTATGACAGACAAAAGACAGATGAATCTTCATTTAATATGATTCAATCAAATTTATTCATTAATTAATTGGTTTTTAGAAAATAATGATAGAGGTATGAGAGATAAATGACACAGATGTAACACAAATGAATGACATAGGAATGACATATGAAGGACAAATGAATGACAGATGAAGGACAAATGAATGACACATGTACGACAAACAAAAGACAGATGAATCTTCATTAAAATATGATTCAATCAAATTTATTCATTAATTAAGACTTGATTTTTAGAAAATAATGATAGATGTATGACAGATGAATGACAGATATATCACACATGAATGACAGGTGAATAACAGATGTATGACAAATAAATCACATATGAATTACAGATGAATCACATATAAATAACAGATGAAGGGCAGATGATTTTTACATTTAACATTGAAACAATCAATTGTAGTGATTAAGATTTTATTCGTAGAAAATAATAGATGACAAGTAAATTGCAAATAACATCATCGGAATATCTCTTAAAAACTGTAAAAGAAAATTCGCGAAAATTCGCTCCTATGGGCTTTGAACTCAGGCCACTAAGTTGGGTAGCAAATTAATTTACTACTGAAACTTGTTTTTTTTTACCACACATTTAACACAATTATTTATGATTTTGCAAGACATAAAATAATTTTAAGTAAATCCATTATAAATTTGTAAATGTTTATAAATATTGTGGCGCCAATGTTGGACAACAACAAAGGGGTACCGCTATAAAGAGCGAATCCGCCAACGCGCGCCTACCTGAGGCCTCCCTCGTAAACGTAGCGCTGGCATTTAATTTCGCCGTATGACAGATTCCCCCTTACTAATTCATTTTTTAATTAAAGGACCCGCTCACGTCCAGACGACGTCGGCTCACGTGTGTGCACGTTACGAGGGCGCAATCAGGTGTTTTGACTGTGTGTGTGTGTGTGTGCCCCCTTTTGTTTATACCTGCAGTACCGCACACTCCTAATGTGTGGGAACGTTACCTTTTTCTTCCCCATCTGTAGTAATCGTGGCAAATTTTAATGATTTATCCCGAAAAAAATCTCCCAATTAATTTGTGTGTCCAGGTAAAATTTGGCGGTGTTGAAGAAGGTGTGTGTGTGTGTGTGTGTGTGTGTTAACTCTGTGCTAGTGTGTGTGTGTGGTGTATATACCCGGTGAGTGAGGAGTGATTGTTTGATGTAGTTACGCCCTTCGCTAACCCCCAATTAACCGGTAGCTAGTTAGTTAACTCTAATCACGACCTGATTGCTACCTGTGCCTGCCTCACGCCCGCCAAATTAATACACGATTTTATGTCTCAATTAGTTCACGTGACGCGTACGCAACACCCCAATTATCATCATCAATACACACAATTGTTTCTCGCGACGTGCACACAAGAAATTAACAATCAATCGACTGGTTGGGTTATGCAGAGCTACCTGTTTAGTAATTATTGCATCAGATTTGTAACTACCACTGTTATAATCTATTTCATATACGTTTGTAGTGTACTTATCTACTAAAAAGTAATGTATTTATTCATTTAATTTATTTACCAACATCTTATTAAAATATATAACTGTGAATCCACCTCTTAGCATTCTACATATCTGGATTTCGATATTATTAGATCTCATCGGTGTAGCTAGTGCGGATGAATTCACATAATATTTCGAATGGTTATATATTCTGATGGCATGACCATGTTGAAGTTTATTACAATATGGGTGTGCATTGTTAATTGATGTGGTGTCGCCAGATGGCGTTATACTTTCTTCCTAGGGGAATAAGTTGTATCATTTTTGTATATAATTTTTCAATTACTAATTTTGATTTTACTTGACATTACATGACTTCTTCTTCTCTATGTGCCTCTTCTATCGAAGATTGGCGATCATCATGGCGATTTGAATTTTAGAGGCGGCCGCTCTGAATAAACTCATTGTACTCTTACCGTACCACTGGTGTAGGTTATCCAATGGCCACTTATTCGAATAATTATATAATTATTGAAGGAGTTTGAAGCGAATACTGACAGTACTAGGAATGACAGTATTATTGATCGTGTAAGGTGTTTTATAAAACAAAGCAATACTGAATAAACTTTGATTTATTTATAACAATACTATTTAATAATTGTCAATCAAAGTTTGCTATGTATTGTTTTGTTTTAAAGAATATTGTAGATGTGTATTGTTTGTATTTGAAAGCATGGTTCAAGTCCACTACTACGACACCCAATTATATCTTGTTCGTTGTACAATACCTGTAATTATTTATTGTAGTAAAATCATTGCCTACCACTTTTCTTTTTCACATTCTTAACACCCGCACAGTCAAGATTTTAATATAATCATTATAATAGCAATTTTTTTGCTGAAAAAGGGGCGAATCAATTAAAACAAAATTGTCTTCATACTTTATTATCTCATCGACTCGTATATTTTAAACCCATAACAGATTGAAAAAATCTGTCGGCTCTCCGCTCATAAACCATCTCTCTTGGGGGACCGGATGCAATTTTAACTTCTCTCCCCCTATTAAAAAAGTCTCTTCGGCGAAAACAATACGGCCGCGGTAATTAATTCTCGGTTGGGCCACCTAAATCACTGAGGGGGCCCCCGCAATAAATTTATTCCGTGAGGATCATCAGCCCCGACGAAAAGTCATCACGCAATCAGCGGCGGGGATAAGGGTGCGCGCGTTGGCGGCCCCACTTCAAACGCGCGCGCTATCCCTCATATAAATCCTCCCGTGGCCAATTTAAAACGTTAAAGTTTTTATTGCCCACAACAACATAAAGTAAAATAGTGTATCGTGTTTTGAGGGCTCTTGCGAGTTGGATAATTTTCATGACAAAATGTGATAGATTGATTGCGGGACTGGAGAGAGGGGCCGATTAAGAGGATTTATGAACTGTTTGATGGATGTTTTTTTGGGGGTGCAATTATCGGGTCAGGTAAAGGTTTGATATGAGAAATGAGTGTTTGGGGAGTATTTTAAAATAGATTCTAATTATATTTAATTTCAATATTGCAACATAAAACTTAACTGTTGCAACATAAAAATCTTTAACATACCAAATTATAAAAAAGTATAAAATTTACTTCAAATAGATTTTTTTTTCTTTATATTCTATACAAGCACAGCAGTAAAAAACCAATAATAGTGCAGGGACTAACTTAACTTATAAAATATAAAAATATAACTACAAAGTACAGTTTAAAATTAAGAATACAGGCACTATAAAAAAGACATCACAGAATTTTTAAAACTTGACAACGTATCATTGAAAATATCCCAGTTGGTGTTGACTTATCTACTTGCTCTTACAAGTGGCGAATTCAACTGCCTGTTTGTTGATGGTGTGCTATAACCTAGTAGTTTCACATTTTGTGTTCGGGTACGTATATCTGGTACTTGGATGTCGACTAATTCTAGTATCACAGGATTTATCAATAATATTTTTTAATAGTTTGTATAAGTACAATACATCCTTTACATTTCTTCGGCTGTCTAGCGTCTGGGTTGACAGTAACTCGGGTAAAATAACATTTATTCTCCTCGGGTAAACTTCTAGCATGTTTACATGTGACAAATAGTACAGATTGCAGAGGACAGAACAAAATAGTTTTGGCCTGACAAGACAGTTATATAATCTATTGACATTTTGACATCTTGACAGCTTGACATTTTGACATTTAGACTGTTAGACTGTTAGACTGTTAGACTGTTAGACTGTTAGACTGTTAAACAGTTAGACAGACAGTTAGACATACTGTTAGACAGTAAAACATTTAGACAGTTAGATATTTAGACATTTGGACAGTTAGACATTTAACATTTAGTCATTTAAATATTTAAACGTTTAGACATTTAGACACAAATGCTAAACTAAACACTCTACTAAATACTAAAACATTACATCCAAAGAAATATAAAACATTTTTGATTTGAATTTAATTATTTGATATTCTCTGTTTAATATAACAAAATTAAAATTCACTCGCTGTGTCACTATCCGAAACTATTTTAGTCGAAATTATTTGTGGTATATAATGCTACAAACCCCATAATAATGTCAGTTGCACACAATAGATCAACTCATACTCGCATATAGTTATAGTAATTGTCCAATTTGTTCCCAAACAAACCCAAATAGTGTGAAAAATTACACTTTCGCTTTACACTTTGAACATTCCGCCGTGCCAGCCCTACGCGCATACAATTTTCGTGTCACTGTGCGAGACACCGCAATTATGTGCCCCCCGAGAGAACCTAGAAAAGACTCCAGATCCCAGAGACCGCGGTGTGGAGACGAGAGATTCAATTACGTAAATTGGCCGTATCTGCGTCATTTCAAATAAATAAATGTCCCTTCATTAGTTCGGTAATAAGTGCGCCGGCTCACGCAACGCAACTATTTACAGGAACGGGCCGCTCGAAAAGTCGGGTGGAAAAAAGGTTTTTCGGAATGCGGGCGCTCGGGCATTCCGCGGTAATAACAGGGGGCGCCCACCTCTGTTCGCATCAGAATGTTTTGATTTGAATAATTCGCGTTTCACACACAAATATACACACACGGAATGGCATACTAATTCTGGGGCGGGCGGATTATTTTTTGGCCCACGAGAACGGTGGTTCTCACAGGAAAAAATATCGAAACGGAATGCAACTATTCATAATATCCTAATTTTGTATAATAATCAAAATAAGTTCGATTCAGTCATGCCAAATATTATTTTCAAAACAAAAATTATTAAAATATTGTTAAAAATGATGTTTTTTTCTTAATAAAATAAAAGTATAAATGGACATTTAGGTCTTTAAAACGCGTGACTTATGCCCATTGAAGCTAAAAAATTGTCAATTATGTGCCGGTGATTATGAAAGTGGAAAGGTTTCAGTTAGAACAAGTTAAAAATATTATACTACATAATACTACATAATTGGGATTTGTTCTGTAGGGTAATAAATCATAATAAATGATTGTATCAAGTATGTGCACATAATAAATAATTTATTATAATAATTAAAGCACACCACACCATTTAGATTGGCATTATTCACTATTTTAACATATTCGACATTTTCAACTTTTTCTATTTTTTTAAATTTTTTTTGAGATATTTTGATATTTTGATATTTTGATATTTTGATATTTTGATATTTTGATATTTTGATATTTTGATATTTTGATATTTTGATATTTTGATATTTTGATATTTTGATATTTTGATATTTTGATATTTTGATATTTTGATATTTTGATATTTTGATATTTTGATATTTTGATATTTTGATATTTTGATATTTTGATATTTTGATATTTTGATATTTTGATATTTTGATATTTTGATATTTTGATATTTTGATATTTTGATATTTTGATATTTTGATATTTTGATATTTTGATATTTTGATATTTTGATATTTTGATATTTTGATATTTTGATATTTTGATATTTTGATATTTTGATATTTTGATATTTTGATATTTTGATATTTTGATATTTTGATATTTTGATATTTTGATATTTTGATATTTTGATATTTTGATATTTTGATATTTTGATATTTTGATATTTTGATATTTTGATATTTTGATATTTTGATATTTTGATATTTTGATATTTTGATATTTTGATATTTTGATATTTTGATATTTTGATATTTTGATATTTTGATATTTTGATATTTTGATATTTTGATATTTTGATATTTTGATATTTTGATATTTTGATATTTTGATATTTTGATATTTTGATATTTTGATATTTTGATATTTTGATATTTTGATATTTTGATATTTTGATATTTTGATATTTTGATATTTTGATATTTTGATATTTTGATATTTTGATATTTTGATATTTTGATATTTTGATATTTTGATATTTTGATATTTTGATATTTTGATATTTTGATATTTTGATATTTTGATATTTTGATATTTTGATATTTTGATATTTTGATATTTTGATATTTTGATATTTTGATATTTTGATATTTTGATATTTTGATATTTTGATATTTTGATATTTTGATATTTTGATATTTTGATATTTTGATATTTTGATATTTTGATATTTTGATATTTTGATATTTTGATATTTTGATATTTTGATATTTTGATATTTTGATATTTTGATATTTTGATATTTTGATATTTTGATATTTTGATATTTTGATATTTTGATATTTTGATATTTTGATATTTTGATATTTTGATATTTTGATATTTTGATATTTTGATATTTTGATATTTTGATATTTTGATATTTTGATATTTTGATATTTTGATATTTTGATATTTTGATATTTTGATATTTTGATATTTTTATATTTTGATATTTTGATATCTTGATATTTTGACCTTTTGACCTTTTGACCTTTTGACCTTTTGACCTATTGATTTTTTGTTATATTTCGATATATTTTGATATATTTCGGTATATTTCGGTATATTTCGGTATATTTCGGTATATTTTGATATATTTTGACATTTTGACTTTTAACATTTTGACATTTTGACGGCGGTTCCACCTAATTATGCACTGGAAGTGTAATAATAATCATGATTCTTGCTTCTTTATAAGCAACTGGTGCTACTATACACAGGGTGTCCCTAAAGTATGGAATAAATTCGATAAAACCTCTTATATTAACTCCATTTATATCCAATTTGTTTGTTGCTCTTGTATTATATTTGTTTATATCTCTTACAACTTATTTTGTCTTCTAAATATTGCGGTAGCCCTTTAATAAGACATTGGATTTTGATAGTGATTTAAAAGTTCTTCTATATTTCAGTAATCCAAATCCCTAATTGAACGCTCATTATTTGAATTTAGTTAAAAAATACCCGTCACCGCTTTTCCAACAAAACATAATGCTGCATTATCAATTAATATTCGTGTCAACTGTTTGTTTGAAGTGTCGAGTGATAATTAATCCGTGCGCCGTGTAAAAAGCATTGCGCCCGCAGCGGGGCGGCGCGTTCGGTTTTCGGTAGCCGGTGGAGTACCCGCGGTGCGGCGGTGTGGTGCCCCCGCTGCGACAGTGGCGACCCCTGCTGCACCGCATCATCGATCGCCCCCGCCGCCGGCCGCCAGCAAAATGGTCGACACATTCGCGCCGCTTTCCCCCCTTTTATCGCCGCGACAATATTGCCCCGCACCCTCACTGCCGCGGGCGGAAGGGCCAAAAAATAAAGTCCTCTACTTTCAGCAGGGCAGATGACACACTCGTTTTTTATCTCATAATGATATATGTTCTTTATTTGGTTGGAAATATGTGTGAAAATACCCAAAGTTGTAATATTATAATTCTAATCAAATACATATGCATCAATATAGATAAGTAAAGGATGACCTGCAGCGCCCCGTGTTATTTTAATGAACTACAATTTTATACATTATTATACGAGGTGTCACAGACAGAATTCTATAATAGTTGCAATAAAATATATATATTAGGGGTAGAAAATTAATCTCTTGTTACATGATGAGCAACATCTGAAATTTTAGTTTCAAGTTGAAGATTATAAATGATTTTTTGTACTCATGTCCTAAGACAAGTCATTTCCCGCATTGATTTGAGTGCGGGAAATACTACTTCCCGCACTAGTGTCGTCTTCGGCTCGTGCTATAAACTAATTCGCTCATTCGAGAAACTAGCCTTCCTGCACTAATAATGTAAATTACTATGAAATTAGTGCCACTAATATCCGAATTTAAGTTAAATTCGTTTTCTGTCTACTACCACAATTAAAATTTCAGATTATTAACAAATTTCACCTAATTCAGTGGCGAAATTTTCCGAATCGGCATTACGCATTACTCCAACTCACCAGTACCAAAAATGATATCTGTATATCATAAGATTCAAAAAGACCATGACATTTTTTGCGCCCCAACTAAAAAGTGTACCACTCAGAAAGAATTATTGTAAAGTCTGTTATTTCCATTTTTGGTATTGTTATCGTTGGTAAATAAATAAATAAATAAATAAATCGTCTTTTACAGTTTTTCAGAGGTATTAAGGTAAATACCGAGTGATGAAACTCCTCCGAGCTTTTCTCTTTACCGGTTTAAAAGCTTTTCGGTTGAGATCCCTATTTGAATTAGAAAAATCTTCAGTTATGTTCGAAATATTTAACAATTTATAAAAAAATCTTCTCTCTTTAGTGCCTTTCGTTTATCACTCTGGGCTGGTACGGGCTTATTGTTTCTTGTTCTATTTGCCGCTTCCGATGCGCATAATTCTAGCTCGGTCCTTACAACCGGCGGCGCACAACCGCAAGACCTGACGGATATTGCACGCCACGGGAGCGACTAGCAATGATAAACCATACTAAACCATGCTAAACGAAAGCGCCTTTTATAGGGCTATCAGCCTCAGCATTTCCGCCGGTCAAGGGAGAAGCTCAGAGGTGTTTAATCACCCAGTATTTAACTTAACTACACAGAAACCCTATGAAAAACTGTAAAAGGTGATGTGCGAAAATTCTCCCCGATGGGATTCGAACTCAGGCTCCCCAATGCCCAGTACGAGACGAACGACGCCTCTAAGCACTCGACCACAGAGCTAAATTAATTTATTTCTAAATTGTTGGTTTTCTATGAAGTTAAGGTAAATACCGAGTGATTAAACTCCTCCGAGTTTCTCCCTACACCGGCGAAAAATCCTCACGGCATATAGCCCTATAAAGATACAAGTTTTTTTTTTATAATTTGTTAAATATTTCGAACATATCTGGTTTTATCTTCAAGCTAAGCTAAGCTCTTTGTATATATCACTTTCTCAAAACGCGCAACATGTTGCCCGAAATTATTATTACACATTCCTGCGATGATTTTCGCTCGTCAACCCGCAGGGCGCCTCACTGTTTGTTGAATAGAGCGGCTGTTTTAATTTGAAATGGCTTTTAGGGCATCCTAAATTGGGCACGATTTGTCAGAACAAAATGATTACGTAAGGTCACGACGTGAATTAATTGTTTCCCATATTTTTTTCTTGGTTTGACAAATTTTGAAACATATGCCGATTAATTATTTGAAGAAATTTTTTTACTCATAAAAACTGTTTTCGTTTATCACTGTGTACTGCTGCGCGCTTATTTATGTCTAGTTCTATTCGTCACTCCTGATGCGCACAATTCTACTTCACATATACCGTTTAATTATTTGAAAAAATGTGTTTACTCATAAAAGCTGTTTTCGTTTATCACTGTGTACTGCTCCGCGCTTATTATCTCTATTTCTATTCCCGATGCGCACAATTCTACTTCGTCCTTTACAACCGTAAGATCTTTTGTTTTATAATAAAAACAGTATAGAGCATACTTAGATTCATAGGTTATTCTGTAATAAAACAAACAAATAAATAATTCATATGATTGCAATGATGCTCATTTGTTTTATAATAGAAAGCAATATACAGTATACTGAGATTCATAGGTTATGTAGGAGAAAAATATTGTTATGCCCATGGATAAAACAAAGAAGTGTATTGTTCAAGTCATAAGGGACAGCTGCCTACTACACCTTTGTTCGCATAGTTTTATTAATATGAAAACAAGTGTTATAATTGATGTTTTCAATTGTTAATCGAGATTTATCCATTTATGAAAACTATGCGAACGAAGGTGGGGCGGGCGGGTGGCCCCTATGACTTGAACTACGCTCTTCATTGTTTTATCCATGGATATAACAATGTTTTTTTCCTGCATAACTTATGGATTTAAGTATATTGTATATTGTTTGTTACTTATTCAGGTTTACATTTATATTTATTAACTTTTTGAATATTACTATTGGTGTTCTGTAATTGGATTTTGTTTCTGTATGACAATAAAGCTTATTATTATTGTTATTATATTATAAAACAAATGGACATTATTAAAATCATATGAATTATTTATTTCATTCTTTTATTAAACTTTTGCAACTATGTTGTTGCATTATAACCTGTAATATAAAGTAATGCATAGCATACTTCATGTAGGAGACATACATTGTTATATCCATGGATAAAACAATGAAGAGCGTAGTTCAAGTCATAGGGGCCACCCGCCCACCCCACCTTCGTTCGCATAGTTTTCATTTATGGATAAATCTCGGTTAACAATTAAAAAAGCAATGGTAACACTAGTTTTCATAAATAATAAAACTATGCGAACGTAGGTGGGGTGGGCGGGTGGCCCCTATGACTTGAACTACGCTCTTCATTGTTTTATCCATGGATATAACAATGTATGTCTCCTAAATGAAATATGCTATGCATTATTTTATATTACATGTTATAATGCAACAGCATAGTTGCACAAGTTTAATAAAACAATGAAATAAATAATTCATATGATTGTAATGATGTTCATTTGTTTTATAATATAATAACAATAATAATAAGCTTTATTGTCATACAGAAACAAAATCCAATTACAGGACAACAGTAATATGCAAAAAGTTAATAAATATAAATATAAAAAAACTAACAAACAATAAACAATATAAGTAAATCCATAAGTTATGCAGGAGAAAAACATTGTTATATCCATGGAAAAAACAATGACGCGCGTAGTTCAAGTCATTATTGTTTTATCCATGGATCTAACAATGTTTTTCTTCTGCATAACTTATAGATTTAAGTATATAGTTTATTGTTTGTTACTTTTTTTATATTTATATTTATTAACTTTTTGCATATAACTGTTGTTGTGCTGTAATTAGATTTTGTTTCTATATGACAATAAAGCTTATTATTATTGTTATTATATTATAAAACAAATGAACATTATTAAAATCATATGAATTATTTATTTCATTGTTTTATTAAACTTGTGCAACTATGCTGTTACATTATAACCTCTAATATAAAGTAATGCATAGCATACTTCATGTAGGAGACATACATTGTTATATCCATGGATAAAACAATGAAGAGCGTAGTTCAAGTTATAGGGGTCACCCGCCCACCCCACCTTCGTTCGTATAGTTTTCATTTATGGATAAATCTCGATTAACAATTGAAAAAGCAATGGTAACACTACTTTTCATAAATAATAAAACTATGCGAACGAAGGTGGGGTGGGCGGGTGGCCCCTATGACTTGAACTACGCTCTTCATAGTTTTATCCATGGACATAACAATGTTTTTGTAGTTCAAGTCATAGGAGCCACTAGCCCACCTTTATTTTATTTTATTTTTTGTTAGTAAATTTAAGTATAAGGACTCTTATGGACCAAGTACACGCGATGAACTATAAATTCGCGGATTCCCACCGAAATGAATCACGTTCCTTACCCTGAACCCCCGATGATTTTTGGCATTTTAATAACAGTCTCGCGTGCGCGCTCGGCTTTACTTTAAGGGGGGGAGCATGAAGACTTGAAATGGTAATAACACGTCCCCGCGACGACCACCCTCACCTTTTTTATAAACGTGCGCCGTGTTTCGCCACGTATAATTTTCGAAAACGTTTTGATCTGTGATTAGGCGGTCAAACGCTCGGGTACCACGGCGCCGTTAAGCGTCTATTTATTAACCTAATCACAGGGTGCGTTCATATCGGCGAAGCTCTTTGCTCTGGGGCGTGTCCCGGTGGGCGGCCCAGCGGCGGCACGCCCAAGCCTCACGACTCTCACTCCGCGCGCCAGATCTCCACCGCGCGATAATATTATTATTATCATAATCATCGTCGTTATTTGGTGTACACTCTTGCACCCCTCTCGCCATCAACTTTGTTGTAATATGCAAATTCCCGTCTACCTGGGGGTTAGCTGGATGGTGGTGGTGGTGGTGGGGGGATGCCCGCGAGCACTTTCCGCAGGGGCTCGGATTGATAAATGTCGGGTAAAGGGTTAATGTCGAGGGGGTGCCCCGTAATGCTCGCGCCCCCGGGCTACAACTCTATTATAATGTTCGGCGTACTGATCGCACGGCGGCGGAATATCGGGGGGGACCCATGCAAATGTTACAGCCTGCTAAACACACATAGAGGAGCCTAAAGTTGTTAGCCAACTATCAAACTCTCGCTACAACAAACTGCAACTTATTGAAATATTAAGTTTTGGTTGGTTGTTTAATCTGTTCGTTGAATTTAGTTGTTAAGTTGACTGAGTTTGAATAAAACTATAACATATATTATTGAAATATTATCCGCTATCTGGTGATTCTGATGGCATGAACATATTGACGGTTATTACCATATGGGTGTGCATTGCTAATTGATGTGGTGCCGCCAGATGGCGTTTAACTTTCCTCCTAGGGGGTTAGTTGTATCATTTTTAAACTATAACTACGTGTACTTATAAATAAATAAATATTTTATTGCCCAACAGAAATTCTATAAGCAGATCCTACAAAAATAATACACTCCCAGAAAATCTACTTTTTTTGTAATGACTGGACCTAGAACCTTCTATTTTATATTATCACTAGATGAAATTTCTGTTGTTCAACGAGAGTTGATTTTTGATTGCGAGTGATTTCGAAATTAAGTCTAAACAGAAACATTTCTTTTGTTGGAAAATTATTTTAGTCTCTTAAATAATAATATTACTTTGCTCATACAGCACTGTTTTGAATATAAGTGGCAAGTTTTAACCTGTTTTGACATATATAACTCAAGTTATGACTCGTTTTCCAAAGATAACTACTTGGAAGAATATAGTTTGACTCGAATCATCTGCCTTGTGGCCAATTTTAAATATATCACTTTCAAACTTTCAGTAGGAAATTGAGAATATTTAATAGATATATTTGCCAAGTTTTATCCTGTTTCGACTTATATAACTCTAGTTATGAGTCAATATCCACGAATAACCACTTGGAATATATCAGTATAACTGAAAGTCATCTGCCACACAGTCAATTCTGACTTTATCACTTTAAAACTTTCAATATAAAAAAGATAATATGTTTTAAATTAATTTGACAAGTTTTAACATGTTTGGACTTCTATATCGCAAGTTATGACTTAATATCTACCGATAAATACTTGACAGAATATCAATATGACTCAGAGTCATTAGCCAACAATGAATTTTGACCACATCGGTTTAAAACTTACAATATAAAAATTATAATATATTTTGAATACATGTGGCAAGTTTTAACCGGTTTTGACTTATGTAACTCAAGTAATAGCTCAATATCTATGGATAACTACTTTGAATGATATCAGTTTGATATATAAACGTCCTCCACACAGTCAATTTTGACTTTATCACTTTCAATCTTTCAGTAAACAAATAAGAATATGTTTGGAATACATATAGCAAGTTTGAACTTGTTTTGACTTATATAACTCAAGTTATGACTCGCTTTCCAAAAATAACTACTTGGAAGAATATCAGTATGACTCGAATCATCTGCCACGTAGTCAATTTTAAACATATCACTTTCAAACTTTCAGTATGAAATTAAGAATATGCTATAAATATATATGGCATGTATTAACCTGTTTCGACTTATATAACTCAAGTTATGAGTCTATACCCAAGGATAATTACTTGCAATATATCAGTATGACTGAAAATCGTCTGCCACACCGTCAATTCTGACTTTATTGCTTTAAAACTTTCAGTATAAGGATGAGAATATGTTTTGAATTAATTTGGCAAGTTTTAACCTGTTTGGACTTCTATATTGCAAGTTATGACTTAATATCTACCGATGAATATTTAGCAGAATATCAGTATGACTCAGAATCGTCAGCCACATAATCAATTTTGACCACATCACTTTAAAACTTACAATATGAAAATGATAATATATTTTGAATACATGTAGCAAGTTTTAACCTGTTTTGACTTATGTAATTCAAGTAATAACTAAATATCTATGGATAACTACTTTGAATGATATCAGTAAATGTCCTCCACACAGTCAATTTTGTCTTTATAACTTTCAATCTTTGAGTATACGAATAAAAATATGTTTTGAATACATGTAACAAGTTTCCACATGTTTTGATTTATATAACTCAAGTTATAACTCACTATCCAAGGATATCTACTTGGAAGACTATCATCTTGATTCGAATGATCTGCCACGCAGTCAATTTTAAACATATCACTTTCAAACTTTCAGTATGGAATTGAGAATATATTATAAATATATTAGGCATGTTTTAACCTGTTTCGATTTATATAACTCACGTTATGAGTCAATATCCGCGGATAACCACTTGGAATATATCAGTATGACTGAAAGTCGTCTACCACACAGTCAATTCTGACTTTATCACCTTAAAACTTTCAGTATGAAAATGAGAATATGTTTTAAATTAATTTGACAAGTTTTAACCTGTTTGGACTACTATAACACAAGTTATGACTTAATATCTACCGATAAATACTTGGCAGAATATCAGTATGCCTTAGAATCATCAGCCACACAATCAATTTTGACCACATCACTTTAAAACTTACAATATAAAATGATAATATGTTTTAAATACATGTAGCAAGTTTAAACCTGTTTTGACTTATATAACTCAAGTTATGAATCATTATCCAAGGTTAACTACTTGGAAGAATATCAGTTTGACTTGAATCGTCTGCCACGTAGTCAATTTTAAATATATCACTTCCAAACTTTTAGAATGAAATTGTGAATATATTGTACATATATTTGGCAAGTTCTAACCTGTTTCGACTTATATGACTTTAGTTATGAGTCAATATCCACGGATAATCATTTGAAATATATCAGTATGACTGAAAATCATCTGCCACACAGTCAATATTGACTTTATGACTTTTAATCTTTCAGAATACGAATAAGAATATGTTTTGAATACATGTAGCAAGTTTTAACCTATTTTGACTTATATAAATATAGTTATAACTCACTATCCATGGATAACTACTTGAAAAAATATAAGTTTGTGTCGAATCATCTGCCACGTAGTCAATTTTAAATATATCACTTTCAAACTTTCAGTATGAAAGTGTGAATATATTATACATATATTTTGCAAGTTATAACCTGCTTCGACTTTTATAACTCTAGTTATGAGTCAATAGTCACGGATAATTACTTGGAATATATCAGTATAACTGAAAGTCATCTGCCACACAGTCAATTCTGACTTTATCACTTTAAAACTTACAATATGAAAATAATAATATGTTTTGAATACATGTAGCAAGTTTGAACCTGTTTTGATTTATACACCTCAAGTTATGACTCACTATCCAAGGTTTCATTATGAAAATGAGAATATGTTTTGAATTTACATACATAATTTTGTTCTTAGTCTTAGTTATTATTTGTATCATTAATGAGTGAGAAATTTTTGAGTTTGTCCTGTTGGGAAATAAACAAATAATTTATTTTTCCAGTTTTAGTCTGTTTCGAGGTTTTTTTCTTTCTAGTAGGTGTATAATTTTATTCTAATCATCTTTTATTCATATAGAAGATAAAACAGTTGTTTAATAAAATGAAAACAACCTTTATAAGAAACAATAAAAACTATAACTCTATGAATTTCACTTGTTACCAAAAACGAAGCTTCAATAAATTTTATTACACTTTACAAACAATGGAACATTCACACTCGAACACATTGATTGCTAATTGCGTTTGGAGCGGAAGAGCCGCCGCCTCCAAACTCTCCAGTTTCGCACGGAGCTATTTCCCCACGTCCACGCTTTTGTTATTGAGCCCGGCGGCTGTTTGCGGAGCGCCGAATGCAGCCGCCGATTCGCATCACATGTGCGAGCCTCAGCTACACCAGACTGCACTTTAGGGGGAGCGATTGATTTTCCATGTCGCCGCTGTTACTTCTTCCCTTTCGCCGCCGCTTTCGCCGCTGCTTTCTCCTCTTTCTCGCGGATCTTCTCGTTCAATTCATTCATCAAACCGCGCTCTTTGCCCATGGGTAGTTTCGAGTACCATTTCAGGAATTTTTCGTACTCTTTTTCCGTGATGGGGCCTAGGCCGCCCAGTAAGGGTGTGAGAAGTTCGGATTGATTTAGAGGTTTGTAGGCGAGTTGAATAAGGCGTCGTGGGACTAAAGCCGTTTCTGCGGCGTCTCTTAGTGAGGGCAGAGGGTAGAATTCGGTTAATTTGGCTATGGCGCTGATGTCGATGTTTCGGTCTACACCGTGGTACGGCATTAGAAGTTCGCGCCAGTAGAGGAATACGCTGCCGTAGTCAGGACGAGGAATTAAAATAACCTTAAATATAAACAATTAACTGTTTAAGGTCGTTTTAGACAAGACAATATCTTAGCTCGAAAGTTGTTCAAGAAATGAATTCATATATCCTCCTCCCATACAATTTGTCCTTGACAAATAGAACGCGTTATATTTTTCCATTCGATCTACCATCCAATTTAATATTTCAAATAATTTGCTGTATGATAGGAGACAATTTAGATTGTCTCACATCTTGACTAACTTTTGAGTCAAGAAATTGTCTTGTCTAAAACGACCTTTACACCACTTTCATTCTCACAGTCTCATTTATTGAGTAATAATTCTATCCTACCTACCTTCTGATAAGTCTTCTTCATTTTCCCAGCACTGCCACCCCACGGCACCGCAGAAATCCCCAAAATCAACACCCGATCCTCCGGTTTAATAGGCTTAACCAGCTTCCCCAACACCTTTCCAACCCGTTTCGGATCAAACTGCTTTTCCTCTTTAGGTATCTTCCCATAAAAAGGCTTCTCCCCGCCATCAATAAAAATAATAGAAGGCTGCAACAGCCGCGACATTTTGTTAATCAACTCTATGAGCACCTTCATGCCTGCTTTGCCCGGATATTTCCCCGCCATCACCGGCGGTGATATATCAAACAACACACATCGCGTTTCATTAAAAATTGCGTTCGCCAACAAATGTTTACCGCTTTGTCTTGGACCTGCTATTAGCACCGATTTAGGTTTTACCATTGATTCGGCACCCAGTGGTAGGATACAGTTATTTACAACGGCCTGACGTACATCGCCTAAAGTAGGCGGTGGATCAAAAAAGTGCTGCCGTTTATCATAATTTGCATAGCTGAAATCACCTTTATAGTCACTAATACCGACTTTTGGGTATGTTCGTATAATCCCATTCACTACCATCTCTTGAAACAAGTCCTCAATTGTGCGATAACCGGTTGGATCTTTTTTTTCTTTTTTAGGCTTTTTGGCTTTCTTTTTTTTCGGTTTTTTAGGCTTGAATTTGCCTTTTTGTTTTTTCGAGTAGAATTTATCTTTTTCGGCAGCTAGTTGCAGGATTTCCAGCTCCAGTCGCATCACTTCGTCTACTTGCTGCCGTATTTCCATTTGCATCTCCAGGCACTTTTCATCGGTGATCATGTCCATGTAGGTTTTATCCTCGGGGTTGTCGTCATCATTTACGTGATCCCATAATTTGTGGTACTCCTGTTCGGCTGCTGTGTGGAGTGGAGCTGCTGGTGACACGGCTAAATTCAATTCGTACTCTTTTCGTTTGCCTTTATTCTTTTCTTTTTCATCTTTGGCTTTCTGTTTTGCCGCTTCTTTAGCTTTCTTCTTGGCTTCTGCTTCTTTTCGTTTTTTCTCCTTAGCAGCTGCCTTTTCTTTGGCTTTTTCCTCCTTTGATTTTTTCTTTGGAGGTTTTTCCTTTTTTGACGATAAATATTGCTCGATTGTAATCATCTCACCACGCATGATTACAACGGTTCCACCTTGTTCTTCGGGTGGGATCTCTTGAAAGGTGTGCGCTTCGTAGTGCCAATCGTGGAACCATTCCCGAATCTCATCGCCGATATCTTCGAAAAGTCCCGGACCGATGACGCGCAGCACGCGAGCTTTTTCGTTCTCATTCGCCTGGACGTATTCTTTGTAATTTTTTAGACGAATTTGGCGACGCACTTCCAGTGTCATCATTAGGTGCTCGTAGGCTTCTTTGGATTTCCAACTGGGTTCAACCATTCCTTAAAAAATATGTATGTGTTATGAATTGCAATAGCTATTCTATTATTATACAGTGTGCTCAATTTGCTAATAACATGTTAATGGCTTTGTACGGTGGGTAGCTCCACCTGTAATGATTACAACATAATATTCCATTAAAATTACTAATATATTAGTGTAAAATTCACTATAACGCCTCGTATTAAAGCCACAATAATGAACAACTGATATATTGTTTTGATTCTTATATATTATAATCACCCTTTTGGGTTTATGAATGGCAGATAAACGATAGATGAATAACAGTAGAATGACATAAATGACAGATGTATGACAGATGTATAACAGATGTATGACGGATGTATGACAGATGTATGACAGATGTATGACAGATGTATGACAGATGTATAACAGATGTATGACGGATATATGACAGATGTATGACAGATGTATGACAGATGTATGACAGATGTATGACAGATGTATGACAGATGTATGACAGATGTATGACACATGTATGACAGATGAATCACAGATGAATCACAGATGAATCACAGATGAATGACAGTAGAATCACATATAAATAACAGAAGAATGGTAGATGAATGGTAGATAAATGACAGATGAAAGACATATGAAAGACAGATGAAAGACAGATGAAAGACAGATGAAAGACAGATGAAAGACAGATGAAAAACAGATGAAAGACAGATGAAAGACAGATGAAAAACAGATGAAAGACAGATGAAAGACAGATGAAGACAGATGAAAGGCAGATGAAAGACAGATGAAAGACAGATGAAAGACAGATGAAAAACAGATGAAAGACAGATGAAAAACAGAGTAAAGACACATGAAAAACAGATGAAAGAGAGATGAAAGACAGATAAATGACAGATGAAAGACATATGAAAGACAGATGAAAGACAGATGAAAGACAGATGAAAGACAGATGAAAGACAGATGAAAAACAGATGAAAGACAGATGAAAAACAGATGAAAGACAGATGAAAGACAGATGAAGACAGATGAAAGGCAGATGAAAGACAGATGAAAGACAGATGAAAGACAGATGAAAGACAGATTAAAAACAGATGAAAGACAGATGAAAAACAGAGTAAAGACAGATGAAAAACAGATGAAAGAGAGATGAAAGACAGATGAAAGACAGATGAAAGACATATGAAAGACAGATGAAAGACAGATGAAAGACAGATGAAAGACAGATGAAAGACAGATGAAAAACAGATGAAAGACAGATGAAAAACAGATGAAAGAGAGATGAATGACAGATGAATAATCGATGAATGATAGATGAATGGCAGTAGAATAACAGCAGAATGACATATAAAAGACAGATAAATTAGCAAATGAATGGTAGATAAATGACAGATGCATAACCGATGAATGACAGATAAATGACAAATCAATCATAGTAAAATTACATATAAATGACAGATGAAACAACAGGTGATTGGTAGATAAATGACAGGCGAATGTCAATAAAATTACGGTAGAATGATACATAAATTAGCAGATTTATAGAAGATAAATGACAATTATAAAACAGATGTATAACAGAAGAATTACAGATGAATGATAGTTAAATGACAGATAAATCTCAGAATGACAGTGGAATTACATATAAATGACAAATGAATAACAAGTGAATGTTAGATAAATGACAGATAACTTAGCAGATGAATGATAGATAAATGACAGATGTATAACAGATGAATGACAGATGTATAACAGATGAATGACAGATGTATAACAGATGAATGACAGATGTATAGCAGATGAATGACAGAAATATAACAGATGAATCAAATATAAATGATAGATGTATCACATATGAATGACAAATGAATGACAGATAAATGACAGATAAATCTCAGTAGAATGACAGTGGAATTACATATAAATGCCAAATGAATAACAAGTGAATGATAGATAAATGACGGATGAATGGCAAATGAATGGCAGACGAATGATGTAAGATACCAGTAGAATGATATATAAATGACAGATTAATTAGCAGATGAATGATCGATAAATGACAGATGTATAACAGATGATTGGCAGATGAATGACAATATAATGACTTATAAATGACAGATGAATGGCCGATGAATGACAATATAATGACATATAAGTGATAAATGTATCGTAGATGAATGACATATAAATGACAGATGTATCACAGTGGAAGGCAGTATAATGACATAAATGAGAGATAAATTACAGTAGAATGAAATTATAAATGACAAATCTATAACAGATAAATGGTAGATACATTTCAGATGTATGACACATGAATGACAGTAGAATAACACATGAATGACAGTATAATAACGTATAAATGACAAATGAATAAGAGGTGAATGGTAGATAAATAACAGGTGAATGGTAGATAAATGACAGTTGAATGGCAGATAGAACCCCAGATGAATGGCAGTAAAATAACACTAGAATGTCAGATACATTAGCAGTTTAATGAATGGTAGATAAATAAATAACAGATGAATAACAGTAGAATGACATATAAATAACAGATGATTAAACAAGTGAATAGTTGATAAATGACAGATGAATGACGTATGAAAGACAGATGAATAACAAATGAATAACAGTAGAATGACATATAAATGACAGATAAATTAGCAGATCAATGGAAGATAAGTGACAGATGAATGGCAGATGAATGACAGTAGAATACAGATGTATCGTATCACAGATGAATGACAGATGATTGACAATAGAATGACAGATGAATGACAGATGATTGACAATAGAATGACATATAAATGAAAGTTGAATAACAGGTGAATGGTAAATAAATTACAGTTAAATAACAGATGAATGACAATAAAATAACAGTAGACTGACATATAAATGACAGATAAATTAGCAAATGAATGTAATGAAAAAAAAAATGAAAATGAAAGTATGACGGGTGAATATCAGTAAAATGACAAATGAATGACAATAGAATGGCATATAAATGACAGATGAATAACAGATGAATGGTAAATAAATGACAGGTAAATAACAGATGAATGGCAGATGAATGACAGTAGAATGACATATAAATGACAGATGAATACAGATGAATACAGATGAATGGGAGATCATTGGCAGATGAATGATATATGAATAACAGATTAAAGAAGATTAGTGACAATAAAATAATAGTAGATGTATGACAGATGTACGACAGATGAATGACAGTAGAATGACATGTAAATGACTAAAATGAATAATAGATGAATTGTAGATTAATGACAGATGTATGACAGATGACTAACAGATAAATGACAGATGAATGACAGTAACATATAAAATATAAATACATACATAATAGGTGAATAGTACATAAATGACAGATGAATGGCAGATGAATGACAGATGAATGACAGTAAAACAACAGTAGAAATAAAATTAGCAGATGAATAGTAGATAAATGACAGTAGTATTACAGATGAATGATAGTAGAATGACATATAAATAATGACAGTTGTATCACCTATGAATGAAAGTAGCTTGACATATAAATGGCAGATGAATCACAGTAGAATGACATCTAAATGACAGATCTATAACAAATGGAATAGTAGATAAATGAAAGATATACTACGACAGATGAATGGTAGATAAATGACAGATGTATGACAAGTGAATGACAGATGAATGACAAACGAATGACAGAAGAATGACAGTAGAATAACAGATGAATGACAGTATAATGACATAAATTGACAATGAATAACACGTAAATTACAGATGAATGACAGACAAATGATAGTAAAATAACAGTAGAATAACTTATAAATGACAGATAAATTAGCAGATGGATGGTAGATAAATGACATGTATAACAGATGAATGATAGTAAAATGACATTTAAATGACAGATGTGTCACCTATGAATGACAGTAGAAAGACAGATGAATGACAAATGGCAGATGAATCACAGTAGAATAACATATAAATAATGACAAATTTATAACAGATGGAATGATACATAAATGACAGATGTATGACAGATAAATGGTAACTAAATGACAGAAGAATGACAGAAAAATGACAGAAGAAGGACAGAAGAATGACAGATTAGTGACAGTAGAATAACAGATGAATGACAGTATACTGGCATTTAAGTGACATATGAATAACAAATGAATATTAGATAAATGGCAGATGTATAACAGATGAATGACAGATGTAATATAGATGAATGACAGTAGAATAACATATAAATAATAAATGTATCACAGATGAATGGCAGATTAATGACAGTAGAATAAAATATAAATGAATCATGAATAACAGATGAATGGTAGATGAATGACATATAAATGGCAGTAGAATTACAGTAGAATTACAGTAGAATTACATAAATGACACATAAATTAGCAGATGAATGGTAGATAAATGACAGATGTATGACAGGTGAATGACAGATGTATGACAGATCAATGACATATGAATGACAAATAAATGACACATTAATCACAGATGTATGACAGATGAATGACAGATGAATGACAGATGAGTGACATATGAATGACAGATGAATGACAAACAAATGTACAGATGAATAAGAGATGAGAGACAAATGAAACTGTATTCATTAATAAAGACTTGATTTTTAGAAAATAATGAGTGACAGATAAATGACAGATGAAAAGTATATGTATGGCAGACGAAACTTTTTTTAATATGAATCAATTAATATGAATCAAGTTTTAATGAATACAAAGACTTGATTCGTAGCATATAATAAATGACAAGTAGATGACTAGTAATTGGTAACTAAATGGCAAGTAAATGACAAATGAATGGCAAGTTACTGACAAATAAATTGCAAGTAACACGAACGACGCCTCTAAACTTCATTTAATATGAAACAATCAATTGTTTTCATTCAGACTTGATTCTAGAAAATAAAAAATTACAAGTAAATGATAAGTAAATGACAAGTAAATGACAAGTAAATGACATTTAAATGACACTTAAATGACACGTAAATGACACGTAAATGACACGTAAATGACACGTAAATGACACGTAAATGACAAGTAAATGACAAGTAAATGGCAAGTAACTGATAAATGAATAACTAGTATTTGTTTATTTTAACTTCAAAGAAAACTGTGAAAGGTAAATTCATCGCGAAAATTAACATTCGCGAGTACAAAATTTCATTTAATATGATTCAATAAATTTTATTCATTATTTTAGATTTGATTTTAAGAAAATAATAAGTGACAAATAAATGACAAATGAATTAGAGATACATAAAAGAGCATGACAGATAAATAAATGAATATCAGATGAATGACAAAATAAATGACATATGTATGACAAATGAATTACATATGAATGATATATGAATGACATATGAATAACATATGAATGACATATGAATGACATATGAATGACATATGAATAACATATGAATGACTAGAGACGGATAAATCTTCATTTAATATGATTGAATCATCATGATATTGTTAGATGTTGTAAAAATTGTTGGTAACATAGCCTCTTGCACCTTTGTTAATACATGACAACGTCACATTATGTGTGTAAAGTGAGTTCAGAACTACGGATTGAAAATTAATTCGAGAGTTATCTGTTCTGTTCCCGAGCCCTTAGAGTATACTTAAATATTTTATAATACTGAAGCATACCTCTTCGGCTGCAGTTAACTTAATTTACAACACAACCATAATAATTTTCACTTACCAATTAAAAGTCTTCTTGAAATCTCCTGTCTCTTCATAAAGTTCCTCACCCGGTGGCCCTCCCAGTACCTTTGAATCGTAATAGCAGCGTTTTCAATCTTCTCCGGATCCACTATGCTCTCTTTCTTTTTAGGCTTGCCTTCCTGTTTCGGTGAATGCCCCATACACATGTCGGCGTAGTAGAGCCGTCCCTGCCTGCCCCGCTCATGTTTTTGTATTAGCATAATAGCTGCGGTTGTAACAATCTGTTTATGCAAAGCCAGTTGTTCTTCGGCCGACAACTTTGGCACGTCCAAAATAAACGCTTTTTTCACTTTGCCCTTTTTCTTTTTGTCCTTTTTATTGCCCGCCTCTTCAGACGGGGCTTCTTCTGCCGCATCTTCAGCTTCGGCATTTTCTTCTGGCGCTGCTTCTTCCGGTTTGGGTTCTTCCGCTTTTGGACCGCCTCCCGCTAAGATTTGCGCCATTATGTCAGCGTCGTTGTTCGCTTCTTGTCCTTTCTTGTCTTTCTTGACTTTCTTCGGGATGGGTTGAAAGAGTGGCGTGCCTTCGGGACGATGGAAGATTTCCTCACCATTCTGGTGATATAATTTTCAGTTTATCATAAATTGATACTATTCTCAATAATATTGAAGGTCTGTCAATCGCTATATTCATAGCGATCGCTCAAAAATAGCCCCCCAGGGGTGCGATTTTTGACCGATCGCTATTATCATGTGCTATAAACATACACATTTCATAGCGCTGAATCTATAGAATTAAATCAATAATTAATGTCAAAATCTAAGTGTCAAGCTTTCAGTTCTGTCAAATAAGAGCAGTATCTTTCACGAAGCGAAGGATCAAAAATCGACAACATTTGCAATAATAGTGAACGTGTCTCGATCGCTATATTCATAGCGATCACTCAAAAATCCAGCCCCGGGGCTGTGTGCACTCACTGCGCCCCTTCACGGATCTATTGTGCCTCATACAACATCCATGATTTACTAGCTGGGTCAACTCTTTGTAGAAAAGTTTCCCGACTAGTGGTGGATTCGAACCACCAACGCAATTGTTTCAGACCGTCGCCTTAGACCACTGCGCCATGGACCACCTCTAGCACTTACCTTAATTTTAGTCCAAAATTCTTCAAACTCGTAATACCTAGGATACACCATACTTGGATGTATAATATCAATCGAATGCGGTATCAGTTTTAGTTCAACCAAATCACTATCAAGATAATGAAACTCGGATACATCAATTTTCACCAGTTCATCCTTCAGTTCTTTTAATCGCATATTTGCTGCGTCCATTAGTTTCCTCATTGTTATACCTTTCTGGGCCTGACAATACTGGTCGATGGCGGTGTCCATATTCTGTACGAGCATATTGTAGCGTGTGTACAGCCCTCCGATGAGTCGACTGGCGAGTTCACGATCGCGTATCGCGCCTAGTTTTGCAAATTTTTGTTCATACTTTTTTACATCTTCCATTTGTTCCTTGGTGCGGATCCACCACTTTCCATAGTATTCTCGCGACATTTTAACACTAGAATTTTATTTATGAAGGACTGGAATTTTGACTGTTACAAGTTATACAAATATTGACGTTGACATACAATATACAATGTCGTATTATGGGCAATTTAATTTAGTCGATACTCTATCTGGTGGCATAAAATGAACTAAAATCTAGTGGGTAATCTCTACACATAAAATGTATTTTCTCATCATATTTATGACAATATCTGCAAGGTTTGTTTAGTTATATGTTAAAAGTTAATTAACAACCATGCATTACTGTCCAAGTGATACATCGTGTAATTATTATCTAATCAGCTGATCAAACAATAACAAAGATCTGCTGTTTACCCACTAGTTCGACGAAAACCATTGACATTTGAATCGCGAATTGCTTGGAGGTTTTTACGCATGTCCCACTTATAATAATAGATGTATTCCTTTATTTACAGAACAACAACATACAAGATAAGAAACAAATGTAACATAGTACATACATACATAATATTTTAAACCTAAATTAATTTGGTATTTACCAAAATAAAAGTGTGGTCGTGGTAATGAACGTCCAATAATATTCTTCTATTAAAAATAGTACAACTTACCCTCGAAGAGGGAAGTTAAACGCCATCTGGCGGCACCACATTAATTAGGGTAAGTTGTACTATTTTTGTATATAACCACTCGAGATATTGTGTGAATTCATCCTCACTAACTGAGTTACACTAAAGAGATCTAATAAGATCGAAATCTAGATATGTAGATTGCTAAGAGGTGGGTTCACACTTATATATGTATTCTTCTATTGTTGGCGCTTGCGATATGAGCACGATTTTGGTATTGGTATCTTTTATAATATATAAATTACAAACGAATTTAAATTGAACGTGTCCCTTAAACGCGCTGCCATCATGGATCTCAATCTCCAATATTAAATGTACTAAGTAATAAAATGTCCCAATTGAATTTTAAGTTATAAAATTCCCTACGTCCGTCCCTGTGTTAATTTTCGTATAGCACATAGACTAGAATAATTTTTTAATACTCTCATCCTCATCATCATATAAAAGAGATTGTGACCGTGAAGAGAAGGCATTTACCGGTGCACACGACCCGCGGTGCGCGATCCCTGTGATCAACAATACTTGTCGTGGGCGTCGAACCCGATCCGCCTAAGGTAACAACATGGCTTCTTGAGTAGTCAACATGGCCGACGACTACTCATTGTTGCAACTTCCAAACTCTCGTACATATATACATACACACAACACACTCTCTTTCGTTGAAGAAAAAAAAATGGGGTGCACGATTTATGCAATTCGTGCGCGTTGCCCGTTCCCATCTGCCGTCGCCAGTTTTATTTTTCGAGTTTTTTTTTTCTTTCGTGGCTGTTTGAATGCACTCCTGTATCATTATGCACACGGCGGGACCCTCCGTATGACAGATGACTCCTCGAAACAAGTTTTTCTTTTTTTAATGAAACGTTTGTATATGTATGTGTGTGTGTGTGTGTGTACAGAAACCACAGCGCTTAAACACGAACCAAAAACTTTAATTATGACCGGTCGAGCTGTGGGCCACCAATTCGTCGTGTTATAAATTTGAATTGGAATTGGTTTGTTTTTGACACACGCCACCTTGCTCAGTAACCTGTAACACACAATTAATACACTCATATTTATATAGTTAAACATAACGTTTCTATTTTGTATCAAAAAATCTAAGTAAATTGTTGAATTTCTATGTGAACACATAGACAATTTACTTCAAATATAATCACCTTTTTATTTTTATTATTTCTTGCGTCCTCCACTCATTTGTCATCGTTATTATATCACATCTCCAACAGAAAAGTAACACATGTGCAAAATCGTAATTTTTCAGATAAAACTGAAAATGAGATCACTAGGACGATGATTTCTATTTCTATTTATATAAAAAAAATCTAAGTATATATAGTCGTTTAATACACAACATGACATCATTGAATTTTTTTAAAGAAATCAGTTTATTAGACTATATTGTTAGATTTGTAGTGAAAATCCAAACCAAACCGATTTGTCTAAGCCCTATGGTATGATTTTTGAGTGATCGAATCATACGCTATGCACGTTTCATAGCGATGGAGTAGTAATATTCACTAAAAAACCGTCTCTGAAGAAACCAGGGCTAGAGTTATTTTCTTAAAAATTTAGTTATGTCATGTTGCCCTTTAAAACTATGATTTCGATCTTACTTCAGAGTTTCATCCGGATTTACTAAAAAAGTAGCAGTAAATAGCGAAATACCGATGTAAAGAGAAGAGGTTTCTTTTAGCCCTAACACCGCATTCACAACAGTCTTCCCTTTACTAGTTTTTCGACGAAAAACTACCCTCATTATATATATATATATATATATATATATATATATATAAATATAAATATAAATATATATATATATATATATATATATATATATAAATATAAATATATATATATATAATTAAAAATTTTGTACAAATGGACCATTGCAAATGTATACACACAAAACAAAATTTTAGATGCAAATAACTTTCACGTTAGATGTCCGATTTGATGTTTACCCAGCTCGCTTATCCACCCGATTTCCAAATTTGGTACAGGTCTCTTCATCCGTTTTTCTGCGATTTTGTTGTTCACATATGTCCATACATCCAGACATACATACACACAGACAAATATTTTTGAAAAATAATCTATTTCGACGATATTAGTCATGCAATATAAAGATAAATTCGATGTTTTTGCGATAACAATACCTTCCTCATACAACAGTGCTGTTTTTTTTGGAAAGCTATTAATACTATGCAATTAATTTGTCATCTTGAATATAGCTTGTTGTTATGCTAGATTTAAAAAATATATATATTTGAAATAAGTGTATTCTGAAAGTCTTTTCCTAAAAAAAATATATTAATAGTGGATTCAACAATAAATAAAATTGAGACTTCGTTTTAAGTTCTATAACAACTTTTCTCTTGGAAAAAATATTGCTAACAGGTGTGCCTGTGAGCTGCTCAGGTTGATACGGTGGGAGTGGATTCGTTATTAATTTGTGGGCGCCAGTAACATTGCAGAGCAAGTTACGTGATTAGTAATGATACAAATAAAACTCTAAATAAATTTCGTTACAGTTCTGAATATATTCCCTGATGAGAAATGTTATTAAAATTTCCCATCAGGGAATATATTAAGAATTTAGAACATATGTATGTTTTAATGTATGTTTTAAAAGGGCAAGGGTTTTGGGGAATATTTTCCCGTACACCATACCGTTCCCTTCTAGTTGAATTACTGACTACATAGCTACAGGCTTGAATAATTAATTTGTACAGATGTTTTTGGTGGAATTATTTAGCAATCATTATTATTCATAATCTGATTTTTTTTTGCGTGACAATTCTCATGCGTTGGTTAATTTTGCGTCGTGTCATTAAAAATACGTTACATCGTGTCTTTGTTAAAGACATGTAATTTATAGAAAGTTTTATTAAAGTAGCCAAAAAAAATACCAGGTGAAATAATTATGCTGATTGTTTTTTATATCATTTTTTCGAAACACATATGTACTAGCATGTTCGCATTATTTCCTACCACTAATTTTTCATCGTTATTATATCACACCTCCAACAGAAAAGTAAAGTAAGTGCAAAAACGTAATTTTTCAGCTAAAACTGAAAATAAAATCACTAGGATGGTGATTTGTTTATGATTCATTTGTATTGGCTACAAACGAATAGGAATATAATTTTTTTGTAAACAATAGGTTTTTCAACTATAAAATTTTACATATGAAATAATTCATGATGAAAAATATTTGGTATGGGCATCATATGATTACATCCGAATTAGTTTTTTTTTTGCTTTTTTTAATTTTACTTACTTTTTAAATATATTTTTTTTACTTTTTGACATTTTTGACTTTTTTCTTACTCTTTTGATAATGTTAACAATTTTGACATGACTTTATTTTCCACTTTGTGTGTATGTGTGTATGTGTGTATGTGTGTATGTGTGTATGTGTGTATGTGTGTATGTGTGTATGTGTGTATGTGTGTATGTGTGTATGTGTGTATGTGTGTATGTGTGTATGTGTGTATGTGTGTATGTGTGTATGTGTGTATGTGTGTATGTGTGTATGTGTGTATGTGTGTATGTGTGTATGTGTGTATGTGTGTATGTGTGTATGTGTGTATGTGTGTATGTGTATATATATGTATGTGTGTATGTGTGTATGTGTGTATGTGTGTATGTGTGTATGTGTGTATGTGTGTATGTGTGTATGTGTGTATGCGTGTATGCGTGTATGTGTGTATATGTGTATGTGTGTATGCGTGTATGTGTGTATGTATGTATGTGTGTGTTGTGTGTATGTGTGTATGTATGTATGTGTGTGTTGTGTGTATGTGTGTATGTATGTATGTGTGTAAGGTGTATGGTGTATGTGTGTGTATGCATTTTCTCACGTTTTCCCACATTTTCTCACAGTTTTACAAAATCATATTGCATTATGTAAAATGCAACCATTTTCGCTAATTCCCAGCACGATTTACGTATAGTTCAATTAACACCGATGGCGTCATTTTTATTGAGAATTCTTCTCTGTTAGTGGACCAATTTTGCAGAAATTTTCACTGGATCGTCTCAGATAGTGTTCACAGCTAATAGCCATATTTGGTCGCAATCTGTTGTGCCGTTTTCTCGAAATTTTAGTCATAGACTGACATACAGACATACATACAAACATACATACAGAAATACATACAGACATACATACAGACATACGTACAGACATACATATAGACATACATACAGACATACATACAGATATACATACAGACATACATACAGACATACATACAGACATACATACAGACATACATACAGACATACATACAGACATACATACAGACATACATACAGACATACATACAGACATACATACAGACATACATACAGACATACATACAGACATACATACAGACATACATACAGACATACATACAGGCATACATACAGACATACATACAGACATACATACAGACATACATACAGACATACATACAGACATACATACAGACATACATACAGACATACATACAGACATACATACAGACATACATACAGACATACATACAGACATACATACAGACATACATACATATAGACATACATACAGACATACATACAGACATACATACAGACCTACATACATACATACATACATACAGACATACATACATACAGACATACATACAGACATACATACATACATACATACATACATACATACAGACATACATACATACATACATACATACAGGCATACATACAGACATACATACAGCCATACATACATACATAGCTATAAAACTAAACCGAAATTTATTTATTTTTGCTAAATTGTTCACGGTAACTATAACCTTCCTTCTAGTGTGGTGCTTTTTCCAGAAAGTTATTGTATATTTTCACAATCTTGACTAGAAAACGTGAACACGTTTTTGGTAAAAACAATACCTTGCTTATACAGCAGTGTGGAAAATAAAAATATAATCTGGCACATTTTATCATAAGTATATAATCACTTTATTTTTATTATTTATACAACTAATAGTTACTATATTTATTACATTATTTATCTATCTAAAATTAATAATTTTCTAGAAATAATTTTGTATGTACAAGTTTTGGCATAATAATTTCAACCATAAAAACTCGAAAACACAAAAAATCATACACCATTGCAAGTATAACCTTGCTATCTTATTACTATATCATTTTCGTAATGCAATCGACGTTGAAGACACAAACAGCCCGCGGTTAGGGGACGGCGGCGCATTAAAAATTTCATGCTGAATACTTTATACGGGGCCGGGATTGGAGTCATTGCATTGGATTATACTTTATAAGGCGGTAAGGTTCGTCTTTACCAGTCGCGATTATAATGGGTTTTACCGAGGGGGACACGTTGCCGAAGGAAAGGGGGAGGAGGGAGCACGAGAGCAGACAGATTTCCTTTTAATCATCCACTAGTGTAGTGAGTGCAAAATGTATAGGTATATACTAAGGAGGAATTCTATACTACTATATACAAATAGTTCAAGTTCAAATAATGACAAAACTAAAAATATAAATAAATGTATATGTGTATGTTTGTATGTGTGTATTTGTGTATGTGTGTATATGTGTATATGTGTATATGTGTATATGTGTATATGTGTATATGTGTATATGTGTATATGTGTATATGTGTATATGTGTATATGTGTATATGTGTATATGTGTATATGTGTATATGTGTATATGTGTATATGTGTATATGTGTATTTGTGTATGTGTGTATGTGTGTATGTGTGTATGTGTGTATGTGTGTATGTGTGTATGTGTGTATGTGTGTATGTGTGTATGTGTGTATGTGTGTATGTGTGTATGTGTGTATGTGTGTATGTGTGTATGTGTGTATGTGTGTATGTGTGTATGTGTGTATGTGTGTATGTGTGTATGTGTGTATGTGTGTATGTGTGTATATGTGTATGTGTGTATGTGTGTATGTGTGTGTATGTGTGTGTATGTGTGTGTATGTGTGTGTATGTGTGTGTATGTGTGTGTATGTGTGTGTATGTGTGTATGTGTGTATGTGTGTGTATGTGTGTGTATGTGTGTGTATGTGTGTGTATATGTGTATGTGTGTATGTGTGTATTTGTGTATGTGTGTATGTGTGTATGTGTGTATATGTGTATATGTGTATGTGTGTATGTGTGTATGTGTGTATGTGTGTATGTGTGTATATGTGTATGTTTGTATGTGTGTATGTGTGTATTTGTGTATGTGTGTATGTGTGTATGTGTGTATTTGTGTATGTGTGTATGTGTGTATGTGTGTATTTGTGTATGTGTGTATGTGTGTATGTGTGTATGTGTGTATTTGTGTATGTGTGTATGTGTGTATGTGTGTATATGTGTATGTTTGTATGTGTGTATGTGTGTATATGTGTATGTGTGTATATGTGTATGTGTGTATGTGTGTATGTGTGTATGTGTGTATGTGTGTATGTGTGTATGTGTGTATGTGTGTATGTGTGTATGTGTGTATGTGTGTATGTGTGTATGTGTGTATGTGTGTATGTGTGTATGTGTGTATATGTGGATATGTGGATATGTGTATGTGTATATGTGTATGTGTTAAAATATTGTCAAATATTGTCCAATATTATCAAACACTGTCAAATATTGTCAATCAAATATTATCAAATATTATCAAATATTATCAAATATTATCAAATATTATCAAATATTATCAAATATTATCAAATATTATCAAATATTATCAAATATTATCAAATATTATCAAATATTATCAAATATTATCAAATATTATCAAATATTATCAAATATTATCAAATATTATCAAATATTATCAAATATTATCAAATATTATCAAATATTATCAAATATTATCAAATATTATCAAATATTATCAAATATTATCAAATATTATCAAATATTATCAAATATTATCAAAATTTGTGAAGTATGTTAAAAATATCAAAAATGTCGAACGTAATTCAGAAAATCGTATAGTGCCCACACCAGAAATTTATCTCAAATCTCTTACTACACTGAATTACACGACTACACCGACGTTTCCATAATTTATAATAAATTACATCAGATATAGTAGATACACGATGACTTTCCGACAGGATATAAGTGTTTTGTGAAATTGATGTACCGCGTATAATATGTTTAATGCAAGTATATAAATCATGGTCGCGTGTCGTGGCATAGTTGAGGATGACGGAGTGGCGGATGTCACGTGCGGACAAATTGGAGGATGTGATTGGATTAATGATTATTGTTAATATAGCTATAAAATTGAAACGGACTGCAGTGTTATTGCGGTTTTATGTTTGTTTATTAAATGAATATAATTTCGCAATAACATTTATGCCGGCATTAAATAATTTAGGATTAAACAGCATGGCCGTAAGCTAAAAGCTGTTAATCATTTATTTTATAATTCAGTTAATCTTTATGATGGCGGCTAATAAATACATTCATTAAAGTTGTAGAAAGTTTATTAAGAAATGTAGTAAACATATATCGTCCACTATTTGTCGAACTGTATATACAGTCGAAATAGGCTATCTGTGTAATATTACGATAATATGGTACGTTGCAGCGCAATTTTTAAGAGTATCATTGAATCATCATGCTGACGCAAATCTATTTGGTTTTTTGATATTAGTCATGAAACATAAAGAGTAATTTTTTTCGCGATAACAATACCTTCCAGCAGTACTGTATTCAGAAACCTATTGCATTTGATGTATAATTATAACTCATTAGTTGTTTTACACTCTGTATAAATATTAAATTTTTCATGAGAAACAATTGATGAACATTATGTTGGCATAAACAAGTGATATGTCGTAGTATTCAATATGTTCTTCAAAAGATTTAATCTGCAAATTGAAGAATGCCAAATAAAAATTTCAATCGCACAATTGTAATCGTTATTTCATGAAATAACATTATATACAGCGTGTTTGAAACGGATGTATTTCCTAGCACAAAATAAACCTAAAATTTCATATATATATATATATATATATATATATATATATATATATATATATATATATATATATATATACATTAAACCTAAAGTAAATTCGATAAAACCTTTATTTAGGAATTTTGCAGAAATTGCTCAGACACGTCAATTTTTTATTTCAAATTGAGAACTTTTTATAAAAGTGTCAATTTTTCGATCATTTTGGAATGAGCAATGACGTAATAGACAATTGTTTCAAATGACAACCCCACACTTTTATTGTGGATTCTGAAAAGGATTATTTTCCTGTGATCAGCGATGTATGTTATTATATAAGTCACATCATTTCAAAATGAGCATTTTTTATGATATGTGTATCGTGTAATTTTAATTGTCAATTTATTGTTGCAATCTGTTGCTAGTTGTGAGTGTAATACGGACATAAGAACAATAAATAAAATCAAATGAATGCGAAGGTATTCTAACAAGTTTTTCGTATACCATTAGATTATTATAAATCTATAATATTATATATGAAGAGTACAAGGCAGAAAGGGGGAATGTCAGTGTAACTCTAGAAAACCAAATTTCATGTTTAGAGCACATTTATATACATATATACATATATATATATATATGTATATAAATGTGCTCTAAACATGAAATTTGGTTTTCTAGAGTACGTAGCCGGAGCACATTTATATACATATATATATATATATATATATATATATATATATATATATATATATATATATATATATATATATATATGTATATATGTATATAAATGTGCTCTAAACGTGAAATTTAGTTTTCTAGAGTTACACTGGCATTCCCCCTTTCTGCCTTGTACCACTTGTACTCTTTATATATAATATTATAGATTTATAATAATCTAATGATATACGAAAAACTTGTTAGAATGCCCTCGCATTAATTTGATTTTATTTATTGTTCTTATGTCCGTATTACACTCACAACTAGCAACAGATTGCAACAATAGATTGCCAATTAAAATTACACGATAGACAAATAACAATAATATGAATGATGGTGGCACACTTAAATTGTATGTAAACCAGCTATATACATAAATATTTGGTCTCCTTATTGTCTCATAATTTGAAATAGCTACCACACACAAACATACAGTTTCTCGTTCGTTGTTCACAATTCCATCCAGCCGGAGGGGGTGGTTTGTATGAATACGTATGTGGGTGGCATTTCGTATTGGAACTGAAGCCGTCCCTGCGGATCGCATATCCCCGGTTATCTATACCCCCGGCTCCTTTACTCTCCAATACACCCACCAGCAGCCCCGCCGCGCGTACCGAGAAGTAAATCAAAAGATGAAATTGCAGGTTTCGTGTAATGTAATCCTCGTAGCCTAGGGCACGTAACTCGGTGGGCCAATAGCGAGCTCTCGTAGCGGCGGGGGCCCGGCCAATGGCCGCCAGTCTTACCCCCGGCACAGTCACACACACACACACACACACACACGTTCAGCCTCACTAGCCAAAGGTTCTGTTTCTACCACTACTACATCATCACACGCAGTGCCTGGAACCACGAACATATCGCGGTAAACACACGCTCACACAATACGCGTCGTGGATATTTGTGCGCGTGTGTATGTTGTGTCTATGTGAGTGCAATCATATTTTTTTCTACGTTCTTTTTTTTGTTTGTTGTTTGCCCACCGCAACCTCGGCTGTGATATTTATTATTACATAATTACGGATCGTAGTTCGCCCGATGATAAAGTGTGATTTTATATATAACAATTGATACAAACTGCTACAACGAAACCCGCACGCATGCGCCTCCATTGTGATAATAATAATTTATTGATTGTGATTTTCTTGTGTGCGATCGGTTTTTCGCCTGCTCACCGACACCCGATTATGGAATGATGTCAAGATTTTATTTGAACTCTAATGCCTCGCTAGCTAATTACCAACAGTATGAAGTAAGTAATCTGTACACTAATTATTATTAACTCAGCTCACTGGAAGAATGGTTTGAGTCGTCATTTTTAGTCTATTTTTATCAGCCATGAGACTTTTCCGCCGGTCAAGGGAGGAACTTGAAAGAGTTTAATAATCGAGTTAGTGGCCGAATGGCTAGAGGAGTTGTCCGTTTCGTACTGAGAATTGTGGAGCTTGTATTGTAATCGTACAGGGCGAATTTACGCGAATCACAACGTGATTCAGAGGTTTTCTCTGAAGTTATTTACCTTAACTTTACAGAAAAACTGTGTTTGCGTAAACACCCTGTGGGGTTCAAACTCAGTCTCCCCAATGTTCAGTACGAAACGAATGACGCCTCTAACCTGGTTATTAAACTCTTCTCCTCTTGAGCGGCGGAAAGGTCTTACGGCTGATAGCCCTATAGAAATAGACGTTTTTTAAATAATTATTATAACTAGCTCAGTGGCCGAGTGGTTAGAGGCGTCATCCGTCTCGTGCTGATTATTGGGGAGCTTGAAAAAAATTAAAAATCTATTTTTATGTTCGTACTAATAATAATAATCCCTATAATCTAAAAACGAAGACAATATTTTGAAGATCTATCAGACTTTGGTGCTGTCAGTACAAAAATGTAGGTCGCTGATGGAATCCCATTTTATTCATTATTTAATTAGAGTATTAATTCACAAATATTCCATAAACTTTGTAGGTCCTATCCTGTAAGTTGAGACTGGTCTATTGCCCATGGCAACCAAATAAACAAATCACCTACATCCCATAAGCTATTTATTGGACAAATTGAAAATGTCATTGTGGCGGAAATTACCAAAAACAATTGCCAAAACAAATATCAAACACCTTAAATAACGCTTGTGATTGGAGCTTTGATGACACCTTTTGTTTAATTACTCAGTGTTTCCAATAGAGAGAATTTAAAGTAACCACATTCCCTAAATAATGTATTTATTGTTGCTATAACAACGAATACCTATGAGTTCAATATCTATTGATACATTTATGGAACATTGGCAAATACGGGGAGAAGTGATTTAAATTAATACCAATTTTTTAATTAAGGTTTTGATTTTTTACACATTTTTTGTTTCATTATCCATTCAGAGAGAAGGTATTGTTTTTCTTATAAGTTTTGTCTTGAAAAATTATTCGTCATATAAGTGCCTTCGTTTAACCACTCTGGGCTGGTACGGGCTTATTGTTTCTTGTTCTATTTGCCGCTTCCGATGCGCATAATTCTACCTCGGCCCTTACAACTGGCGGCGCACGACCGCAAGATCTAAGCGTACTGCACGAAACGAGGGCGACTATCAATGATAAACCATCTCAAACGAAAGCACCTATAATAGTCCCTATAATATAAAAACGAATACAATATTTTGAAGCCAACCGACCTGTCATTTATGTAATATCTGCTGTCAGTACTGTCAGTTCCAAACTGACGATCGCAAGTTTTTATTTCAATCGAGATTTTTTTGTTTCATGAGGTAAACAAGAGATGTGTTTTAGCTTTTGATATTTCAAATACAAATCTATTTTTTAATATCTGATTACAACAACACTTATAATATTCATTTGAAACCTTTATTTGACATTCTTTGGTTTGTAGGTAAAACAATTGAAGTAATGACTCGAACAGCCACCTCTATTTTATGTTCTTTTCCTCTATTAACAAAAGTGTGTTGTATATCATAGTGTTTCTCTCAAATTTTTGGGCTCGCAACCCCGTTTTGCACTTAAATATTTCAAAGAACCCCCCGACAAATGACTATTAGTAGAAAAACATCCCGGATGGAATTAAAAATCTGATGGAGTTCATTTCTATTGTTTAATTGTATTGAAACACTCATCATTTATATTAATAGCAGATTTATTTTTTGTAGCAATAAAAATTGACTAAAGATATTTTTATTGCTACAAAAAATAAATCTGCTATTAATATAAATGATGAGTGTTTCAATACAATTAAACAATAGAAATGAACTCCATGTGATTTTAAATTTCATTCCATTCTATTTTTGAAAATTTTCGACGTGCCCCAAATCTGTACATTATATCGACATTCTGACTATGCCCAAACACTTTTCAGAATAAACAATAACTTGACACGTTTCCAGTTCTTAATATCGAGCAGTGAAATTCCAAAATATATTTTAATAATACTAGCGAGTGTAATCGCAATTATTGTTACAATGCGTGTTGTAATTAGTGGTGATTTAAATTTATTGCGGTAGTATTTTTTCGACTGCTAAAATTTTATTTATCACCCCCAAAAGCTAGTTAATGCTCATATTTGTCTGCTATATCAAAATATACCAATTTTATCAACATTTGGTATTAATTTGTATACTTTATTTCTCGAATAGAAAAAAATTAAAAGTAATTGCGTGAAATCAAACACATGTACTAAAATTATGCCATCCCTACTCGAGCTTTTTTACACGCTCCGATACCGAAACCATTTAAAAACGTATTATCTCACAATCTGCGCCATAAGATGCGTGTAATTGCACTAGGGGGAATTGTGATTTATAAATTTTCCGCTCGTTAAACAAAGCATAAAATAAAGTTACCTATTTCATGCCACCTGCCTGTGTAAACATTACTGAATTTAATTATTGAGAAGTTTTCCAATGTAAAATTCATACGACGTATACTATATTCACTTTCAAATTTTATTTTTTATATGAATGTTTTAAAATCCCACACGATAGCTATGATGAATGACTTTCTTTGCGAAATATATACCTCCTCAAAATTAGTAATGTTTAATATATCAATATATTGTATTTTAAAAATTTGTATAAAATCAAATTTTTGGATTTTGAAAATGTTATTGATTATAACAGAATCTACACTATTTCAGTTATTGAATAAAGTCATAATGACTTTTTTTGAGAAATATATACCACCTCGAAATTTGTAATGTTTAATATAATCAATATATTTTATTTTTAAAATTCGTATAAAATCAAATTTTTGTATTTTGAAAATTTTATTGCTAGTAGTAGAATCTACAATATTTCAGTTATTGAATGAAGTCATAATGACTATTTTTAAGAAATATATACCACCTCAAAATTTTTAATGTTTAATGAAATCAGTATATTTTATTTTAAAAATTTGTATAAAATTTAATTTTTGGATTTTAAAATTTTTATTGATTATAACAGAATCTACAATATTTCAGTTATTGAATAAAGTCATAATGACTTTTTTTGAGAAATATATACCACCTCGAAATTTGTAATGTTTAATATAATCAATATATTTTATTTTTAAAATTCGTATAAAATCAAATTTTTGTATTTTGAAAATTTTATTGCTAGTTGTAGAATTTACAATATTTCAGTTATTGAATGAAGTCATAATGACTATTTTTAAGAAATATATACCACCTCAAAATTTGTAATGTTTAATGAAATCAGTATATTTTATTTTAAAAATTTGTATAAAATTTAATTTTTGGATTTTAAAATTTTTATTGATTATAACAGAATCTACAATATTTCAGTTATTGAATAAAGTCATAATGACTTTTTTTGAGAAATATATACCACCTCGAAATTTGTAATGTTTAATATAATCAATATATTTTATTTTTTAAATTCGTATAAAATCAAATTTTTGTATTTTGAAAATTTTATTGCTAGTAGTAGAATCTACAATATTTCAGTTATTGAATGAAGTCATAATGACTATTTTTCAGAAATATATACCACCTCAAAATTTGTAATGTTTAATGTAATCAATATATTTTATTATAAAAATTTGTATAAAATCTATTTTTTGGATTTTGAAAATTTTATTGATTATAACAGAATCTACAATATTTCAGTTATTGAATAAAGTCATAATGACTTTTTTTGAGAAATATATACCACCTCAAAATTTGTAATGTTTAATATAATCAAAATATTTTATTTTAAAAATTCGTATAAAATCAAATTTTTGAATTTTGAAAATTTTATTGCTAGTAGTAGAATCTACAATATTTCAGTTATTAAATGAAGTCATAATGACATTTTTTGAGAAATATATTCCACCTCAAAATATGTAATGTTCAATGTAGTCAATAAATTTTATTTAAAAAATTCGTATAAAATCAAATTTTTGGATTTTGAAAATTTTATTGATGGTAGCAGAATCTACAATATTTCAGTTATTGAATGCAGTCATAATGACATTTTTTGAGAAATATATACCACCTCAAAATTTGTAATGTTCAATGTAGTCAATAAATTTTATTATAAAAATTCGTATAAAATCTAATTTTTGGATTTTGAAAATTTTATTGATTATAACAGAATCTACAATATTTCAGTTATTGAATAAAGTCATAATGACTTTTTTTGAGAAATATATACCACCTCAAAATTTGTAATATTTAATATAATCAATATATTTTATTTTAAAAATTCGTATAAAATCAAATTTTTGTATTTTGAAAATTTTATTGTTAGTAGTAGAATCTACAATATTTCAGTTATTGAATGAAGTCATAATGACTATTTTTCAGAAATATATAGCACCTCAAAATTTGTAATGTTTAATGTAATCAGTATATTTTATTTTAAAAATTTGTATAAAATCTAATTTTTGGATTTTGAAAATTTTATTGATTATAACAGAATCTACAATATTTCAGTTATTGAAAAAAGTCATAATGACTATTTTTGAGAAATATATACCACCTCGAAATTTGTAATGTTTAATATAATCAAAATATTTTATTTTAAAAATTCGTATAAAATCAAATTTTTGTATTTTGAAAATTTTATTGCTGGTAGTAGAATCTACAATATTTCAGATATTGAATGAAGTCATAATGACTATTTTTCAGAAATATATACCACCTCAAAATTTGTAATGTTTAATGTAATCAGTATATTTTATTTTAAAAATTTGTATAAAATCAAATTTTTGGATTTTGAAAATTTTATTGATTATAACAGAATCTACAATATTTCAGTTATTGAATAAAGTCATAATGACTTTTTTTGAGAAATATATACCACCTCGAAATTTGTAATGTCTAATATAATCAATATATTTTATTTTAAAAATTCGTATAAAATCAAATTTTTGTATTTTGAAAATGTTATTGCTAGTAGTAGAATCTACAATATTTCAGTTATTGAATGAAGTCATAATGACTATTTTTCAGAAATATATACCACCTCAAAATTTGTAATGTTTAATATAATCAAAATATTTTATTTTAAAAATTCGTATAAAATCTAATTTTTGGATTTTGAAAATTTTATTGATTATAACAGAATCTACAATATTTCAGTTATTGAATAAAGTCATAATGACTTTTTTTGAGAAATATATACCACCTCAAAATTCGTAATGTTTAATATAATCAAAATATTTTATTTTAAAAATTTGTATAAAATCAAATTTTTGGATTTTGAAAATTTTATTGATTATAACAGAATCTACAATATTTCAGTTATTGAATGAAGTCATAATGACTATTTTTCAGAAATATATACCACCTCAAAATTTGTAATATTTAATGTAATCAATATATTTTATTATAAAAATTTGTATAAAATCTATTTTTTGGATTTTGAAAATTTTATTGATTATAACAGAATCTACAATATTTCAGTTATTGAATAAAGTCATAATGACTTTTTTTGAGAAATATATACCACCTCAAAATTTGTAATGTTTAATATAATCAATATATTTTATTTTAAAAATTCGTATAAAATCAAATTTTTGTACTTTGAAAATTTTATTGCTAGTAGTAGAATCTACAAAATTTCAGTTATTGAATGAAGTCATAATGACTATTTTTCAGAAATATATAACACCTCAAAATTTGTAAGGTTTAATGTAATCAATATATTTTATTATAAAAATTTGTATAAAATCTATTTTTTGGATTTTGAAAATTTTATTGATGGTCACAGAATCTACAATATTTCAGCAATTGAACGTATTCATAATGACTTTTTGAGAAATATACACCACTCTAAAATTTGTAATGTTTAATGTAATCGCATAAAAATCAACGTACGGTTTGGATTCAGTTGCATAAACGGTTTCTATATGAAGATAGAAGAGGAGTGAGTGATATAAGATTATGATAAAGCATCTAAAAGGAGTAAAATATTGAAGTCAGAGGGCATTAAGATATTTTTATATGAAAACGAGGTGGTAACTACAAATAGTTTATAAGTCTGATCTAACTCAACTCTTTTGTTACAAGTTGATTTTGATTAATCTAACCATCTAGCATTTAAAAGATTCATAAACCTCCCCATGTCCTATTATTAGTGGTAATCTAATTTTAAAATATGCAAACGAGAAACAAAACGATTATTTTCGGGGAGCGTAAACGAACGCAAGGAACGCATCACGACCGCCGCGAGAGCACCTGTTTCGATAATGCATGCCATGGACCAGGGGCGCGCTGCGCTCGGTAATTATCAACATTCCACGATGGGGGCACCGCCAATTAAATATGGAGGTACTGACATTCCGTACGCGGTAGCTATCATTATTATCCTTATAATTAAGCGCGCAATGAGCGAGGAGCGAACACGCTAGTCGCGGCGAAATTCCTACCCAAAAACAGTATTATAACACAGTTGACTGAGTGAGTGGTAAAGGCAATGACCGACAATTATCCGAAATTAATTTATGAAACCCATTTCATGTCTCTATTAAATATCAAGACAAAAACTTATATATTTACAGAATTCATTGCAAATTATTGTTTAATAATGAAAACACGTTGTTGTATCGTGTAACTGGTGTAACGTTCCGTTTTTATATCCGCTGGCCTTTTCTACCACAGTGTGGTGTAAAAGTTTGAATTTTCTTGTATTCTTTTATAAATTTTTTCCATTCTCTTCTATTTATTACCAGTTCTTTTGCTTGCTTCCAGTTTTTTCCTTTCTTTCTAATAGTTCCGATATAGCTTCATCCCATTTTTTTCTTAGTCTTCTTTTTATCTTGTTTTTGATTTTTTCTCCATATTCTTTTGACTGTTGCTGTCTCTGCTATCCTAATTATGTGTCCCCACCATCCTAATAGTCTTTCCTCTATGTACTTTATTGTCGGTGTTACATTTAGTTGTCTACTCATATCCTCATACCTCATTTTGTCCTTTTTTGTCTCTCTCCTAACTCTCCTCATATACTTGATTTCAACTGTTATTATATTTTGCTCTTTTGTGCTTTATTTAATGTTCTTGTCTGGCATACGTATGTTAATATAGGTCTTATTATAACTTTATATATTTTTGTCACCTCTTGTTATTTCATTTTTGCTTATGAATTTTTTGTTCATAATATGATTGTTTTTTCTACCGTGTTGTTGAGCTCTATGTCTTGTTTCCCCGACGTTCCATTTTTACTAACCCTAAACTCTCAGCTGTCAAATTGTTATGTTTTCGGTATTACCAACAATTAGTTGCGGCAAATTCAAATTAATTTAATTAATTTTGGGACACCCTTTATAATAATAATAGTGTAGCAATTAATTAACATAGAAATATAATTGTAGTAATAGTTTTTTTTTTAATGGTTTCTGTATATTTTGTCACGTGTCGACACTACTCGTAGCTTCCGATCGTGTAATAATTTTATGTGTTTTAATTCTTTTAATGGCAGAGCCGTAAACATTCTTCAGGAGAGTCCGTAATTAATCCGTCGCACTAGTTTTATAACGTTATAAAAGCAGAGACAATTAGTTGGATCAAATTTCAATTTTAATGATACATTTCGGACGTGGCCCGCACGAAATTCCACGTACGGTTTCGACATGCGAAGGTAGTAAAATTATAACGGCCAATTATACGTTAGGAATAACAAACCAATTTACTGGTGTAGCGTTATCAATTCAGGAAGCTGAATAAATCTAAATATTCGATTTGGATTGTGTTTGCATAAACGAATCTAAGAATGAAATTAGAGAGTTATAAGACATATATAAGTGTGAATCCATCCACCCCTTAGCAAACTACATATCTAGCCTCACGGCTGATAGTCCTATAAAGATAGATTTTTTTTTACCAATTATATATTAATAAAGTGTTAATCCATCCATCCCTTAGCAATCTACATATCTAGATTTCGATCTTATTAGATCTCACCAGTGTAGCTCAGCTAATTAAGGTGAATTCACACAATATCTCGAGTGGTTATATACAAAAATGAGTTTATTAAATTATAATTATTAATTTAATAAACTAATTTTTGTTTAAAACCACTCGAAATATTGTGTGAATTCACTCTAATTAGCTGAGCTACACTGATGAGATCTAATAAGATCGAAATCTAGATATGTAGATTGCTAAGGGGTGGATGGATTAATACTTTATTAATATATAATTAGTAAAAAAAAATTCAATCTTTATAGGGCTATCAGCTTTTCTGTCAAATTATTAGTATTAACTTAATATTTTTATTTTATTTTAAAGTTACAATAACAATTCAAAGATGTTATATTGTTCTGTTTCTTTTTTTTTGTGAAATGGCATTCTTGGGTAAATCGTGCCGTTTTGGGCGCCTCGTAAATCCCCTAATGGTCATCGTCCCTCCCCACTTATGTATTTTGATTATTCGATAATGGGGCAAATAACAGTAATCGGGCACGGTGCGGCATCACACGAGCGCCCTTTTTGCCCGCGTAATGGGCGCTAATAAATTGCGGAATGATTGAGGGTGTCGGAAAGCGGAGGAATTTGAGAAACGCACACGATTTTTTTGAGAGCGGCCCCGTAATTATACACCCCGCGTGCACGACCCCGACAACAACAACGACCCATAACGCCCACACACACACACATACACACACATACACATACAAACAGTCGGGAACATCAACAGAAAATTAATCGGTTTCGATGGTGAAGAGATGTAATTAATATAATCGTAATGTATAGTATTATAAGTGTTTTTGGGGGCGCATGTTAAGTTTGTTTTAAAGCTTTATAAAGTACTGGATTATTAATATCACGCGATATCTTTCAACATTTTGGCTGTGTCATTATTATTTAAATCTGTTTTAGAATGTTGTTTCATGTTGTTGTTTGTAATTAACATTGCAGTAATTTCTTAAGGTCGTTTTAGACAAGACAGTTTCTTAGCTCAAAAGTTGTTCAAGAAATTAATTCATATATCCTCCTCCCATACAATTTGTCCTTGACAAATAGAACTCGTTATATTTTTCCATTCGGTTAACCATTCAATTCAATATTTCAAATAATTTTCTGTATGATACGAGACAATTTAAATTGTCTCGCATCTTGACTAATTTTTGAGTCAAGAAATTGTCTTGTCTAAAACTACCTTTAGTCAAGATGTGAGACAATCTAAATTGTCTCGTATTATACAGAAAATTATTTGAAATATTGAATTGGATGGTAAATTGAATGAAAAATATAACACGTTCTATTTGTCAAGAATAAATTGTATGGGAGGAGGATATATGAATTAATTTCTTGAACAACTTTTGAACTAAGAAATTGTCTTGTCTAAAACGACCCTTAGTTGATATTCACATCATTTATGTATAGTGTGTTTGTGTGTGTATAGTAAAGTACAATAAGAAGATCGTTATGAGTCTATTACCAATTGTTAACACGTAATGGTTCAGTTGCAGTTTGTTCTGTGAATATAAATAATTTTACTACGCCTCTACCATCATTTAGGAGCATGTATTCCTAGAAACCCAGTGAGACGAATTTAAAAAGAAAATCTATCTTTATTGGGCTATCAGCAGGCTTTTCCGCAGAGACGAATTTATTTTATAATATATTTATTTTTGCGAATCAACTGTCTCTGTGAAGGGTAAATACCGGGTGATTAAACTCCTCTGAGCTTCTCAGCCTAAAGTTGATATGTCTGTAGCCCTATAACAGGGGTGGACAACAAGTCGATCGTGATCGACTTGCTGGCCAATTTTGGTCGATCGCACGCAATGTTTTAAATTAAAAAACCGAAGAACTACTTGATAAACTAATGCACTAATAACAATAAGTCGATCGCAACACATTTTTAAGATAAAAAGTCGATCATACGTCCACTAAAGTTGCTCATCCCTGCCCTATAAAAATAGAAATTTAACGTTTTTTGTTTTAATTATTAAAAGTGAACGTTGATGGAAAAAAGATTGAGAATCACTGCTTTAGACGGTACAACATAAATCGTATAGTTTTCTTATTCAACTCTTAAATATTAATTTCACTGTCATTTTTTTATGCACCAGCCAGCATTATAATGCTCTCGCCGCCCCATACAGTTACGGTCCATAAAATTTGAGGGCGACCCGAAGCATTGCGTATTATAAATTCAAATCGCCGCCGATTATACCAATTTTGTCCGACCGACGGGACCAAAAACGTTACAATTATGCAAATTGTGCGTTCGTACCAAGATATTGTAATTGTGCTGTGTCGTCGGCGGCGGCATATGACGCACAAAAAATTGATTCGAAAAAGATGGAAATGAAATCGATACACAGGTTTCAGGACGGAATTGAATAATTTGTTCATTTGATTATCGAGTTCACAACAACGAATATATTTATTCATGTTTGTGTTTGTGTGTTTAAAACAACTGGAATAGCAATATATAAGACAAAAGGAAAAAATAGAAAAAATAATAATATGCTTAAAATGTACAACTAATATCAAGAATATATGTGTTTATCCAAATATGAAAGACTTATTTTCAAAATTGACTTTTTCATTATTTAACACAAGATTGTAAATTGGAAAATTCGCTGCAACTCGAGATTGGGTCGTCCAAAATCTATAAAATTAACAAATAAAATCAAGAATAGATGTACTTATCTAAGCTTAAAATTTTAAAGACGTATTTTCAAAATTGATTTTTTGATGATTTTTGAAAGTGATCACGAGATTCAAAATTGAAAAATTCGCTACAACTCGAGATTGTGTCGTCCAAAATATATAAAATTAACAAGTAATATCAAGAATAGATGTTTTAATCTAAATATAAAATATTAAAGACTTATTTTCAAAATTGACTTTTTTATGATTTTTTTAAGTGAACACTAGATTCAAAATTGGAAAATTCGCCACAACTCGAGTGTGGAATGTTTGAAATAAGTCAAATTAGCAAATATTATCAAAAATAGATGTGTTTATCTAAGCTTAACATTTGAAAGACGTATTTTCAAAATTGATTTTTTTATGATTTTTTAAAATGAACACGAGATTCAAAATTTGTAAAATTCGCTGCAACTCTAGATTGGGTAGTCCAAAATATATAAAATTAACAAGTAATATCAAGAATAGATGTGTTAATCCAAATGTGAAATATGAAAGACTTATTTTCAAAATTGTTTTTTTAAGATTTTTTAAAGAGACCACGAGATTCAAAATTAGAAAATTCGCTGCAAATCGAGATTGGGTTGTCCAAAATATTTAAAATGTACAAGTAATATCAAGTATAGATGTGTTTATCCAAATATGAAATTCGAAAGACTTATTTTCAAAATTGACTTTTTTATGATTTTTTAAAGTGAACACAAGATTCAAAATTGGAAAATTGGCTGCAACTCTAGCGTGGGTTGTTCGAAATAAATAAAATTAACAAGTAATATCAAAAATAAATATGTCCATCCAAGCATGAAATTTGAAAGAACTGTTTTCAAAAAAACTACGAGATTTAAAATTGGAAAATTCACTGTGACTCGAGATTGGGTTGTCCAAAATATATAAAATTAACAAATATTATCTAAAATAGATGTGTTTATCTAAGCTTAAAATTTGAAAGACGTATTTTCAAAATTGATTTATTTTTTTATGATTTTGAAGTGACCACAAAATTCAAAATTAGAAAATTCGCTGCAAATCGAGATTGGGGTGTCCAAAATATTTAAAATATACAAGTAATATCAAGAATAGATGTGTTAATCCAAATATAAAATATGAAAGACTTATTTTCAAAATTGACTTTTTGATGATTTTTTAAAGTGAACACGAGATTCAAAATTGGAAAGTTTGCTGCAACTCAAGCGTGGGTTGTTCTAAATAAATAAAATTAACAAATATTATGAAAAATAGATGTGTTTATTTAAGCTTAAAATTTTAAAGACGTTTTTTCAAAATTGATTTTTTATGATTTTCTAAAGTGACCACGAGATTTAAAATTGGAACATTCGCTGCAACTCGAGATTGAGTTGTTCAAAATATATAAAATTAACAAGTAGTATCAAAAATAGAGGTATTCATCCAAATATAAAATATGAAAGACTAATTTTCAAAATTGATTTTTTTATGATTTTTTAAAGAGAACACTTGATTTAAAATTGGAAAATTCGCTGCAACTCGAGTGTGAGTTGTTTGATATAAACAAAAATAACAAATAATATCAAGAATAAACGTGTTCATCCAAGCATAAAATTTAAAAGAACTGTTTTCAAAATTAACCAAGAGATTTAAAATTAGAAAATTCGCTGTTACTCGAGACTGGGTTGTCCAAAATAAATAAAATTAACAAATATTATCAAAAATAGATGTATTTATATAAGCCTAAAATTTAAAAGACATATTTTCAAAATTGATTTTTTGATGATTTTTTAAAGTGACCACGAGATTCAAAATTGGAAAATTCGCCGCTACTCGAAATTGAGTCGTCCAAAACATATAAAATTAACAAGTAATATCAAGAATAGATGTGTTAATCCAAATATGAAATATGAAAGACTTATTTTCAAAATTGATTTTTTAATTATTTTTTAAAGTGAACACAAGTATCAAAATTGGAAAATTCGCTGCAACTCGAGCGTGGGACGTTCGAAATAAATAAAATTAACAAATTTATCAAAAATAGATGTGTTTATCTAAGCTTAAAATTTGAAAGACGTATATCCAAAATTGATTTCTGTTTTATGATTTTTTAAAGTGACCACGAGATTTAAAATTAGAAAATTCGCTGCAAATCGAGATTGGTTTGTCCAAAATTTTTGAAATGTACAAGTAATATCAAAAATAAATATGTTTATCCAAATATGAAATTCGAAAGATTTATTTTCAAAATTGATTTTTTTATGATTTTTTAAAGTGAACACGAAATTTTAAATTGGAAAATTCGTTGCAACTCGAGATTGAGTCGTCCAAAAGCTATAAAATTAACAAGTAATATCAAAAATAGATATATTTATCCAAATATGAAATATGAAAGACTTATTTTCAAAATTGACTTTTTTATGATTTATTAAAGTGAACATAAGATTCAAAATTGAAAAATTCGCTGCAACTCGAGCGTGAGTTGTTCGAAATAAATAAAATTAACAAATATTTTCTAAAATAGATGTGTTTATCTAAGCTTAAAATTTGATAGACGTATATTCAAAATTGATTTTTTTATGATTTTCTAAAGTGACCACGAGATCTAAAATTGGAAAATTTGCTCCTACTCGATATTGAGCTGTCCAAAATATATATAATTAACATGTAATATCAAAAATAGATGTGTTTATCCAAATATGAAATTCGAAAGACTTATTTTCAAAATTGATTTTTTAATTATTTTTTAAAGTGAACACAAGTATCAAAATTGGAAAATTCGCTGCAACTCGAGCGTAGGACGTTCGAAATAAATAAAATTAACAAATTTATCAAAAATAGATGTGTTTATCTAAGCTTAAAATTTGAAAGACGTATATTCAAAATTGATTTTTGTTTTATGATTTTTTAAAGTGACCACGAGATTTAAAATTAGAAAATTCGCTGCAAATCGAGATTGGATTGTCCAAAATTTTTGAAATGTACAAGTAATATCAAGAATAGATGTGTATATCCAGATATGAAATTCGAAAGATTTTTTACAGTGAACACGAGATTTTAAATTGGAAAATTCGTTGCAAGGCGAGATTGAGTCGTCCAAAAGCTATAAAATTAACAAGTAATATCAAAAATAGATGTATTTATCCAAATATGAAATATGAAAAACTTATTTTCAAAATTGATGATTTTATGATATTTTAAAGTGACCACGAGACTTACAATTGGAAAATTCGCTGCTACTCGAGATTGAGTTGTCCAAAATCTATAAAATTAACAAATATTATCAAAAATAGATGTGTTTATTTATCTATGCTTAAAATTTGAAAATCGTATTTTCAATTCTTGTTTTTAATATTAAATATGATTTTTATAACTTTTGTTTCCATTTGTTAGTTGAGTTTGTATCATTTAGCATGAAACAATTTTCGATCCCTTATTTTATCTCTTTTTTTCATTATTTTCAGGTAAGTGAAACATTTCCGCACTGAGGGAAACGCGCTCCGAAGAGGTTGCATTTTCACGAGAGGTTTCTCACGCAATTAGTATTATGTCGTTCAGAGGTGTCACGTCGTTGCAATCCGCAGACTACAATAATTCATGGGTGAGCTAAATTAGTAGATTTTTGTATTAGTTAGAGACAATACTTAAACAATAATAAAGAAACCTACTATACAGGCATGTAGTGGGTATGTAAATAAATTTAAAACGTAACGCGGTAAAAAATTGTCAAAATGTTAAATTGTAATTGAAAAGGAAATAAAGACACTTTATTATTATTATTATATATGCCTGGTTATATGTTGAACCAGGCATATATAATAATAATAATAAAGTGTCTTTATTTCCTTTTCAATTACAATTTAACATTTTGACATTAGAACAATAAACATTGAAAAAGAAAACGACGGGTTTCAGGTGATTGTACATTTTATACTTCTTCTTCTTTAGGTGCCTTCTCCATTACTGATGGTTGGCATCCTATACAAGATGGACAATCTCTGCTTTTCAAAAATGATATAACCATGTTGATTGAAATATGTATTTCAATACCTTTAATACTTATCATATACAATCAATGATATTACTAATTCAATTGGCATAAACAGACATAAGTAAAATAGTAATGAAACATGTTTTTACATTGTTTTTTTTTAACTGAACAGTAATATATATATATATATATATATATATATATATATATATATATATATATATATTTTCTCTAACCATTCGTTTTTTTTTAAATTTATTTATTTAATTATATGCCTTATACAGTAAGGTGTAGGCGTTTTTTTCTTAATACCTCGTATATATATATATATATATATATATATATATATATATATACGAGGTATTAAGGAAAAAACGCTAAACCTTACTGTATAAGGCATATAATTAAATAAATAAATTTAAAAAAAAACGAATGGTTAGAGAAAGAATTTTCTTTGAATATTCAAACATTAAAACTCTTTAGAAAGTTTACCATAGAACTTACTAAAGAGTTTTAATGTTTAAATAGTCAAAAAAATCTTTCTCTAACCTTTTATATGAATTTGTTTTAATTTTGTTTATCAAAAACATTTATGCATTCTATATAAAAACTGCGTTATGCTGCCGTTAGATGGCGTTTAGATAGTAAACTTGTCTGCACGTTCGGATGCTGCGGCAGGCATCATCCGTGGACCAGTATTCTCAGTGTATATGTTTGAGCCATTCTCCACCAGATGGATGTGTGTATCGTATCAAACAAAGATATTTAAATTCTCTAAATACATAGCAAATATAGGTAATTGATGCCCGCGGATACTCTATCTGGTGGCAGAAAATTAACTATATTTAGTAGGGAATCTGTTTGAATAACATTCGTTTGTTGTATCTATCATATACATGATTATATATTCCTCAAACTAATAAATAAACATATATTATATATATATATATATATATATATATATATATATATATAATAAAATATTTATTTATTAGTGAGATATATTTTTTTAAGTTTTGTCATGCATATTTGTTTTATTTATAACGGACCATCGTATGGAAACTATAATTAGTAAAATGCAAAAGTGAACTAACACACAAAATTTGTAGTGAACATAAGGTTTATTTTCAAAAAACTGGATTCTATTTAGTAATTGAATTAAATGTTATTGATATCCATTATTTTTAATTATCCATTGCTCATTCTATATACGAGGGTGGTTTGAAAAGTTCGCGAAATGAAGCACATATTTTATTTTTATTATTATTATTTTTTAATTTAATATAGACATCTACAGTTGTTGTAGTGCAGTAATTAGTACATTAGTATTTTATAAATTGTGAAATGTGATTCGCGAAAATTAGCCTCAATGGGGTTCGAACTCATACTATCCAATGCTCAGTACGAGATGGACGACGACGTCTAACCACTCGGCTACCGAGCTGGGGTTGCATTTACATATATCCAATAATTTCGAATCGTATCGTAAATCTAAGTAAATTCGTCACAAATAGTAACTTTCAATAGCTCAATTAATTCCCACATCTCATTGAAAAGAGTCACCTGCGTCCGCTCTCGTCCGCGATAACATACAATGAAACAACAATCTTCGGCAATATGCGTGCGCGCTTTCCCAAACACATTAACTCCCCATTGCGAGGCCCGACACACGTGAACATAAAGCAATCGGCCTTATCGGCGACTGTAATCTCACATCGCACATCGGACGAATGCGTTTCCAATTGTTTTTCGTGGCGTAAAGATGGCCGACCTGGTTTGTGTGTATGTGTGTTTACAAGCGCTCGCGGGGGCGGCAAACTGCGGACTACGGTTTCGCACCTCCGGGATAATATTTCATGTGCAGATTGTTATAAAGTTTTAAGAGAGCGATTTCCTTGTTGCTCTCGAGTTAATTTACGAGCGACTGATTTTATGTTGTAGATAACTGTTTTGATGAAAACAAATTTCGTTTCACACGGAGAACGATGAACTAATTAAATGATCTCAAAGTCTTATAAGAAATTGATTAATTAAAAATTATTAGTATAACCACACAAAAATTCATTCCTTCTACAAAATCAATTCTCTACTTGCCAAAACGGCTCTAACACAAGTGGTCATTTTGGATTTTTTGACACTCTGTATACTACAGCGGCTATATTGGATTTTAATTTTTGATTATTGATTTTTAGAAACCCTGATATTTGACATTTTGATATTTATATTTTGGTAGCTTTGGTATTTAACAGGTGACATTTGACAGCTCAGGAGTGGGGGAAAGGGGGCGTTTGACAGATGACATTTGACAGGTGTGGCACGTGACTTTTGTTTAGAGGTCATTTCAAAGTCGTTTAAAGTGTCGCCATACCTAATACCCAATTAATTCAAATCAATCATAAAAAAATACTACGGTCGATGAGATACGAACCCGTGGCCCCCACTTTTGCACTATCAGTACGAAATCATAACGTGACAGGTTGGTCGGCTTCAAAACATTGACTTCGTTTTTATATTATAGGAATATTGTTATTTAAAGAAAGAAGGTTATTGGCGTATATTTCATGAAAATTAATTTTATAATATAATTACAGTTATATTTATAACCAGTCAAATTATATTTTAAGTATAACTTATATAATAATAATAATAATCGTTTATTAGTTTTATCACTTCAAGAAGTTTACACAAGTCAATACAATATGACAATTAAAACAAAATACACATTTACACAATAAAAATACTTAAAAACAGGAAAAATATAGATACAAGTATAATAAAAGTTATTCAAATTAAAATGAAATATAATAAATACCTAGCCAAGATTATAATCATTTACATGGTTACGGGTCAGTATTAGTGAGTTCTAAGTTCTAGCCAATACAATTTACGTACTCATCAATTTATATATATATATATATATATATAAATATATATATATATATATATATATATAAATATATATATATATATATATATATATATATATATATATAACTTTCGTTGCAAAAGAAATGATAAATCAAATTATCTATACCATCCTTTATTTTTATATTAAAATATATTTATATTGATACAATTGATAAACGGTCAAGCAAGCGCATATGGAACGTGGGAATAGTTTAAATCGAGCTCATGCCAGGCTTGTAATTGTACAAGTACAAACACACATACACATTCTCTCTGCAACATATTGATATCATAATTCATGCCATCCTCGCGCAAAACTCTTCTCTTCTCTCGCCCCGCGTTAGGAAAATTTTTCCATCGCAACACATTTAAATTGCTCGACAGTGAGCTCGCAACTTTTCCGTGCGAATCAATCAAACTCTTTTTTGTGCGCGCTAATTGTGAATTTAATCGATTTTTTGTTGTTGTGTTGGTCCTAACGAGCGATACAGCGGCATGTGTTATTAGGCGGCGGGCGCGCGCGCGCTTTAATTTTCTAAGCTCTCCAATAATTGCGAAAGCGATTGTCGGTATAATTTGCGGTTTAAATGTTTTCGGGCTCGTTAAGCGGGAAAAAGAGGCACGTACGCAGGAGATACATTTTTTTTTGTACGCACGACGCATTTAAGAGATGATCATAGTCATTGAAATAATAGGAATTTTACAATAGCAGGTATATATCATTGTTTTTTTTTTAATTTACAGCCAATATAATTATTGAAACCGTGAAAGATTTGTGAAAAATATTTTTAAACAAGTTCTTACAAAAATCATTATACAGGATGATCTATTAGTTGGTGACAGGTGAAAACGAACAATCGATTCGTTTTAGTTACCTCGCTATAACATTTATTAAGTCTTTCGATTATCAATAGATTTCACTCCAACAAAGTATTTTAAATAAAATCCATGCGCAGTTTTAGAAACTTTTGAATTTTGATGTGTGTGAAATAGCGAAATAATAAAAAAATATTTTCAAATTTAAAAATCCAGTGCTGAAAGGTTTAATATGAGTCCCTTAATTTATTTTTGAAAAATTTTAATCACATATATACGATAATTTTATCTATTAATGTATATTATTTCTTAAAAACAATATTCTATTTTAATTATTATACGTATGATAAACTCATGTTCACTAGCCCAATCAGATATTTTTTTGTTACTATTATTTTTTAATGGCTATTAATTATGATATACAGCTGAATATTTTAAAGTCTACATATCTTATTATATCAGATTTTTGCAACTAATAGTTGAAAATTACTACATATTTTATTGCAAATAATAGTTGAAAGTACCCAGCTCAGTGGCCGAGTGGTTAGAGGCGTCGTCCGTCTCGTACTGAGCATTGGGGAGCCTGAGTTCAATCCCCAGCGGGGAACGAATTTTCGCTAATCACCTTTCACAGTTTTTCAGAGGTTTTCTGTGAAGTTAAGGTAAATACCGGGTGATTAAACTCCTCTGAGCTTCTCCCTTGACCGGCGGAAAAGCCTCACGGCTGATAGTCCTATAAAGATAAAAGTTTTTTTATTTATAATATAATATAATATAATTTATAAATAATATATATATATATATATATATATATATATATATATATATATAATAATAAATAATATAATTTATAAATTTTTTTAGTTGAAAGTTACTGCATATTTTATTTTTATTCACTAGAAAATATAATTTGCTAAAATTACCGGCTGTTTCTTTTATAGTCATACGTTTTATTAGAGTCCGATTCGTGGGGGGGCTCACTCGATGGGGTGTGAGTAATTGGGCCGTTCGGCGCGGTGCCCCGTTGCGTCTCCAATACCCCGCGGCGCTTTTCGCCATCCGGGAAAAAGGGGGCATTTTGTAATCACCTCAATGCAACCGGCTGTGTGTACAAATAAACATGTTTCCGATTGTGCGCCTTTTATTAGCTACACGGTATAATTAACGCGAGCAGAAGCCACACGGCGGTGGGCTACAATGAAAGAAATGTACGCACAGTGGAATACGTGTGAAAATCTAATGGAAAGAAAAAAGGTGGATTTTTAATCTTATAAGGGTTTGAATATACGTTATTATCAGGTGAGAAGAATAGGAATAAAACGGAGAACATGCAAACTATGCTCTCACAATTATAATCAAACTAATCAAAATGCACATCCAAAAAAAAATTAAATCAATTAATTACAAAACAGTCTTTATTTATCCATTCCTAAGCCCGTATGATATTATCTAGTTTCCTATATTGTTTTATATATAAGAATTGATATATTAAACTGTATAACTATTTCTAAATGGAAAATTAACATTGTGTATTATGGTGTTATTATTGTTAAGTTAATTTATTATTATTCCGCCGCTATATCATTTTCTACATGTGTGTATGACACTATGTAGTTTGTGCCTGCCACGAAAACGATATAAGAAACTAGATAGTGTCATACAGGCTTTATATGTAGGCCTCTTCTTTTTTGTAGGCAATTTGCCTCCAGTTTTCGCGACGGTTACCTGGATGTCATTTCTTCACCTTCGTTGGGGCCTTCTCATACTTCTTTTTGTACCCCTTGCCTTATTTGTCCATTTTCAGACGCCCTGTCTCGCCAGCTCACCTCAATTTTTGTTGTGCTATTACTTCTAGTACATTAGTTACATCCTGGAGGAGCTAGCTAAATATAACAAACTCGAACTCATGATGGGTCTGGTGGACAGCCCGTTATTATGTAGAGGGTGCAATGAAGAATTAGAAACGGCAGAGCATGTAATATACCTCTGTCCAGCTCTAGTAAACACTAGGCATCTAATACTAGGGGAGTGCTGGCCTAGTATGGTCAGCATTGGCAACTCTTCACCCGCCAGAGTTTTGCAGATTGCACGCAAAATTGACTGGTGGAAAGAGTTAGCAGCCTTAAAGGGAGGTTTCACAATGGGCCCATTTTGAGGCCTAAGTGTCTGTAGCTATGCTACCCTCCAGTCAACTATCCAGAATTATCCAGACATTAGTTACTCGTGCCCTTCTTCGAATTTCTTTTAATTAGAATCCTGTCTCTTATGATTCCCAGCAGAGCTCCCTTCATTGCTTGTTGGATGATTAGGAGTTTATTTGCCGTCTTGTATATTATTGCCATGGTTTCAAGATCGTATGTAAGTACTGGCAAGAAATATGTTTCATGGTATCAAGCAGAAATCGATTAAATTTAGAATACATTTTCGGATTTTTGCAGAAAAATATAAATAGCAACTCAGTGACCGAGTGGTTAGAGGCATTGTCCGTCTCGTACTGAGCATTGGGGAGCCTGAGTTCGATTCCCAGCGGAGAGCGAATTTTCGCGAATCACCTTTCACAGTTTTTCAGAGGTTTTCTGTGAAATTAAGGTAAATACTGGGTGATTAAACTCCTCTGAGCTTCTCCCTTGACCGACGGAAAAGTCTCAAGGCTAATAGCCCTATAAAAATAGAAGTTTTTTTTTATAAATAGCAACTGATAAGAAATGGAGTGAGAAAATTATTTTCTCACTCCATTTCTTACTCCGGTTCGCATAAAACGATTACAGTAGATTATTTTAATTTTATTATTGTTTATTATTATTATTATATATATATATATATTTGTTTGAATCATTCGCATCCCTTTCGAATGACTTTGAGGGCAGGAACGTCCGGCGCAGTAGGTACTGTTAGGTCTGTAGCAAAAAAAAACTTCTTGCGTATGTGGGTCATCCGAAGATACCAACGCGGGCCGCGGCGATTTGGCCGGTTGTTGACCGAGCGGTCAGCTCACACTACACACACATACACATGCATGTATATATATATATATATATATATATATATATATATATATATATGTATAGATGTGTGTGTGTGTGTGTGAGTTGTTCATTTTCGATTGAAAATCAACCGCGCCCAATACATTTATTGCCCCCCAACGAGCGTCGGAGCTAATGATGTTTTAATAGAGACGTTTTTTTTTATTGTTACAACACACAAAAAGGACGTGGATATGTAATACAAAATTGAAAAATACACTTTTTATTTTACTGTATTCGAAAAGTAACAAATGTATTTTTCAATTTTGTATTACATATCCACGTGCTTTTTGTGCATTTTAACAATAAAAAAAACGTCCCTGTTAAAACATAATTAGTTCCGAAAAAAAAACGAATTGTTAATTTTGACTTTTCTTCATGTTTCATGACTTTTCTTCATGTTTCATAACTTTTCTTCGTGTTTCATGACTTTCTTCATGTATCATGACTTTTCTATTCGAAATAGACTATGTTTTCTTCTCAATATTAGACTTTTGTAAAAAAAAGTCCCATTCCGTATGATATTGCTCAGTAAAGGGTGGAAGGTGGCGCATATGGCGGTATTTCTTGACCGGCGGAAAAGTCTCACGGCTAATAGTCCTATAAAGATAGAAATTTTTTTTGGTAGTTACGACAGTTTACTTCCGAGGAACAGAAATATATTAGTTTTAAGGTGTTACGTTTTTGAGGTCAAATACAAATCGTGGATTTAACGCTCATATTCTTACACTTTATCACCATGTGCATTATCGACACGATGGCAGGGGTTGAAAGCGGACTATCAGTCGCGCTCCCCCATTCATACACGATACACGCGAGTTTATCTTCCGGGGTCGCCTTATGCACGTTCAATTTCCGAAAACGCTTTGGTGGTCTTTTCAGTCGCGCAAAAAGCGCCCTAGTCCTTTTCAGCGGCGTTAACGGCCCGATCGTAAATGCAAGTTGTTGATGGGAGACCATATGTTTTTTTTATAAATAGAGAAAATAAGTTATCCCACAAAATATATATATATATATATATATATATAAATATATATATATATATAAATATATATATATATATATATATATATATATATATATATATATATAATATTAATAATAGCGAACGTGTTTCGATCGCCATATTCATAGCGATCGCTCAAAAATCCAGCCACAGGGGTGCGATTTTTGACCGATCCCTATTAGCATTCGCTATAAATCGTACACCTTCCATAGCATTGAACTAATAGAATTAACTTAAAAATTAATGTCAAAACATAACTACTGTCGAGCATTGGGTTCTTCCAGCATCTTTCACGAAACGATCACAAATTTACACCATTCGCAATTAGAGCGAACGCCTCTAAATCGTTATATTCATAGCGATTGGTCCAAAATCCACCCCCAGGACTTTAGTATTCCATAATTAAAACCATGTGACAAATTTAAAACTAGTAATTTTTCCCCTAATGTTATAGTCCCGCAATAATTTTCTTTTCATGACTATTTACTACTTAGCTGCGTTGTGCATTCCTACTTTCTACCGGTGTCCCCCCCTCATGCCCCCGCCGATGGCCGTCAAATATTAATTACGTTCGAAGTGAAATTTGAATAATTGCCCGGCATGATACGTGTTTGTGTTTGGGCCCCGCAACAACAAAAAAAAAACTTGATTTATGCTATCAAAGAGCGCACGGCCGATTATCCGTCTCGCTTTCTTCCACGAGATAACAGGCATTAGCCGGAGCAATTTACAATTACGGTGTCGTTAATGGAAACAGAAGTCGCAACGTGGAAACGCTGTTTGGTAATTAATTTCATCGCTGGTAATTAATTCATCCGAAAAAGCAAAAATTGTTTTAGAGATGTACATTCTATTTGAATATAATCACATAAAAGTAAAGTCTATAACAAACCAGTTGCATTTTATAATAATATATGTAAATTGTTTATTTAGTAAATTGATATATAAATAACTATAACTATTCATTATCAAAATAACAAAGACAACAATAACAAAGAAACTAACCCCCTAGGGGATTAGTTGTATTATTTTTGTATATAACCACTAGGTATTGTGTGAATTCATCCTCACTAGCTGAGCTATACTGATGAGATCTAATAAGATCGAAATCTAGATATGTAGATTGCTAAGAGGTGGATTCACACTTTTTTTTTTAAATGTAGATTATAACAAATATAATAATATAATAAATATAATTATTAATAATAAATATAATTATTAATAATAAATATAAGTATTAATAATAATAATAATAATTCTTTATTTACGACAACGCCATTTCATACAAATTCAAAATATATGTATTGATAGATTTATGGAACGTTGGTAAATACGAAGGTAACCCTCGTATTCATCAACGTTCTATAAATCTATCAATAGCTATTGAACCCATAAGTATTCGTTGTTATAGCAACAATAAATACATTATTCAGGAAATGTAGTTACTTTAGATTCGTTCGATTGGAATCACTGAAAAAATAAAGAAAATGTGTCATCAAAACTCCAATCACAACCGCTATTCAAGGTGTTGGCATTTATTTTGAACATTGCTGTCATAAAGACATTTTCAATTTATACATTTAATAGTTTATGGGACCTATAAAGTTTGTGGGATGTGGGTGAATACGGGTATTAGTGATCTATATTATCCAAATACAGTATTAAATTCTATTGATTTTACAATTATGTTTTGTGTTTTGCAATTTTTTAGTCACCCTCTATGTGTATAAAATAACAGTTTCTTTGAAGTGTTCACAAACGTCAATCAACACGAAAATCTGTAACCTCAATTTCGTCATATTCAATATGTAGTTATATCTGAAACAAGCTCGTCGATCAGTTAAGGCACAGAACATTGATCGTGTGTGACACCCGGTTTCCTGCTTGCGCAAACGCCTGCCGCTCTTGCACTCTGTAACTGTAATTAAAATTGGAAAATAAATGTACCCCCATTGCGCGGATATTGTTGTAGCAATTTAGTTTATGCTAATGATTGATGTTTGTGATTTAAAACGAAATGGATTTAATTGTATGCGTTTTATTTCATTAAATCCCCACGACGGGAATTTCAACTAGTATTTTCAATAAATCGAGTATAGTAAACATAATTTTCATAATCTAAAAAAATATATTATTTAATAATTATTATTATTAATATTGATAATAATTATTAAAACAAATATGTACATTCCTTTATTCTTATATTCTCTTAATTTGTATTGTGAGGAGTGTTACTTTTTATTTTTATTGTTATGTATTTTTTTTGTTTCTTACTCTAGATGTATGAGCATTGTGTATTGAGGGAGGTGTGTGTTTTT
>OZ012668.1:355000-367500 GCA_963942505.1 Lordithon lunulatus
AATCAAGTACATGAATCCTTATAAAAATTTCTATTGTCAAATTAATGGCGGCAGCTTTTGAAGTATAATCAAAATATTTAGTGGAATATGGAATATTGCCTGTTTCTGGGAAGATTATTAATGTTGTAAGGATTTTATCTCGATGTTTATCCATTGTAAAGGTATATAAAAAAGTACCAGGTAAATTGATAAAAATGTTGAGAAACAAAAGTTGTTTATTAAGCAAATATCCTGATTATTCAATGAAAATTATTCGTATTATTGAATGGTGAAAATTTGTTCGGATAATCCGGATATTCTGATATTCGAATTGAAAATCCTAGTCCCGGGGTGTCCTAAATCTCTGAAGAGAACGTACAAAAATCTCAGCTATAATTGTGAATTATTACATCGGAAGTCAATACCAAACGTTTATTAGATACTGTAAACCGTTTCTCTTCCGTGTATAAATCCTCCAGCTGGTTAGGCTAGAGATGGGCCGTCCCCGCGATCTCCAAATACAGACACACACACATCAAAAAAAAAAAACCGCTACTCGCTCGCAATCGCGCCAGGGCCCGAAATCAGAAACGATTTTCAATCTCACCTCGTCCATACCCCCCTCAGATTATATAATAACGAGTTGTCGTGGAGCAGGTAGATGCCGGTGTGTGTGAGTGTGGTGTGGGGGGCAGCCCCCCGCGCGCGCTTGGACACCGCTCGCGGCCAAGTGCGCGACGACGTCAGTCGCCCGGAGCCTTCTACCTAGTCAAGTTCTTGCCATTAGAAAATGTGCCTTACGTAGTAGTGTGATTTTTTTGTTTGTAAAATTAACTTAATTGATAAATCAAATATGGACGCGAACCCCGACTCGCCCGACTCGATCGCCAGCGACCAGCTCACCGTGGACCTGCTGTCGCCGCGCGCCGCGAAACGCCGCCGCATCCTGCAGAACGACATCGTCATTATCAATGATGTCAGCGATGCGGAGCGGCACAACGAGACGCCCGACGGCGTTGTCAATGGGAAGAGTAATAATAATAATGATGTGGGGTTTGTTTTGATGGAGGATGAACACCAGCAGGAAAATGGGGATGAAACTGAAGATGATGTATGTATTTAATATATAAAATAAGAAATGCTAAAAAAATTAAATAGTTATAATAATAATAATAATAATAATATAATAAAAATATTTATTGTGATGCATAACATTTACATTAGATGTAATGTACAAATGGGCTAACGACCGGAGTCTTTATGCCCTAATAATAATATTTTCCATATGCCGTTCATCTCGTACATAGTCAGTTCAAACCCCATCGGTGCGAATCACCTTTCACAATTTTTTCACAGATTTTCTGTATATATTTTTATATTTAATTTACTCTCAACAAAGCAGCTGTTTTGATCCCTATAGCCGAAGTTCCCATATACATCAATATGTAGATATTTATATAGATTTTTAATTTAATTTAATTTAAAATTTCTCAATGTTTATTTGTTTCTACAAAATCATATATTTTTTAGTGGAACTAAACCTTGTTATTATTATTAAGTTATAATAATAATCACAAAGTTCATTCCCACTAAAAAATAAATGATTTTGTATAAACAAATAAACTTTGAGAAATTCTAAGTTAAATTAAAAATCTATATAAATAACTACATGGGGATCAAAACAGTTGCTTTGTCTCATACCAGCACGACAAAGCAGCAGTTTTGATCCTCATAGCCGAAGTTCCCAGTCTCGTATTGAGCATTGGGGAGCCTTAGTTCGATCCCCTGCGGGGAGCGAATTTTCGCGAATCACCTTTCACAGTTTTTCAGAGGTTTTCTGTGAAGTTAAGGTAAATACCGGGTGATTCAATTCCTCTGAGCTTCTCCCTTGACCGGCCGAAAAGCCTCACGGCTGATAGCCCTAAAAAGATACAGGTTTTTTTAAATTCTTTTAATAAAACAAAATATCGGATGATTAAACTCCTATACTCATATGAGCTTTTACGTTTATCATCGGAAAACCCCTCGGGCTGATAGCTATCTATCCATTGCTTAATCTTCAGGCCTGTTTTTTTTTTTAATATTTATTTTGGTATTGTCAACCAATTAATATTATAAAAAAATTCTATTTGTATAGCTATACAAATAGAATTTTTTTATAATATTAATTGGTTGACAATACCAAAATAAATATTCAAAAAAAAACAGGCCTGAAGATTAAGCAATGGCCATTCTTTTATCTGCAACAATAAGTATTGTAATAATACTATATAAAGTAGAAGAATATGAAACAATAATAATTATTATGGGTGATCTAGCGCATATAGGTGTTAAAAGAGCATCGTACAGGGTTTTTTGAATCAAATTTCTTGTGTTAATTTTTAGATTAAAACAGTTGAAGGGAAACAAAATTCACAATAGATATTTTGTTTTCTTCAACTGTTTTAATCCAAAAATTACAACAAGAAATTTTATAATCCATATGTCTTAAAAACGTGTTATTATTATTATTATTTGCCTTTTGCCTTTTGCCTTTCAGTATTGTTGTGAAGTTAAACTAATCACTCTTTATTTGTACTAATTTCCTACAATACAAAGTAATTAGTTTTAAAGAAAATTAATTATTTATAAACCGAACGCCAGTAAAAAAACATAGAATGCTTTTATATTTTTTCTGTAGTCTTACAAAAATAGTCTAGAACATATTAGTTTGTGTTGTGCGTTCGGTGACTGCGACGGTCGGTCGCGCGGCGAACCCGCGCGCCGCCGTAACAGGTAGATGCCGATGCCGCCCCGGGTAAACTAGGAAACCCTCCCGCAGGGTACATTCCTGTCTCTCGGTTTACAACGCACTCTCACACTCACACACCCATACACACAGAGCCACAATAACCACAAGTTCTACCTGTGCATTCACCTGTGGCATTTATTGACTTTGCGCGCTTCGACTTATTATTTTCGAGCGGCCACGGACTGTGGGGGCCGCGCGGCGTTCGGCAAATACGGATTCTCGTGTTTGCTCGCTATTTAACATGCTGCAAAATGTAAATACGCACATAGAAATGAAGATAGGATTTATTATCTTTTATTTGATCATATGAAAAACTAGTAGGTAAAATGCTAGCAAACTTGATTTTAGATAATAATAACAAGTATTGAGATCCTATGAAACAAAATAAAATCATGACCAATTCTTATATTAGATAAAATTCCCTTCGCACAGTCATATTTTACGAAAAAAGTTGTTCTAATTTATTTCAATACTTTATATGTATATATATATATATATATATATATATATATATATATATATATATATTATTATAATTAAAAAGCTAGCCTACACTGAAAAGTAAAAGGCAACTAGATAAAATATATATAATTTCTAAAGTAAATTTGCGTTCTATGGGCAAGGAAAAAACATTTTTTGTTCATTACATGTAGTCGTCGTTTGTTTGACATTTATAACTATATATTTACTATAAATTTACTATATTTACTATAAATTTTTAACATATTATTTATTCTCTAAATAAAAAATAATGGGTGGACTAAAACAATGAGTATCAAAATCGGAATTGCGAAATATATTTGTGAGGTCGAAGAAATAAAAATGTGTCGTTTTCCCGGAAATTTGTTCACATACAGACATATATACATACATATATGCATACATACATATTTGCATGCATACAGACATACATACAGACAGACATACATACAGACATATATACAGACATACATACAGACATACATACAGACATACATACAGACATACATACAGACATACATACAGACATACATACAAACATACATACAAACATACATACAAACATATATACAAACATACATACAAACATACATACAAACATACATACAAACATACATACAAACATACATACAAACATACATACAAACATACATACAAACATACATACAAACATACATACAAACATACATACAAACATACATACAAACATACATACAAACATACATACAAACATACATACAAACATACTTACATACAGATATACATACATACATACATACATACATACATACATACATACATACATACATACATACATACATACATACATACATACATACATACATACATACATACATACATACATACATACATACATACATACATACATACATACATACATACATACATACATACATACATACATACATACATACATACATACATACATACATACATACATACATACATACATACATACATACATACATACATACATACATACATACATACATACATACATACATACATACATACATACATACATACATACATACATACATACATACATACATACATACATACATACATACATACATACATACATACATACATACATACATACATACATACATACATACATACATACATACATACATACATACATACATACATACATACATACATACATACATACATACATACATACATACATACATACATACATACATACATACATACATACATACATACATACATACATACATACATACATACATACATACATACATACATACATACAGACATACAGACATACAGACATACAGACATACAGACATACAGACATACAGACATACAGACATACAGACATACAGACATACAGACATACAGACATACAGACATACAGACATACAGACATACAGACATACATACAGACATACAGACATACAGACATACACACAGCATACATACATACATACATACATACATACATACATACATACATACATACATACATACAGACATACATACAGACATACAGACATACACACAGACATACATACAGACATACATACAGACATACACACAGACATACATACAGACATACATACAGACATACATACAGATATACATACAGACATACATACAGATATACATACAGACATACATACATACATACATACATACATACATACAGACATACATACAGACATACATACAGACATACATACAGAAATACATACAGGCATACATACAGACATACATACAGACATACATACAGACATACATACAGACATACATACAGACATACATACAGACATACATACAGACATACATACAGACATACATACAGACATACATACAGACATACATACAGACATATATACAGACATACATACAGACATACATACAGACATCTTAAAAATCGAGTCAATTTTGACTATTTTAGCCACCAAACGTAAAGAAAGTTGAAAGTAAAAATTGGTAATTATTTCCTTGAAGAATTCTCAGTTCCACATACATAAATGTTAGCACGCTACACTCTGTCCATCAGAAGAATGAATATATATATATATATATATATATATATATATATATATATATATATATATATATATATATATATATATATATATATGAATTAATAAAAATATAAAAAACATATGGCAAAAAGTGCAAGATCCTAATCAAAAAAATTTTCTCTCTACAAAAATGTTGGATGAAAGAAATTGTAGGAAAATGATGTCAATGACTTAACGTAATTTAAATTACAAAATTATTTGTAAATGCCTCTCAGCAAGTGCACACGCCTCTCTCATTAAGGCTGCCGGAGGTGAAATCGGGCGGCCTGAGGGTAAACGAGGCCGGTAGCGAACAGTCTCGTGCCTCCGGAGTACGCCCGGAGGCGATGCGTGTAGCTTTTGCCCCGCTTCTGGCTGCAAGAATGCCCTCCGAGGCATCTCGCGCCGCAGGAATTACCGCTACCGAAGAACACATGCATCATCTTAACGCCCTCATCAAAAGAGTGTAATGTTGTTTCAGAAACATTTTTCACTTAAATCATAAAAGCAATGTGTGTTTTAGTTTTAGATAATTTCAGACGCAAAATTTATGTAAAAATTACAAAATTGTTTTTCTTATATATTTACACACGCAAAATTCTGTCCTCGAGGTTTGTGGCTTTGATTCCTCCTCGGGCTGTAGGTATTGGTTTTATACCTTCCGTATCCGTATAATATCAGCTATTATTAGCGATGTGCTTTATAAAACTATTTAACCCTTGCAGCCCTGGATTTTTAAATTTGAAAATAGCAAAACAGTTCAAATTTGGTTTTTGGAGTTCTTGATAAGCTTCCCATCAATAATAATTCGTAGCTTATCAAAAACTCCAAAAACAAATTTGAATTGGTTTGCTTCATAGGGATAGGAATTAATCAGTTATGACAAATAGCGTTTCCACTATATTTTTGGTTTTCAATTCCGAATTATATCTTCGAATATCTCTTATACTCCCGTATTCACCAACGTTCCATAAATGTATCAATAGTTATTGAATATAAATACTCGCTGTTATAGCGAAAATAAATACATTATCTAGGGAATGTAGTTACTTTAGGTTCTCTCTATTTGGAAACACTGAATATTTAAACAAAAGGTCACTTTTGAATTTTAGTGAAAATAAGAATATTTTGGGTTTGGTATTTATGTAAATCGACGTGCGCAGTTACAGGCTTGAAGTTAATTTATTCATAAATAAAAATGTAACTGCGTACGTCGATTTACATAAATTCCAACCGAAAATCTTCTCATTTTCACAAAAAATCAATTCAGTGACCTTTTGTTTAATTATTCAGTGTTTCCAATAGACATAATCTAAAGTAACTAGGTAATGTATTTATTGTTGCTATAACAACGAATATTTATGGGTTCAATAACTATTGATACATTTATGGAACGTTGGTGCATATGAGAGATATTCGAAGATATAATTCGGAAATGAAAACCAAAAACATAGTGTAAGACATAAACGCTATTTACCATAACTTATTAATTCCTAAACCTATGAAGCAAACCAGTTCAAATTTGTTTTTGGATTTCTTGATAAGCTGAGAATTATTATTGATGGGAAGCTTATTAAAAAGTCCAAAAACAAAAGAAAAACCTTTATTTGGCATGACAATTCAAAAAAATACAAAAACCCTCCAATATACATACAATGCTCATCAAGAACAACAAAAAAGAAATTATATACATAAAAAATAAAAATAAGAACCAAATTTGAACTGATTTTTTTTGATTTTGCAACCTAAAATAATGTAAAATAAAATAAAATAAAATAAAATAAAATAAAATAAAATAAAATAAAATAAAATAAAATAAAATAAAATAAAATAAAATAAAATAAAATAAAATAAAATAAAATAAAATAAAATAAAATAAAATAAAATAAAATAAAATAAGTAAAGTAAAGTAAAGTAAAGTAAAGTAAAGTAAAATTACATTAAATTTAATTTTAAAAACATGAACATATAAAAACAACAGGTGAAATTTTTAAATTTCATTTAAACCAACACGTGAAATCAATTTTAAATTTAAATTATTATTATTATTACTGCTTAACCAATGATTAAAAAAATGGTGCAATTAAATAACAAGATATAAGATAATTAAATGTTTTGGAACATAACTTTAACCATAAGGTCCAGATTGCATTTAACGGAGCTTTATTTTAAACAGACGTTTATGGATATGATTTATATAAAACACGTGGACTCGCATTAGAACCCAACAACTACAAAAAAAAACTATCTCTCGCTATTGGCAGTAGATAAACCGATTGCGTTTTACATTACATTAATGGAGCCGTAAACATATCCACGATTTTCTGTTTTTCTTTTCCCTCGTCCCGTTAATACAATTGCCTCCGCCAGCGGCTTTTAATAAGCGCGAGCTGCGCGCGCGCCTTGTATTAATAATGTTGTTTACAGCCGCTCGCGCGCAATTTATGCTTTACGGCGCAACTGTTGTTGCTTAGCTGGAGGAATGTCGGGCCGTATTTTACGCGAGTTTACAATATTGAAACTTTATTATTGACTGCATTAAACGGCCTGCTGCTGAAAACTACTAGAGAGAAAGAGAAACTAATGGCAACAAAAACAAAACAAAAACATTTATTACCAGATAATATATACATTTAAGAAGAATCAGACTATGTATTAAGTTTTTTACAACCATTTTATTTTGGTATCGTAAATAAACATACTACTACTATTACTACTTACTATTTGTTTTAGATCTCTTAGATATTTTTTGTCAAATTGTTTTTCTGTCAAACAACTGTTATTATAATTTTCAAGAATAATATTTTTTGTAATTTTTTAAATACCCTACATAATATTAAGAGGTTACTTTTTTACGTTTTTCATTATTCTGATTTTAATAATTAAGCTATATAAGCAAGCAAAAGAGCTGGCGAAGAACAGAAAGGAGTGGAAAGAATTTACAAATGTATAAACAACAGTAATTGTAAATTATAATGTTAATAATGTAAATGTAATAGCCTACACCGAAAGGTAGAAGACAATAGATAATATATATATATATATATATATATATATATATATATATATATATAATAATTAAGCTATATAAACATATTATATCTCATTTTGTAGCTAATTTAAACCCTCATAAGAAATTACATGGGAAATTCTTCTCGAACTCTCCTAGCATATCTACTATCGGCAATAATTACAAATTACTGTAAAAACTAAAATTGATCAGCAATTAGTGAATGATAACCACCAATACAAAATAACAACTTTTTACTTGTGTCTATATATACATTTACCTATTTACAGCCTCACATTCGCAATAATTATATATATATATATAGCTTTAAATAATACGCACTAATGAAACCATTAAGAAAAATAGATACTGTCAAATAAGAAGTTCATTAATTTACTCAACCAAAAGTGTTTTTAAACACTTGATTGTGGATCCGGACGAAGCCGCTAATCAATTGCGCTCTATTTATAATTAAAATCTCTATTCAACACCGTTATTAGTTTCGACAAGCCCCCCTGCCTGTTAAAGGCGCGAAATCGTTTTAATTAGCCGTCACGATGGAGGATTGGATTGATTTTTTTTTTGTTAAACACGCCGCGCCGACATATTTCGATATCGGACGCACCCACGACCAAAAGTAGATGAGATAATTTAAAACCGAACAGAAGATGGTAAACATTTATTTATTTAGTATATTGCTTGTTACTTTTATTTTATCTATTTTTATTTTTTTCTCTTTGTTTCTCTCTGTTCCTGTTTTTGTAATCACAAAAAAAACCACATACATGAATAAATCTGTCTATCTATCTATCTATTTAACACTATTAGATTTACAGGCCTCCACTTTGCGTTTAAAGCACTAGATTTCATTCCAAAAAGGTATTTTAAAGAAAATACATGAGCAGAATTTTTTTTTATTTTGATGTGTGTGAATAAACGTAGTAATAATTATCAAACAAAAAAATATTTTCAAATGCCAAAAGGGTTAATACAGTATTTAAGGTACAAGTAAAAATCAATATAAGTACTGTATTAGTTTAGATGTAATTACACCCTTAAGATGAGATTGTAAATCTGTTAACCCAATAAAACCCGCACGCAATATCTTTTTTATATATTTACAAAATCCTTTTTGTAGAATTTCAAGATTGCAGTGGTAGTATACATTGCAATCTTAAAATTCTACAAAAAGGATTTTGTAAAAATATAAAAAACTATTGCGTGCGGGTTTTATTAGATTAATAGGTTTAAAATCTCACCTTAAGGGTGTGTTTACATCTCTACTAATTTGTATTTTACAAAAAGAATGTTGTAGAATCCTCCGCAGGTCTATATTAAACGCGCCAATTGTATTTAATGATTTATGATGATTGATAATTCTTTTATTTTGCTTTCTATCTTACATACTAGAGTGTAACAAGGTTTAGTTTATATTAGTTTATATTAGTCATTTGTTGTTTCTGTTATGAGTATTGTTTATTGGGGAAATTTTGTATTTTGGAGGGGTTATGCCAAAAAAAGGCTGTATATATTGAGCTGAAATAAATTACATTACATTACATTACATAGCAAAGAGCGTGCTAACATACAGAAATATGTATAGTACTATATAATACTACTAATGTATTCCTATATTTTTTTCAAATATCAAGTAGATCAATTATCAACCAAGTTATTAACTGTTTAGTATTTATCTTTAATTCTTTTGATAAGAGATGAGAATGCAAGAGCCTATTGGTGTTCTCGGGTGCGTGAACACACAAATCAACAGTGTGGACCGGAAAAAGGTCTTTACGGTGGCGGCCAATGAGTGCTGCCGGAAATGACATATTACACACCAAGTTGCTCGCCTCTGAGAGTGCTAAATTGGCTGGGACGGCACACGCAAGTTCCCCTACGGCCCGATAAGCATCGTAATTGGGGATGTTTATGACTGTATTACCATAGCACAACTCGATGACAAGATAAAACTATATTTATACCTGAAAACAATAATTTTTACTTTCACTGCTATATAAGGATGGTATTGCATATCGTAAACGTCTTCGCGTTTTCTAACTAAGATTAATGAAATATGCGATAACTTACCGGGAAAAAAACTACACTAGAAGGAATGTATTGTTGTCGCGAACAATTTAGAAAAGAAAATTCAATTATAGTTACGTTTTATGCCTAAAATAGTCGAAATAAACCTAATTTTTGTGATGTCTGTATGTATTGCCTGAATGTATTTCTGTCTGTCTGTCAATAAAATTCCGGGAAAACGGCACAACGAATTGCGATCCCAATTGTAAATTAGCTTAGAACCCTACCTGGGACGATACAGTGAAAATTTGAGCAAAATCGGTTAGCTAATATTCTGGTAAGCCGCATGGCAGGACAACTTCGGTGAAATGATGAAAAAGAGAACCGCCCGTTAGCATTACAAGCAACGGTTTTGAATGTAATGTAATGGTTCGCTAATAGAGTAGAAAATTCAATAAAACCGACTCTTTGCGCATAATTAGGCGTTTACAAACTTCCTGTGTTATGAGTAAAATATTTTTAGTAAATAATCAGAAGTTTCGTTTATGTGTATTGTCACAATGTTTTAAAACAATTTATTATTGTTATTAGTTAGTTAGTGCGATTACGTTTACAAAAGTTATCTACTAGATACATTATACGGATATATAAAATGATTATGATTATTGTTAATCATCCTAACACATTGCAGTCTTAACGAATTTGTTAGAAATTAATGATACATTTATACATTTCATTTTAATTCTAAGCAACCTGTAAAATTAATATCAATATCCTTGGATTTGGTTGCTAGGTAACATGTCGGTCGGCCATCATGGATTCATGGCTAGTTAATATTTTGGAGATGAGCAAAACTTAAAATATCAACTAGCCATGAATCCATGATGGCCGACCGACATGTTACCTAGCAACCAAATCCAGGGATATTCATATTAATTTTACAGATTGCTTAGATAGTTTAAAATTAAAATAAAGATATATATATATATATATATATATATATATATATATATATATATATATATATATATTCAAGAATTCAAAACCAAAATCCATGGCTGATGTTATTAATTTTACAGTTGCGATTATTTCTAATAAATGTTCTTCTATTGCAGATAGTTTTGTCTTATTTTGGAAAAACAACTACTCTATAATTGACAAAATAATTCCGCATGTAGATATTATCTGACCTAGCGTGGTATCAATATTTTTTGGTAGAAATCTATTGTGAAATGAATAAATCCCACTACGATATCTGAAATTGAAGAAAGACTATTTTCTTGAAATTTTACATAACATATCATCTCATATTTTATTATAATAAAGAAAATATTGTATTTCTATTAAAAATTGCTTTTTATTTGAATCGATTTAAAAACAAACTACATTGGATGCATTATAAACGTTAAAGGCTATAAAAAACGCCAAAATTTCGCTCGGCGCAGTAAACAACGAGTTTATGTCATGGGCAGTATATATCAAGCGGGCAATTAATTAAAATGTAAAAATGTATAAATGTATAAATGTATAAATGTATAAATGTATAAATGTATAAATGTATAAATGTATAAATGTATAAATGTATAAATGTATAAATGTATAAATGTATAAATGTATAAATGTATAAATGTATAAATGTATAAATGTATAAATGTATAAATGTATAAATGTATAAATGTATAAATGTATAAATGTATAAATGTATAAATGTATAAATGTATAAATGTATAAATGTATAAATGTATAAATGTATAAATGTATAAATGTATAAATGTATAAATGTATAAATGTATAAATGTATAAATGTATAAATGTATAAATGTATAAATGTATAAATGTATAAATGTATAAATGTATAAATGTAAAAATGTAAAATAAAAATAATTCGTATGCTGCCCACACCAAATATTTTTTACATTATGTGATAATTCGGTGCTTCGCAGATCAACGCCTTATGCGCACCTCCTCTTACTTTATCAATATATATTTAACCCTTTCGGCTCTGTCGGTAGCATTTGCATCATAACATTTACAAATATTTACTGTGCGTATATCCATATTTTTGCTCTTACTCAGTAGCTGTTTATATACAAAACTATTATTTAATCCAATAAATGTACTTTTATTTAAATTCTCTATTATTACACCTTTTAGC